>JBAMYA010000024.1:6893869-6929037 GCA_037176975.1 Arrhamphus sclerolepis | reverse complement strand
AGCCGGAGTACCCGGTGAGAACCCACGCAAGCACGGGGAGAACATGCAAACTCCACACAGAAAGGCCCCTGTGGAGATGACGTATTATTTAACCTTAGTAATGTTTTCATGCGATTTTACCTGAGTGACACACAGTGATAGCCTGACAAGCCAGATGGTGGATGACTGCTGGCAAGTCCATGCCCTCAGGAAGGACCATGGGTACATCAGCCTCCAGCATCTGGCATAATGTCTTGGCAGCGGTGAACAAAACCTTTCCTGTGCTGTTGTTATAGTGGTGCTCATACAGTTCACTGAAGACATGAGGGAGGAGAAAACAAATAAAAATACATACTTTCACACTTTTTCCCAGTTGGAGCCATATTCTCCATTAATTTCATATCTTTGGGTTCAAGCACACAGCAAAGCATCTACACATGCAAACCTGAAGATTTTGAGGGCCTTGTCCACCTTCCCCACTTTCAGAGCTCGCAGGCCTAAATCAGACCAGAGCTCCTGTTCAGTGCGCTGAAGCTGCCTTCCGAGGCGACGCAGTCCAGCCTCTGTGGAGATGGTCTTTATCTTGCCGTCTGGATCATTCGCCACAACTGGAGTCCTCTGTGCCTTCCCCTTAGATGAATGAATGGCTCGAGTGTTTTCATAGGCTGTAATGTGATGCTCCTGGATCTGTTTTCGAATTTTGGGATCTTCATAGTTGGATGGCGTAAAGAAAACATCAAAGTCCTCCTGAAGAAGGAGGAGGAAAAGCTGCAGGTTAAAAACCAGATCAATGAACAGACTGAAACAAATAAAAGCACTCCAAAGACTGTGGCTCACTTGTAGGTGGGCGATTGCTTTGTACATGATGAGGTCGTTCTCACACTCCATGCATTTTAGAGCATCATCTGCAATTGACACAATATCCTTTATCACTCTTGGAAATTCAGATCATCTTTATTTATTTGTTACCTTTGTCCCTCAGTAGAGTTGCCTACTTGTGTGGACATGAAACAAGAGTGAAATTAATTATTACTGGGCAAATACTTACGTTTTTGGATTATATGCAGGTATTTAAGAGCCTCCACCATCACCTGAGCGACAACCATCTGGTGTTTTTTGTGCTGGTAAAAAGCCAAGAGAAACTTGAGGTAAACAAACCAATGTATCATCATCATCATCATCAAATGCCTGCCATAAAGATTTTACACACACACTCTAATCCTTCAAAAACAGATCTCAAAACCTCTCTGCTCAGTGTGACCGCATGCTTAGCATAAGCTATGTCATCAATATATCAAGTGATAAGACACGATGAACACTAAAACTTAACAAAAAAAAAAGAGAACACAAAAATGAACACTCAACTAGATATTTTTGAAAGTTCATAAGTGAGTTATTTTCTTAAATGAGCCAAAAATGCAGCAAATATGCTACAGGGATAAAAGTTTGACACAAGAGCAACCTGTTAATTTGCAGCTTTCTTAGAGCCACTGAACTACTATTCATATGTTTCTGTGGTTACTATAAGAGGAACAATATGGGGTTCCCGTGGCAATATGCAACACAACATGATGGGCATTCTCAGTGGCTTAACATGTACTTTTGATTTTTACCATCAGGAATACTTGCAGGTAAGGACTAATAATCCTAGATACCATATTTAAAGATAAAAAAAGAAGCAGAAACAGAATATCCTTCTTATCCTTACCTCATCAGATATATGGTTTTTATCCTCCAGCTGCAGTCGAGACCATGATGTGAGACGCTCAATCACACACTCTGCCTCAGAAGATGACAGCGTCTTCAGGACAGTCATGACGTCTTCAGTCTAAAAGCAGCATAAGAGACTGAAAACCCCAAACCACAGAAAAATATATACAAACAATAACTGGTGATCTGTTGTAACATACCTTGCCTTGGCCTATCAACTTTATTAGATAGAGGTAATTTATCTGTAATGTTGGCAGCTTGTATGCATCAGCTAATGTCAAGGAGTCCTCCAAAGACATTGGCAAGTCTTGCTTCATGATGTATCTTATCAAAGTCTGGGGAAACACATATGAGAATGGGTTTAATTTAAATGACAAGTAGAGCAGAAGGCATACATCACATAATTAGTTCCATCAAGATTACCATAACTTGAGTGCTGTTGGAAAGGTTGAAGTTTCGGATGCCGTAGCCCCGGAGAAGTTTCCTTATTTCCATCAGTCGGTAGCTCTCCTTCAAAAGCTCTTGTCTAAAAATTCAAAGGGTCAAAAAGAAAAAGCATACCCCTTATTGTAGTTAATCTTGTTATATTAATCAACAATAGTTAAAAGAGAAAAAAATAAATAATTACTTTGGTCCATCCATCTCTAGGTACTGCTGCACGAGTTTTTCCACCACATTACTCCAGGGTACCACAGCTTTCTGCATGATCTCCAGCACAGCATCCACCATCATCTAGCAGGACACACAAACATATGAAATCTTAAGACAGTTTTTCCTATTGCCTGGCTTTTCTACTGCTACAAAAGCAAACACCGTCATTCAAAACACCTTTAGCGTGTTGTAAACTAAAAATATAACGGTGTTGAACAAACTTACATCAGTATCAGTCATACAGCCTAACACAGACACTGCTTTGGCTTCCCATTCTGTGAAAAGAGTGGTGGTCTGAGAACTGCAGCGCTCCAGCAGATCCTACTCGAGAACAGATTAAAAGGAAAAAAAAACCCAAAATCAATTGACAAGAATTGCGAAGTATATTGGAAAAACTTATGATTGTTTTTTGGCTGTGCTGTTTTACCTTGATATACTGAAGCAGTAACTCATCGAAGGGAATGTCGTGCTCTTCTGTGTACGGCAGAATGTTGTTCTCCACCGTAGCAGCAATAAGCTCTGGAGCTGGAACTTTGTCCAGCATGAAGAACGCCACGCTCCAGACGCTTCCCTTTTAAAATGGGGAAAAAATCACCGATTATACTGTCCCTGTATAAGTTAATATAAAAACGAGAAACTTGTGCTCTATAAAAAGGATTAGCACTCAGCAAAAGATCTTGACACCATAAACTCTCAACACGTTATGTCCAGTGTGCAGGTGGGGCATGCTGACCCCTTGAGACTAAACTACACTACTCTACGACTGTTATGTTCTGTGTGCAGAAATAGGTGTTCTCAGTAAGAAACCAACTCAGTAAAGCCATCACCAGCATAAACTACCCTGTGAGCAGTGATAACTGACACATCTCTGGGTTTTCAGGTGGGAACCTCCCTTCAACGGTGTTTTGTTTAGTTAGTCCCATTTTCCTGAGGAACAACCAGTTTTCCACTTAAGTCTACCTCAATGTCCCAGTCACTAGCAGCTTCCAAACATCCAAACTCTCATTTCCTTGACTTACTACTCTCTCTTTCTTTGAGCCTCCTAACTTTTTCATACGTCTATTTTCAATACCCGCAGCAAAACATCCCAACACTTGATTGTGTCGCCACATATACCAGCCTTGTGACGAGCTAACTTTACAGCCTGACAAGATGTGCATTAATGTTGTGATACATGAACACGATGGGTCCTCATTTACCCAGAGCTTTAGGTTCTGAGGGGATGGCCACATCAGCCGTGGGAATAACCCAAACTGCAAACTGCACAGTTTCAGCTTTCCTGGAAGCCCTGACTTATCTATTCTATCCAGACCTTCAGCAACATCCTTCCTAACTTGCTCTACCAGCTCTTTTATCACTCATATCTATATTGTACTACCTGCCCAAACTCATCACTGGCTTTTCTCTGAGTGTTGGAATTTCCTCTTCATCAATAACAGACTTCCTATCACTTATCTTCCCCCTGCATATTGATATACTTCTAGACGTACTGGGCTTAATCTTCATACGAGCCCACTTGAGGTTAATATTAATCCTTTCAAATAACCTCTTTGTACATGGAATTGTTGTAGTGAGCAGTGTCAGTCATCCATGTAAGCCCTAACTGGTGGGGACTGCATCCCATTTTGCTTTCTCTTCCCACCTACAACCCACTTGGAAGCTCTAATAATAGTCACCAAAATGAATCATTTTGCCACTGAAGCCAAATTTATTGAATTTTCCCTCAGACCTACATAACACGACACTTGTTGGTAAGCTTGGGTGCATCTTCATTTACATAATAATAATGTCAGACAAACCTTCTCAAAGACCGACAGTGAGAGTTTACAGTTGTATTTTTGGTGCAGGTCCAGCAGCCGACGGAGGTTGGACACAAGAGATTTGAGGTTCTCCACCTCATCCACCCCATCCTCATCGTCCTTTAAAAAATAGATGCCAATAATTTGTGAACCACAAAAGTAGATTAAATTAGCCTGGCATTTATTGTTGGGCATGCGTCATTGTTGAAAAGGAAGCACTAAAAAAAGAAGAAATAAAACAAAGCCTCTTACTATCGATTTCATCCAGGTCCATAAAGAGGGCAGTCCTAGCACTGCCAAGTCCAGCCCGTTCTGAGGCCAAGAACCCTTGGAAAAATATTACAATTATTGTTGTTGTTCCTTTGTACAGATAATTTGAATAATAATGAGAAAATGTAAAAATGTATCTAATGTTGTAATAGCACTGGCAAGGTTTTTACTTTACATACATCATCAAATTTCTTCTTTACCTTTTCAGTTAGTTCCAGATTTCTTGCCTTCTGTTCGAGCCATTTCGCCAAGATTCTCTATGGAGAGAAAATATTATTTAAATATTACACCATATTGTGGGGGTGACAAAAGCACACGTGAACATAACCCACCTGTCCTCTCGGGAGCACTCTCCTCACAAACGGAACAAAAATTGTCCTAAGCCAAGGACAGAGGTGTTGGGATGGGAGATCTTCTGGGACAGCACTGATGACTGCTTCAAGACTGTTCTCATTAAACTCTGTAGCAATCTGTCCCTGACAAAATCCCACCAGGAGAGAAAAAAAAAAAACCATCACAACTTACTTCAAGATGATTTGTTTAGCTGATGTTATAGATCAGTGTTCTCCAATCCAGGTCCCTGAGATCCACTGTCCTTCATGTTTTAGACATTTCCCTGCTCCACACGAATAGATCGATCACAGACTCGTTCAGACTTTGACGACAAGGTGGTCCATTCATTTGAACTGGGTATGCTGGAGCAGGGAAACATCTAAAATATGCAGGGCAGTGGCCCTCTGACATGTGGATTGGGGAACACTGTTATAGATGAATAAAATGTGATTTCAAAGAATACATGAAACTATTTGAATCTAATAGTTTGCTACCTCATGCCTGAGCCAAAGGAGTTGCGCACCCTTCATGTCTCCCTCTCTTAGGTGGGTTAGGATTTCTCCTAGATTGTCAGTGCTGTTCAAAAACTCAATCCAAGCAATTCCACTACGGAGGAGAAAGTTTAAAATTACTTGTTAATTTAGACAAATGCACAAGATGAAAAAATGCCATGTTAAACACAATAATAATAAAGTGGATGATTAGATGTTGGCTTTACTTGAAATTTTCCAAGCCATGCAGGCTGCAGAATGTTGCCAGCCTTGCCAAAGCTTCTTGGACTTGTAAGGAGGAGTATCGACTTTCAGCGTGGTTTAACATTTTCTCAGCAGTCTCAAAGGTCGGCCACGGAGCCTTGAGGCAATATTCAACTACATACTGTTCATCCTAAAAGAAATAAATAAATAAAACCTGTTAGTTTGAAGCTGACACAAGGCGGTAATTTCAACTTGGTGTTTCACTGTGATTTTAACACTGTTTGATCATTATTTTTGAACAAAAAAAAAAAAAAAAAGAAAGAGCGAGCTGTTGTACTTACTGTGATTTTCATCAGATTGTTCTTGGCCTCGTCCACAAGTTCAGACCACACTTCCTGTCCGTAGCCACCCACTGATGCCGAGGCCAGCTGCTCCAGCACAAAGCAAAGCTTTACCTTGTAAACAAGCTGAAACGAAAAATAAAAAGTGTTGAGAGTTGGTTAACAGCGGGCTAGGGGAGCTACCTCCAGCTGTACCAGGAATCAAATGTAGCAATGATAAATCTATTTGGAAATATAAAATAAAATAGAGAAATAATAATTAAACAATCAACCTTTTTTCTTAAATCTTAAAATGATTCTGCATCAATATTTTACTTCACAAAACAGACTTACCTCTAAATCCAGCTCATATGTGATGGCAAACCTTTCAGCCTCTTCAAACATGTGCTTGTGAAGAAGTCTGCTAAGTCTAGCAGAGAGAGAAGAAAATCAAATTATAAAAACATCACGCTGACTATAAAAACTGAAGGTAATGTTGGAATATTTTCCATGAAGAGTTGCCTGTTCTCCGGTAACGCTTCTGTGAGGCATCTGACAACAACAGACGCTATGGGCTCTCCCCGACTGTTTAAAAGAACAAACAGTTAATACCTGAAAACAAAGGCCCAGGGTGAATATCACAAAAATAGTCATTAAAATAAATAAAGACATGTTTCACCTGTCTGGGTTCTCGCATATCCCCTCAACCAAATAAATGGCATCCTAAAATTAGAGGAAGATACAACCTACTTAACAGTGTACATATCAGTCACAAGTGGTGCCAACAAACTCTTTGTAACAGTTTGTGTGGCAACAGTGAATGTCGTTTACCGTATATGTTTTCGTCTGGGCAAGACAGGAGACTGAAGAGACGTCTAGAGAATAGCAAACACTCATCGAGGGCAGAAATCTGATTTGCAGTGAGTTGATCTGAAACATTAAAAAACAAACAAAAACAGTATATTGAATTCTGAAAAGAACTAAAGAAAAATGATCTTTATGTTTACTTGTGCTGCTACCTGACTGTTGTCTTGCTTCATCAATGTAATCATCTTCATGGAGTCCTTGTCTTGACTATAACACACACCAATTTCATTTTCAGAACTGTGCAAAAGAAACGCATCCCCTCTGTATACTTAAAGTTGTCACAGACTGAAACTTACGCCACCATGGAGGCCGTCCCACACTCTGTGATGAGTTCAAAGTCGTGGATGGCCAGATCCGGCCAGCAGTGAACCATGACCAGGAAATGCAGGTCCCAAACACTCAGAACATCCTCGTGTAGAAGAAACAAGTTAGACAAAAATAAAAGTGGGCACTTCAGCCTGAAATGCTGCGAGCACGGTTCAGAAAAGTACTTCTTGGAACTTACCTCAGTGTCGAGAATATACAAAAGGTTTTCAACCACTACCATCTTCCTCACGCCTGTAAACATATAACAGAGGATGGTCGTGAACATTTCAACATTAACTTTGCGTCCTTCACGTTTCTTTCCACCCCGCTCCCACAATTCATCACTTGTTGAATAATCTATAAAGTCCTCCAAAATGATCCACCTGGAATTAAGCTCCCGTCGACTGATTGAGCAAAACACATCTTTCCTCGAAGAGGATCCATCTTCCAGTGAGTCACCGTGTTTTCTTTATCTCCCTGTTAAATGATAACCTTGTGACAATTTTTATTATGCAAAATGTTTTTGTTAAAGACTGACAACCAGTCATATGAAGATTAAACACAGAATTAACTGTAATCAAAGCTAAACTTGATGTTTGTCTAGATTTAGCATTAAACGTAGCTTTTCTATTTAATGAAAACACTCTGCATTTACTTTTTATTTCACATTTTTCTATAGCAGTGGGCCTGTTTTGAGAACAGTAAAACAAGTACTAATGATATTCTTTAACAGCAAATTTTAGGATTACAAGAAGCAAACTGAAATGTAAATAAAAGATGATGTGGATGCTTCATTTACAGTAAAAATTTTATTTCTCTTAAACCTCTGTGAAATTCAGGGCTGTTCTGATACCAAATATTTACTGCTTCTGCTGAAAATAAGTGTTCTAGGATCTGTGAGTATTTAAATCTATGCACCATACTATATCATGTAATTTTTAGAAACAAAAATCCCAATACTTCTTTGGTGATCTGCTAACCAGTACTGCCCTGCAAGCATCCGTTTGGGTTAGCAGATGACAAAGAAGAACCATATGAGTCGTTAACCCAGTCAATAATCACTATCAGTCAACATTAAAAGCCCAGATATCAGGATCAGTAGCAGAAAAATATATATTCATTCATCATTTTAATTTGTTTTTCAATTCCACATTACCAATGCATCATTATTGCAATCAAGAAATACAGTATGTTACTAAAAATCTCTCTTACAGACACTCACCCCAATAATCAAGTGAGTCTCGTGGCCCAGACTGAACATCACTGCTGTACTGCAACCCTCGTCATGGTAGCCCTCAGTTGAGCAAAAGTCTATCTTTATCAGACTCTGGAGCTTAAAAAAATAATAAAAAAGTTAGACAGTTTTGCTGCAAAAAAAACAAAACAAAACAAAAACAACCATATTTTTTCATTGTGTGAGAGCCAAGTAGCCTTAACTCACTTCTTTCAAAGCTCCCACATCCATTTTTTCAATTGCTGGGATGGCAAAAGGAGAGAGAATATTTAACTTGAATGACTTGAATAACTGAAAAATAAGTCCACAAAAACTGCATGGTTTGCATATTAACATAAAATTTGTATACCTGTTTCAATCTTTGCCAAAGCAAGGTTTGTAATGTGGAAAAAGCCATCCTTTATGAGCAGAAACACGTGGTACAGTCCTGTCAAAAGAAAACACACAACTAGCCATTCAAACTTTAGGTTTAGAGTTTAAAAAAAAAATCACGACAAAAGAGCTTAAGAAAAACCTTAATATGTCTTTTTTTAATTAAAACAAAAAAAAAACTTCACCTGAGGACGACTTGGCCTCATCTATGATGAGATAGCGATAGGTTTTCTTTGCTTCACTAGATGGTTTCTCAACCAAAGCCTGAAAAGAATTCAGCGTAGTACAGATGAGTAGCAGTTTTACATTACAGACCACTCCATGGGATGAGCATGATCCCTTTTTTGAATGAAAACAAATGCAGAAAGTTGACAGGAAACTGGGAAAAATGAGCAATATAATGCTTAAAAGATACAATGTAGATTTTGAGCATCAAATTATTAAAATGGGAAACTGTGGGACCCAGCGCATATATGTTTATAATCATGATTTCATCACAGGTAAGTAAAAGAGTAATCAGTTCTGATGTTCAAAGCCATAGTAGTCAAATATGATGCTTCATTGAAAAGACAATGTCCGAAATACACCACCTGGAAATTCAATAGGTTAATTTAGATGTTGGATAATAACACCTCTGGCCACTTGGTGACATTGTTCATGCGCTTTGACACAGACAGAACTGATATTCCTCCACCACAAGAAATGAACACTTTTCTACATGACACAGGAAATCATAGCATAGCAACAAAATTATATGCCCCGTCATAATATAATAGTTTACCTGACAACCCTTGTGATTTTAGGCACAAAATAGCCACAAAGCAACACTGTATGATTTACATGAGCAAATACAGCAAAGGTTGTATTGACTGCCATTCTGTTTCAATAGGTTGTTTTCACCCTAAAAGGGGAGGGGACATTGAACATGTCCTGGATGCACTGTTCTCATCCGTTACCCGATACGAGCGAAGCACACAAATCAGAACAAATGTAACATATAAAAAAAACACAAAATGTCCAGGATTATAATGGCGATTTCTCCTGTGCATAGTTACGTAGTAACACTTGAGAGCATATCGACCATATCTAATATCAAAGACAGCTTTAATTCAAATTCAAAGTGCTTTATTAATCCTCTCAGGGAAATTAATTACTTGGCTTACTACTACTGTAACAACAACCATGATTATAAAAGAAACATCCATACCCTGGTAAGGAGGATTCTCTTGTGTGGAACGTAGATCAAATGAAGGTTTCCATTTCTTTCACAAACCACCAAAAACTGTCCATCCAGACAAACATCAATGGCATCCACATCAGTCTCTGAAAAACAAATATCTTTCTATTTTTATGATCAGCAGTTATCATTGCACATCAAACAATGTTTTTGTAAATGAAAGACAGTCATACATCACTAAAACCTTTGTAGTATTTTAACATTTTCATAAAAAATGGACATCTGATATGCAAAAAAAGCGTAAAAATGAAAAGTGGGGGGAGAGAAAGGTATTGCTTACCAAAGTGAAGAAGCAGCAGGATCGTCTGATAACTCTGATCAAACAGGATCACTGTTTTGTCAGCAACAACAATGCTCCACTTAGATCCACAGGAGGATGAGAGCCGGGGATCTGCTTGTACCTGCAAGAGACAAATGTCCAAAACATACATCAGTGCTATCATTAATAAGAATATAGACAGCATTTAAAGACATTAAAGCACCACTCAACCTATTGGTAAAGGTGTTTTATCTTATACAAATCTTGAATACGACCTTGGACATGAGTGTGAAGTTAGTTTTTTTTATTTTCTATAATGTAAATATTGACATTAATTACCTCATTGGTAGAGGATATTTTGACCAGCGTATCCACCTGGTACAAGCCGCTGCCATTCTCCTCCTTTGACACACTGTCAATACGGACAGTGTTTGTATCTTCGTTGGTCAGAATCTCAACGTCGCTCCACATCGCCATTTCATGGAGCACAAATGTGCGAGGAAAGATGTAATCATATACGAGAACCAACAGAGGTCTACGGAGCCACTCTGTTCGTTGGCTAAGCCTGATGTGGATGATCAAATCCTGCCTCTTGCATGTTAACGTTACTCCGACGCTACAGCAATTTTCAAGCGTAAGTTAGAAACAAACAATACAAAATGAACTTCTTCTACTTAACTATCGGATATATATGTAAATAGTAGCTGTTAACAGCCCTTTATATATGTGTATCTATGTTATATCTATGCTCACCAATTTACAGACAGAAACGGACAGCAACAACATACAGCGACCAGGCTAGCAGCGTTAAATTTGGCGGGTTTGCTGCGGGGTTGCTAGCTCAGACGTATGGTTGAGAGAAGAGATTTGGGTTAAGGAATTTCCTGCGCTATGTCTTACAGGTACAGCCTCCGTCTGCGTACAAACAATACGCACTGCGCAAGGATTGACAAATATAGTCCATATAAAATCTTACATTTAATTGAAATATCGATTTATTTTAAATATTTCCATAAAATTAATAAAATGTGAATGGAATACGTTTTTATCTCAGTGATTAAGCAGGTATAAATGCAATCAAGAGAGGGAGGGGCATTTGGGTTGCCAGATTCTCAGACGTCCAATCAAAATTTTTATTTGCAGCAGTGAAAATTACAGAAACATTTTAATTTCACATAACAAACACGATATTCTAAAAAGTATCAATATATTATGCAAAGGCATTTAATAAGCCTGCCTGCAATGCGTTTGGTACAAAGAAGACTATGTCATAATCACAGTTGCTTTCAAAATTTGAAAACTCTTTACAGTAGTTGCAATGTAGACAAAATAATTACTCAAACTGTGTCGGTAGTATTTCAGTGATGGAGTTAATAAATATGCGTTGAAATCATTTCCCATGTCTGCTGCCTTCTTGTTCGTCTTGGGTTCTCCCTGTTCTGTTTTTGCTTGAATTGTAGGCTTGTTGGTGTACAACCTGGCAACCCGGATCCGTGTGGCTGATGAACAAGAGTACGGCCTGGTTCTGGTCCTTAGCAGCAGCCGCTCCGGTTTCACAGAAAAGAAAACAAACCTTGATGTACACTTTGTTTCGCGATTATGTCGGTGAGTACTGGTGCATAAAAAACGACCAAAATCTACCCGAATAAAGCGAGCTACACACAACAGCCCAGAAATTTGCTATTGAGATTCAGAAAATGTTTTCTTAAAGATGGCGGCCAGCGTTGTTTAGCTTAGCAGCGTCGCTAACGCAGAAATTGTTCCAGGTGAACTATAGATTACACCTAAATTATTTTATGAGTAAAAATCAAGGAGATAATACGAAAGTTGCACACGTGACTGCGTGAAATTAGTTAACATAGAGATTTAACTGAGTTTATATCGGGGAACTACAGCGTTTCAGCGTATAGACGATCAGAATACAATGAACTTTTGGTTTAGCGTCTAAAATATCTCAAATAGACTTAAGCAGTGTAACTTTGGAGGGTTAGTCAAATGGAATACAACGTGCTGTACCCCAAACCACCTTTCTTAAACCAGCTTTGATCCCTTTATCGTGTTCGTGTTGTGGCTTTTCACTCACTGCTTTGGTTTTATGTTGTATACAAAATGGAGTAGACTCGTTGAGGACGTTTTTTGTTGTTGTTGTTGTTTTTTAACAAAACAACTCCCACTATTTTATTTTTGGTCGTATCAATCCCAAATAATACATATGCATTTATGTATGGAGGGGTGCACAGTTTCATTTAATAAGTTCTCAGTGACTTGGGCACCACAACATATTTACAGTGTTAAATCCAAGCACTTCAAATCAGCTATTTAAAGATGCTGATTTCACGTGTTATAAATAATATCAGGTCACTTGATATGCACGCTGAAACCGATATACCTGAAATGCTCATATATCTGCATTATTTATTTATTAATTTTTCACTTACTGCCTTCTAAAATTATCTGCTTGATATTGAATTCATTGGAGCTGTTTTAACCAGCAGCTGTAACATGTTGGAGAATGTGTGTATTCGGCCAGATGCAGATCATATTTGGCGTGTATGACAAAATAAGTTTCTGTATTAATGAATAAATCCAATGGAACTTTAACATCAATGCAGATCATAGGCCACATGCAAACTACAAGTCACATTTTCCAACTTTCATGCAGTTTTGTTGCGACAGTTCACATTAATAACAGTGAATTTACTGTGTCAGGCTTTTTTTCCATGTAAATGCAATGACTCCCTGAAAAGCGTACATGATCATCCAGTACCATTTGCCATGTTTCACTTGGCCGCATATCAGCTAATACATCCAATCAAGAATCGCATACTAAAGTATGACAATTACGATCAAAAAATGGAAATGATAATTGGATTTCTTTGTCCACACAATGTGAGCCACATCATTGAAATAAAATGAGTTATAGGTCACTTCATTAGGAGCATTAGTGTTGTTCTATGTTCTAATGGAATGTGACTTCAAGAAACTATTTCTTGCTACCTTTTGTACACAATGTCACAAAAAGTCACTTCCTAAACAGTGTCCCACACTGACTTGATTTCACCTGTTCATGTATTTCAGGCAAGTGACAACGACTCTGACTTGAATAAATCGGACTCCCCGGTTCATCATAGAAAAAAGCACAGCATGGAGTCATCCAAATCTCCCAGAAGCTCCAAACACCACCATTTACGGTCAAGGTCACGCTCCAGGGACCGAAAACGTAAGTATTGGACAACAGTGCCAAAGAAAATTAAAAATCTTGAAAGACTTTAGCCATGTTATAAGATGGACGTTAAAAATTTAAATTTCTCAGTCTTTGTGACCAGTGACGTAGAAGCGATAAGACAGTATTTGAAATATCTGCCTTTTTTTTTTCCTGTCATTTTCAGGGGACAGAAAATGCAGACGAAGTCGCAGTAGAAGTAAAGAGGTAATTGATATGTTTATTTCTATAATCAAAAAACACATTTCATGTGATTTTGAAGATGATAGTCATTAGTTTTAGGTTGAGGTGAGTATGTACAGCTATGTGAAAAAGAAAGTACACCTTTTTTTCACTTCTCAGGTTTTGCGTAACAAGATGTAAATCTGTCAACAACTGGTCCTAGCAAAGTTTAAAATAAAAATCTCAGATTAACAACAAAACATGAAACATTATGCTGTGTAATTATTCATTTGACAGGTAAATAGTAACTAATTTATAACCAGGAAGTGAGTGACCATCTCTATGAAAGTAGGTGGTTACACTTGTTTTTGTTTTTTTGGGGTGGCGGTTTAGTGGTCTGAAGCATTCAGGTGTGTTCACACAATATTTAGACGGAGATGGACCAGCAATGATCTTAAGAGAAGAAAACATTACTTCCCTTCAAACTGCTTTTGGATATAAGGCCATTTTCAAAAAAAATCAAGTATCCATCTTTCTATAGGAGAGAGAGATTATTCTGAAGTGGAAACTTACCCAGAAATGGGTACTCCAGCAATTCTTTCTTCTTTTGTGCTATGGTAACACACATCTGAATGCTGAAGAGCAGCAAACTGCCAAGGCTTGACATTTGTAGAAGTGGTGTCACGGCGCAACATGTTTTGTGCTGTTTTTCATCTGAAGGTGAATTGACTTTATTTTAAGACCTAGAAAGAACAGGTTGATATTTTATGTTCTGATACTCAAAGCTGAGTTAAAAGAGGGTGTACCTGTCTCTTTCATATCACTGTATTTCTTCGGCTAAGCATATTTATAGTAGCCAAAGTTCAGAACAACAACAACAAAAAAGATGAGGAAGGTCTCATATGGAAAAGGTGTTTTGCTGTCCGTAGGTTCACATTTCTCAAAGGAAGCTTCTGTCCTTGGATATATGTCATTATTTATAACCTTATGAAATGGAGAAGAGTAGCTTTTCCTTTATATTTTTGTTAAATCTTGTGTGTAGATCACATGATAACATTTCTACAATAAATCATACTCAGCGTGCTAATGCACGAAGAGACTGAACAGAAGACCCTGCTGACATAGCAAAATAATATGCCTACTACTGGGACAGGTAACTATCTGCCATTCAAATTCCTATTTGTCTCACATTATTAGTAGAAAAAGTTAAACTAACTATTTTATCTGTTGCAGCTAGGGATGTGCATTCATTTAAACGTTAAAATGATTCGATCTGAAAAGCAATGCAAGTTGGATGCCCATCCCTAATTCAACCTCTCAGTGGGTGAAAATTCAGTGTTTCGGTTGCACTTAATTGTTCTTGCCTGATTTATAAACGTGGCTTAAATTTCTGTCCTGAGAATCGGAACTCAGCATTTGCATGTACACTATTTAACCTTGTGAAAGGTTCCAAACATAAAATTTTTAAAACTATATTGAAATTGGTGCAGCCAATAAAAAAAGTGTACACACAGAGGCGCCCACATTGTGAAGTTCTGGAATTATGTTTTATAATTGTTATTGGGATTGCAATGACAAGGGTTTTTTTATCTTGTCAAATTTATGACATACCCTTTATATGTAAGCCATGGTACTAACTCTTTTTGTTGCACTATTTTCCTGAAAGAGACAACTTCTTCTTAAAACAGGCACGAAAGAGGGACTCAGAGAAGCCATCCAAATCTCACAGAAAAGTAGAGGAGCAGCAAGAACAAGAGAGACTTTCAGCAGAGAACGGAGAGGAGCGATCCAGGCGCAAGGAAAGAAATTCATCTAGGGGCCGAAGCTTGTCCAGGTCGCACTCCAGAGAGAGGTTAGTCTGCTCAAAAAGTAGAGTTAAAAATGTGTGCCACAGGTTTATGTTTATGTAAGATGGCTGCATAAGATATACATCTATGTGATGTAGATGGTGAATTAAAATTTAGTAGGTTGTTTTGTTTTTTTTCCCCCCTCTCATGTCTGTTGTTTCTTGTCATGGATTCTTAAATTTCAGACGGCACCACAGCAAAAGTAGGGACAAACGGCGGTCACGATCACGCAGCCGGGACAGGAAGAAGAAGGCTCGATCTCGCTCAGGTTCAAGGACCAAACATCGTCATCATAGCAGAAGTCGCAGCAGGAGCAGGTGGGCTTAATAAGTTGTTGTTTTTTTTCCTTGTAAATATAGACACCAATAATATGATTATCAACCATAATCTAATTAAGGAAATATTCTATTCAACATTATGTTAAAGAGCATAGTTTGATTAATGGGACACCCCTTATGTCATTGTGTCTTTTGTTCGCTGCTCCCTCCAGAATATAAAATGAGAACACCAAAAACGAGTTCACCAGCAATGGTACTTTACACCATTGTGAGTGTTTTGCTTCAGATGGTGTTGATGCTCGATATGTTCGCTTTTATAAGTAGCAATATATTCCTGCAGGTTCTGTCATTCTGCAACCTATCAATGCCTCTGCGAAGATCTTATTGGAATTTACTGGTGCAGAAAGAAAAAGAGAATTTCTGCTTGTCCTGAAGAGTGTTGACGGTTATATTTGCAGTCTTTCCTCTAGCAGCCATGTTTGTCGTTTTTAAAACTGTCGTCTGTGGGCATATGTGGTGCCAAACAGTGCAGTCAAATCTCCAAGAGGACATCATAATTGGATCTAGGTGGTTACATGTCTTTATAATCCCACGATGATGGGCATACACCATGTGCCTTAATCCCATTATTGCATGCAGAGTTGCTGCGACTCCGATGAGGGAGCAGTTGAAAAGAAAGTTTGACCGTAATCTGATTAAGAATGGAGTGTTGTGGTCAGTGTCATTAACAAAATATTTGTTGGTTCACTTTGGCTATTCCTTCAGGGACAGAAAAAAGAGAAGTGAAAAAATTAACAGAAAAAGTCGAAGCCGGTCTGTTAGTCCACCTATCTTCCGCGGTCGAAACACAGCTATGGACGCACAAGAGGCACTGGCCCGAAGGTAATGCAGCAGCAGTTAGTATCCATCCACAATGGACTAACTGACCTAGAAGAATGCTTCTCGTTTGAATTTCTTTCTTTAATCAAACCTCAAATTTTACTGCTGTACTCCTTTGATCTCTACAAATAGATCAGTCTGTGGGGAAAGATTTTATAGCATTTTCTATTTTGCATGTGTGCCTAACCAGCTGCACAAAATCTCTCTTTTTTTTTTTCTTTTTTTTCCACCTTCCAGGCTAGAGAGGGCCAAAAAACTACAGGAACAAAAGGAGAAAGAAATGTTTGAGAAACAGCAGCAGCAACAGCAGGAGATGGCTGCAGGTGAGAAGTGATTTGTTGTGCACACATACAAAACCTTGACGACTCAGTTCCGAATCTGTCGTTTACGTTGGCATTTATGTCCTTAGCTGTGGCAGCCCCGATTGCAGCTGCCGCTGCCGCCGCCGCCTCAAACCCGGCCATCAATGTGGCGGCTCTCCTCGCTTCTGGGACACAGGTCACCCCTCAGATTGCTATGGCAGCACAAATGGCAGCTCTTCAGGCCAAAACCCTGGCAGAGACTGGTATTGCTGTTCCCAGCTATTATAACCCATCTGCTGTAAACCCAATGAAGTTTGCAGAGCAGGAAAAAAAGAGGAAAAAGCTTTGGCAGGGAAAGAAAGATGGGGTAAGATTAAATTTATTCATTAGATTGTGTTATTCCCTCGTAGATTCTGTGTTTATATTATGTCAGCATGTGTGCTATTATAATTATTATGATATACAAAATGATATTTTGAAGTGCTATATTAGTTATGCACTTGTAATTAAATGCTTTTTTTTCCTTTTTAAGGACAAGTCTCAAACAGCTGAGTTGTGGGAGAAACTAAACTTTGGAAACAAGGACCAAAATGTTAAATTTCGTAAACTAATGGGTATTAAGGTCAGTGTGCAGTTTAACTTCCAAGTGCCATCATGTCATTTTGAGCTGTTCAAAGTTAAAATACATTTATTTGGGGGTTTATTTTCCCTATTTCATTTTCAGGGTGATGATGAAGCAGAAGCTTCCAAACCACTTAATGATGATGGCCTGAAGACGCTTCAGAAGCAGGAGGAGGTGTTCAGGAACCTCGATGTGCAATATGAGATGGCTCGGTCTCAGACACACACCCAGAGGGGGATGGGCCTCGGCTTTTCAACTTCTTTCTCTCGAGGAATGGATTCCATCTAGTGCCAAACCCTGGTTGTCATTGTCACTCATTTGATCATATAAGACCGCCAGTTCATCGCTAGCCCTTAAGCTTGCATGAATGTGTAATTTATTTGTAGACAGGTCGCACATATTGTAACATTATAATGTAAATAGCAGGATGCTGAGTTTGTCTCAGTGTTTATTAATCTGTACATCGTTGGAAAAGGAGGCATCATATTGACTTGTTGATTGCTGGACAAAGTAGATATCCACTTTCAATAAAGTGGCAACCCTTTTTAAGGAAGAAAAAAAAAACTAAACAATTGATACGTGATTGAGCATTATGTTTTTGAAGTGGATGCTGTTTACATCAAATTAGCAAAAAAGCATCAATGGTCAGTGTAGCGTCGCCAAAATAATGGCATTTTTTTTCCCCATATGTGATTGGGTGAAAATAAGACAAGGGTTGTATAAATACTCCTAAATAATCTCCTAAATGTGCTGTGGATAGAGGTGAGCTTAATAGGAGTAATGGACTTTTTCATATGTTCTTGGATTAAAAAGCTTTGTGTTCGAGGAAGCTTGTTAACATTTTTTTTTGTCTTACAACTAATTTTCAAGATAAAAAAAGCATTTGTAAAATGTAGATTAAAAACACGGTGCACATTTTCACATCACAACACTGTTTTGATTAAAGGTAGAACAAAAGCTGTTTTTTTAACATATATATAGCTCATTGTGATGTCACAATGAAAAACAAAACAAAAACATTTAAGTAGGATCACTTCATAATGCACTCCTTGTTTTAAGTGGTTGACAAGTCTGAGCTGCAGGCCTCATTTTAAAAACTGCTGATCTACTGGGATTTTTACACAGAACCATCACTAGGGTTTACAGAGAATGGAAATAAATAGCAGCAGTTGTGTGGACCAAAATACCGTGTATGTCAGAGAATAGACTGGTTGGGGATGATACAAAGGTGACAGTATGTCAAATAACCACTTGTTACATGCAGGATACACAGAATACCATCTCTGAATACACAATGCACTGAACCTTGAACAGCTGGGCTACAGCAGCAGCCAACCACATCCAGGTGCAACCCCTGTCAGGAGGAAACCAGAGCAGCAGCTCACACAGGCCATTGTTTAAACACCACAGCCTACTCGACTATTGTTGCTCACCACGCCCATCCCTTTATGACCAGTGTACCCAGCTTCTGATAGCTACTTCTAGCAGGGTAATGCACCATGTCACAAAGCTCAAATAATCTCACACTGGTTTCTTGAATGACAGGAGTGCATTGTATTCCAGTGGTCTCCACAGTCACCAAATTTCAATCCAGTAGAGCACCTGTGGGTTGGCTTAGCTCTTAATATCTCATTTAGCAACAATCATGTTACTTGATATAACTTGTGGAGCATTTTTCATAACTTTAATTTTGAAGTATGCTGCAAAGAAAAAAATTTAAAAATTAAATAATTTTTTTCTACCCAAGCAATGTTTTCCCAATAGAAGTTAATTTCATTAAATAAAAGTACAAGACAAAAGTATTTAAAGAATGAATTTTTTTTTACAGAAAGCTGTTATTGCAGAAAAGTCAACCAGCCAGTCATCAAAAAATGAATGTTACAAAAATAGATTATCTTGAGGTTAAAAAAAAAAAGTATAGAATACACATTCATCAAAGTAATCTAAGGTAAGGAAAGCAACATTCATTTGCATATCAGACTTGAGTACAGCACATGTGCTACTCCCGTGATGAGGTTATGGTTTGCAAACTCCAGGATAAGGAGCAGAATTGGGTACTCGCTGCGTCTCTTTTCAAGGGTCGACTCCTCACATAAACCCATCCAATTAAGCAGCAGTGCTTGCATGGCTTCAGGGAACAGTTCTGTGGCCAGTTCTTCAGCAGGTGGCAAGTCACTTATTTGCTCTATATGCTGAATTTTAAAGTCCTCCACCCTCTGGCTGATGCTGCTATTGGCTGCATAAAACTGCTGGCCAAGCCAGCGCCCTACACAAGTAAGCAGGTAACTGGAATACATGGAGTCTTTTGCCCAGTCTTCAGCCTTTAACAGGGCTAACACGGTTTCGGTTGCATCCTTTTCTTCTAGATTACCGTTCATGTATCGATCAATGTTCTCCAAAAGCATCAATATGGTCTCTAGCCGTTTCATGCTACTTTGAGGTTGAGAGGAGAGCTGGTCATCTAATCTGTGCAGCTTTTCTCTCACAGTGGATAGAATTATTTGGCTTTGCTCAGCCATTTGGCTGCGCTTCGAAAAAGAGCAATAATCATGATCTGCTGATGTATCAGCTGTGCTACTGCTACATACAGCAATTACTTTGCTATCTGTCTGACAGTTTTGTGGTGATTCATTTATTGATTTTGTATGAGACACACTGGGAAGGTCGAGCTGTACACTAAGACTGTAAGTCATGTTCAGTGGGCCATCATTTATCTGTGATTTCCAAATGTCCTGCAGAGGAAAGAGAGAGTTTAATGCACATGACACGACGTGATGAGCAGGGTTATGTAATGACAATGAATGCATAATGTTTAAAAACCTGAAAGTTCTCCAGCACTTCAAGCTGCTCTTGCTTACTGTACATTTCAAAGGCCACTCGAAAAAGGCCTTGAATGCTGTAAAACCACAGGCTGTTATTTGCAGCAGGTACCTTCAACCCTTGGAACCGGAATGCTGCAACAAACAAGGAGGACTAAATTAAGTTGGGGTCTTTTTGTCTTCATTTTATTCACTTTGTACCTACTAGCAGTGTTTACCTGAGGAAAAGTTTATCTTTGTGGCAAGTCCTTTCTTGGCAAACTTGGCATGGTACCTGGGATGGTTCTCGATCCGAATGTCAGTGTTGGAGAGGATATCAGCCCCCAAATAAAGCGGAATCACTGGACCCTGATATACAAACAACACAGATCCACCCATACATACTCATGATAGATGGAGATAAATTCTGATGCTGATAAATGGTGTTTCTGTAAATTACTTGACAAAATGATAGTTTATTGTTAAGAAATGTTTCAACACAAACTGTTGTTCTGAAAATATGTAATTTCATGAGCCATTCAGAACTGTAGGGTACTATTTGATCGCAGTTGAATTATCTAATCCAGTTTGCCCACTGTGACATCACTAAATCATTAAATTTGTTGCTTTCAATGAATTTACTTGATTTTGTACCAAAAATTTTAATAAATCACCCCCGTACAGTTGTCATGGTTATAAAATCTAACTATAGAGACCAAAGCAGTTTTTTTTGTACCAGACTGTAAATATATTTATTTCTGATGTAAAGCTG
The DNA here is from genome assembly GCA_037176975.1 of Arrhamphus sclerolepis. Lineage (NCBI taxonomy): Eukaryota > Metazoa > Chordata > Actinopteri > Beloniformes > Hemiramphidae > Arrhamphus > Arrhamphus sclerolepis. Next base: position 6,908,122 of record JBAMYA010000024.1, on the reverse strand, counting down.
GGTATTTTAACATGGAAGTCAATAGAGATTTGCTCTTTTGGAGATGGTGGTGGTTGGTCATACTGGGGGTAAATCAAAAAACTAAGTGGTTCTGATGTTTTTAAACATAGTAGTTAAATATAATGCTTTACTGATGGAACACTGTGAAATACATCAACTGTATTTCCAATAAGGTGATTATAGATGTTGGGATGTGGCAACATAGAGGCATCACTCATCCACTTTGACAGTGGCAGACCGAATGGACATCCCCCCATCACAATAAGTGAAGCTTTTTCTCTATAACAGTGGCAATAGTGGCTTGGCAACAACACTATTTCTGTCTTCTTTTTTTTTTTTTTACTTGACAAGCCTTATGATTTGCACACCAAATAGGAACATAATAATAATGTATACTTTACATGTTTATATGAGCATACACCTCAAAAGTTGTATTGACTGTCATTCAAATTTTGGATGCTTTGTTTTCTCAAAGACAAAGTACCCAGATGTGTTGTTCTCAAGTATATGTGATGTCAGAGCTCACGATTTTTGTTAAAATGTGAGTTTTGACAAACAAAAGTTCATGACTTCAAGACAAAAAGTAGAGATTTATAGGGGGGAAATGTCATTTTAACATAAATTTTCACTGTAATATAATGTCAAAAAGTTGCAAAAAAAAAAAAAGCCGACATTTTCTAACAAAAAAAAATAAAAGTAATCTTGTGACATCTCTAATTGTAATATTAAAAGGTCTTGGTTGTTGTGGAGAAAAAGCCTCGGTCTTCCAACATGAGAGTAACTATGGTGATGATGTGGCCCAAGATGAAAGTTTGGCCCAATAGTTTCAAGTAAATGGAGAGCGATATTTTACATTAGTCCCCCTTATCGTGCATTGGTGTAGGTCCGCCCTGTCTGGAGACGTCAGGATAAATACAGTGGAAATTGCTCCCTCTAGCGGAGGTCAGGAGTTAAGCTACATGTGACGTACTCATGAAAGAAAACAGTCTATAGTCTCTGATCAAACGTCATGAAGTGACTCACCTGATTGGGACATTTTCTCAGTTGGAAGGAAGTCAGATTTACCAAATAAATGAAACGAATTTTCCGAGAGCCCCCGTTCCACTGCGGTAAAGCTACGTGGACTGCTGAGCAGCCTGACATCGCTGGAAGCAAATACTCCTCTGTCAGATGTTGTCGAGTGTTGGCCGGTGAAAACGCCTTTGCCCCCCCCTAAATTTAAGGGAGAGATTGTACGATCAGCATGGGAGTAAAATCCTGCAAAGAACAACTGTCTCAAACAAATCGAAACACAGAGGTGGAGCTACGAAAACCCTTCATTCTGTCTTACAGGACAAAGAGGTCATTTTGAGTTTACAAATTTCATACAAACAGTTGGGTTTGTTTATTTATTTATTTATTTAAAATTTCCATTAAGACGCTTTTGGAACAGTGTTGGGGCGTGTTATTGTTGTAGTACGTGTTTAATTGTGGGTTAATTAAAAAAAAGTGGGACGTTAGGTTTCTCAACACGTGACATAAGAAAGCCCAATAAACGCGAAGAGAAGCCCGTTTGACCTCCGAACTCCCAGTAAGCGTCGTAAAGCTGTTTGGGGGAAAAATGGCTGAGGTTGATTTCGGCGATAGTGAGCTGTTTCAGCAGCTTGATGAGTCCACACCGCTGGTCCCAAAGCACATTCGCTTCTCAGACAACAATGACGAGGACGACGAGGAGACGAGCCGACTCCGGAGCAGGCTGGAGGAGTGCGAAGACAACATGGAGAGCCTCTCTGAGGAGAATATCCTGCTGTCACTTTCTGTGTTAGCACATAGATGTAGCCAGTCTGCTATAGGAAACACAGCTGTCCGCAACAGAAAAACACACACAGCATGTATGTTCACGGATTCTTTTTTCCCTTGTTATTGCATTTCTGAGTGTTTTCTTAACTTAGAGTCCACATAAGATTTTACGGCGGAAACTGAGCCTTCTGACTCGACCAAGGTAACGCTCACCAAAGACGGCTGATGGTGCTCATGCAGAAAAGAAACGAAACTGATGACAAAATATCAAACATTTAATTCTTCATGCTTTTCACAGTGGCATCACAATCGAAGATGTCAATATTGACGGACCTCTTCTTCAGATCCTTTACACAAATAACATCATATCTAAGTAAGTATATCTTAAAAAAATAAAATAAAATTAGACGGTTTATTGTATTTTGAAGCGTAACATAGCCCAAAACATTTTTGTTTGTTTAAGCAATGCGTTTTACCAGGTTTGATAAAACAAAGCAAATAAATCACTACTTGCACCATTTCTTTAATTCTATATTAGAATTTATATTGTATTTTTATTGTTCCTTTTAATATGTCTGTTGTTTTTAGTGTTTATATTGATTTTTTGAGTATCCACTGTTAGTCAATAAAGGTCTGTTCTGTTAGCTTGAATAGATTAGCATAATTGTTTATTACACTGTTGAATCACATGGTGAGTTTAGCTTGGCTGCAACTGATATTATTAGAAACAAAACCAAAAAAACAGCGTTTTCTTTACAGGCAATGTCGTCAAGAAATTGAGGACTGCATCTGCAGCGTGATCTTGAAGCACCAGAAGCCAAGCAATGACAAGAAATCACTGTTTCACATGAAAGCTCAGGTATTAATTCAGTACTGTACTTTTTCTAAAAAATAAGTTATTGTGTTAAATAAGTTGCAAATTTTTACTTTGCTATTCTCAAAAATCTTGCGTTATATTCTATGAAGCATTCTGCTTTTGCTTTGGAAGAGGATCTCCAACACTCCAGTAGTGTGAGGACAACAACAGAAGCTTTTAAGGTGAGTTCTCAATGTTGTTTTTAATGCAGTTATGATTTAATTTTTTTTTATTTTTTTTAGGTTTATTTTAGCAATATAGAAGAGAAATTTAGATATATTGTTGTTTTTTCTTTTAGGTGGTTGGAAGTGTTTTATATTTCACTACTTTCAGTGTTGACAAACTTGGTCAGCCTCTGGTGAATGAAAACCCCCAGCTGACTGATGGATGGGACGTTCCAACGTATCTTTAAAATTGATAAATTGATACTATTAAGAAAAAAAAGGTGCATTTGAAGCTGTATTTTTATCAAGGGAAAAGTTTTAAAAAAAACAAAAAAACTTCATTTTTAAATGGGTGTACACTTATTCTGAAATAGGCAACATCTTGTTTATGTGAAGATGTTAACACAAAAAGGCAAACTTGATTTCAATAAGAAAAACTGTAATATAACTTCCTGAATTGGTGCAAAGCTACCACCAGGTTTTCAACCAAGTCATTGGAACTGATGGACAGGAAATAGAAATGAAAGACAAAAGGTATGTCAGGAATTATTAATGAAACCTTTATTTGATTTTCATCTTCTGTTACAAACTTGCATCTTTTTTTTGCTGAATGACATATTTCTGTGTAATGAGTCTATACTGATCTCTTCATGGCAGACCCAAGTCCATGTGTTTCAACTGTGGCTCCAGCAGTCACCAGATGAGAGAATGTCCCAAGGTACCTTCTTGATTTGTTAATATGGCACAAATCCAAATTAGATGCACAAGTAGAGCCAGAACTTGTTTTACTACATTTGCACATTAACTCCCTAGCCCAAAGACATGGCTGCAATTAATGAGAGAAGAAAGGAGTTTAATCAGAACAACAACCAGGCCATGCAGAGTAACCAGAGATACCATGCTGATGAAGTGGAGGAGCGATTCGCTAAATACAAACCGGGTGTCATGAGGCAGGACTATTTTGTGCACAATGAAAACATCTTTTAATCACACGAACTATCTTATGAAACAAGCAAAAAAAAAATTAACCATAATGATTTTCACTACATTGTGATTCTTAACAGCGAGGAGCTTTTAGCAGCTTTGGGAATTGATGGCAACACCCTCCCTCCTCTGATTTACCGCATGAGGCAGCTAGGCTACCCACCAGGTTGGCTCAAAGAGGCAGAAATGGAAAACTCTGGTCTATCACTGTATGATGGAAATGGTATGTATGTTTGTTTGTTTTTTCCATTCATAAAATCAAACTCTGGCCTCACTGTTATTCTAGTAAAGTATATGTAGACAGTGTTATATGTATGTGTGTTTGTGTGTGTGTACATATATATATGATTTTTATTTCATACAGCATCAAATGATGGAACTGACCGCAGCAGTTCCCAAAACGCCTCTTATGATGTTACCAAACTGGTGGATTTCCCAGGCTTCAATGTACCTGCACCGTACAAAATGAAAGATGTGAGTCTTGCATTTAAATGTAATTTTAATGTCACAAGTTTCAGGGAGTTTTGATGCCTTTTTTCTCACACTCAAACAAATCACACTTTTTTTCTTCTTTCTTTTTTTTTTCTTTTGTTTCCAGGAGTTCATGCAGTATGGTTCAATTCCAATGCAAAGCAGCCACATGAAGCAAAACTATGCGGCCTACCTGTCCAACAACTTTCCCACGGTATTTATTTTAATGCTACAAAGTGTGAGATTTTTCCTCTTAAGAATCTTTAATCTACAACAACCATGTTCTGGCTTTTAATTAATGTGTCACAGGTAAGCACTCTCATGTAAGCACAACAGGTGGCATTTATCACACTCATTCCCATTCTCCATGATAAAAATCTGGTTTATTTGCTCTAGGATTATTATAAACTTTGATTCCAGAATGTTTAATCAGTGTCTTCTTGATGTGTTTTTTTTCTTTCTTTCTTTTTGTTCTTTCCTTTTAACTTGTTAAAATTGGTGTTACTTTTCTCTAAAGAGTAGTTCATGAAATCTGCAGCACATGATCTAATTATTCCACAACTTTACAAAGACAATTATCATACCAATCTGAGGGTGCAATTCTATCCTTTCAGTTCCTAGATTTTTATATTATGTTTGTTTTTTTTATTTCATTGGCGTTGATAAAGCGAGACCGAGCAATTTGATCAGAGTCTTGAAGTGGTCTTGTTCTTTGTAAATGTACCTTGTCAACAGCCTGGAGCCACCTGCAACAAAAGACGACAAGAATTTGACTCATCTCCACAGATGAGGAAGAAGAATAAGTTTAGCCCTGATCGTAACTCAAACAGAAGCTCAGATATGGATATTGACTCAGGTAACTGTTGATTATTATTATTTTCTTTTTTAACAGGAGACTTTCTATTTATTACCTAATGTATGTATTTATTTTACATCTTATTCTTTTATTTATGTTCAGCACAGAGCCAAATGAAAAGCTACCCCTTTTCATTTACTGCATTTAAAGTGTATGTGACAAACGAAGCACTTGACTTGATCAACAGACACTGTCATACATCTTAAGCATCCCTCTCTATAACATACTATCTAGTTTGTTTTTGTTTGTTTGTTTCCTGCAGATCCGGGAACACCTTATCATGGCCCACCTGACTTTCAGTTCCAACCACCACTGCCCCCTGGCTCTCCTGGTTTCAGTTCACCACCTCCTTTACCCCAGGGTACTCCTCCTGCTACACCCACTCCTCCACCTTTACCTAAAGGTACACCTCCAGCCACACCCACCAACGGCTCCCCAGCTCTGCCAGGTCGCAGTTGGACAATAGTTGATGAGACTGTGGAGGGTACAGAGGATGACATGACCCTGGAAGAGCTGGAGGAGCAACAGCGGCTTATCTGGGCAGCTCTGGAAAATGCTGACACAGCCACTAATAGTGGCTCTGAGTCACCTGCATTGGGAACACCTGCACCCAGTTCACCAAGCGTTTCCACACCTGCACAAGTGGACACAGAGGTAGAAGAGGTGGACGAGGTTACGGACACAGAGACACCTGCAGAATCTTTCCAAAGCAGTGAAAGTGAAAGAGAACCAGGAGATCAAAGGACTGTCACTCAGAACCCTGAACCTATCAAAGTTGAGGATGATAGTCCTCAGAGCCCTGGACCTATCAAAGCTGAGGATGATAGTCCTCAGAGCCCTGGACCTATCAAAGCTGAGGATGATAGTCCTCAGAGCCCAGAGCCTGTTACATCCCAAGATGTTAGCCTTCGGAATTCTGATCTAGTCAAATTAGAAAATGATGGCCCACAGAGCCCTGTTCCAGATGTCTCACGTTTGTGTGCTGGAGATGGTTATCCTAAGGATTTGGAGAAGTTTGTCGCTGTTCCTCATCGAAGCAAGTTTGCAGCAGGAATTGTTCCATTTGAAGATACTCCTGAATTCACTGAAGTAGCTGAAGCCACAGGAACTTACCTTAAGATTAGAGACTTACTTAAAAGCTCCCCTCGAAGTTTGGCGAAGAAAAAATGAAATTATCATTGACTCAGAACACAATGATTTATGGACTTTTTTTTTTTTTTAAGTCTGGTTTTTATTTTACTTTTCATTCTTTTTTTGAAATTGAAAATTTTGTCCATGCTGTATAAACATCCAATCTATTAGAATGGCATAGGGAAGAACCTTTTTTATTATTATTGATGCTGCAACCAAATTATTTTTTGTAAAAAAAAAAAAATTTTAAACCAGTTTCTGACTTTTGAATCAGTTGCATTACTTGTTCTGTTTTTATTTTATTGTGAAAAATTGTGACCTGTATTCACTTTCATATTGTGTTGTTTACATGGCTTTTCTATTTTTGACCCACTTGAATGACTCTAAATTGCATCTAGTAAATATGCTTATATTTGTTCCAGTGTTTTATTCTGTCTGGATGTTAATATGTGGCTTTTTGTTAAACCTACATGTTGCATAACACATAATTGTTACATTAAAAAAAAATCCACTAAAATTTACCACTCACTTGGTATATTTATAGGCTTCATACGTGCATATAGAATGGGTATGTATAGAAATAACACATCTGATCATTTTAGACTTAGAGCTCCGGGACAATTAAACTACAAAATAATCTAACTGATGGCGTCATTCTGTTTTTCATTACGATACTGGCTGTATTGTAGTAAGAATAAACCCATCTTTCACAACTGTTTATGAAGCTAAACTCAAATATTCTGCTATCCTTTTAAAAACTGTAACCAAAGTTAATGTCGGATTGTGAGGCAAGTGAAGCTCTACTTTGCCTGCAAAACTATAGCAGTGTCCCTTTTAACAAATTTATGGTAGTTTTGTGTGTGTGTGTGTTTGTTGTTTTTTTAAGTGAGAGTGTTCCATCTTGCCGAATATAACATCTCTGGTCGGATTCTGACGTTCCTGTCTGCTGTTGGACAGTCGGCTCCCACTCTCTCTGACTGGGCTGTGTCCTGGCTGTGTGTCTGCCTGATCACCAGCGTGATCCGACCAGTCGGTTTAGTACTTAGCTCGCTAGCTTGAACGTTTTTCTCCCAGTCAGAAGGCGCACCCTATACAGGAACCTACCAGGTCAGTAGTCGCCGAGGACAAGTCTTTACGCGTACTTGTCGTTTCGTTTGCGGCCAACTAACGGGAGTGTTAGCGCTGGAAGGAAGTTGAGTTAGTGTGGATGTTACTTGGCGTGTTAGTTGAGCTAACTAGCTAACCAGTCTTGGTGGTTTTCACCACCGGCTCGATGTGCTGCTTGGGCCTCGCTGCTAGCTTTTCTTAGAAACTAATCACGTCTGTTTTAATATTGTGATAGCAGATAGTGATTTGTTAAAGCCGAAGGGGCGACAGTGAAGTCAACGGTCGTAATAAGGGACGCCGACCGAATGCAGGTGATCCGAGACTCAACTTGTGTTTCCTGCTGGACTGTTGGTGACATTGCGGAGACTTTTGAACTGCTGGAATTTGTTTCAGTCGCTTAGCTCACGACATGCTATTAGAAGAAAAGTTAGAAGTATGACACGTCGATGTAATGTCTGACGGAGTGGCCACAGTCAAATCTTAAGATAGGTTATTTGATACAGCAGAGTGTAACGGGGTGCATTCCTGCCAGATGTGCCACCTCATCGACAGATCGCAGTCCGTGTGCTACTGTATGCACCTTAACAGGCCACTTATTTGATCGGGTATTTGACTTTACCTCACAGCGTGTTGCAGTGGACCGATTTTGATTTTGGCGTTTACGATTTATCCTCTCAATGTGATGTCAAAAAAAAATAAAGCAGCTTAGCAGGTTTGGACGGACGAGATGACCAAAGCTTCGATGTTTTGTTATAAATCCATGAATCTCAGAGCCCAAAAACTGATTTTCAGGGTTTATACGCGAGGGGCTTACATCTGAGGAGAAATCTGTCACTTGAAAGGATAGCTGGGTTTCCCAGAATAGATCCTTGAAGGTTCAAGTTGTGTTGGAGCCCAACATCTGGTAGGGGCTTTGTTGATATGCCATATTTTTTTAATATTTATTTATTTGCATTGAACTTGGGTTTTGTATCTGTCTCCACAAAGAGAGGTTACAGGATGTTTTGGGCTTTCATTCAGTTTGCTTTTCTGCACCTACTATGACAGAACCAACAGGGGTCCACACAATCATTTTACCAGGTGTTTCCTCCACATGGAAGAACTAAAGCTTGGACTGACCTGACAAAACCAAGACGTGGTCTGATTTATATCAGATAATGAACTCTTCTGAAGCTGTAAAGTTGTTTGTTTGTTTTGTTTTTTAAGGAAGCCGTTCAATTAGTTGGCTATATCAGGTTAAAAAAAAAAGGTAAGAAGTGTAGAACTACAGTTTATGTCAACACTAAAGACTGTGGGGTTGACCAGTCAGACCTGGATGGATTTGTTGTACTTGATTCCATGTTCTTGAAGTCATAAGCTGATATTAACCCTCTGAAAGACAATGTGGAAATCCCACTACCCTGTGTAATTTCCATCCTCTATTCAGGTAGTTAGGACATTGTGGATATTGCATTGCAATTGAATAATTAATTGTTCATGTGTATTATTTTTAGAGACCATGGGGATTCTAACTTTTGTCATCAATAAAGCAGAAGTTGATTGTGCTTTTCTGTGGTTTGAGAAGTCTCAGTTTTGTTTTACAGACTGCAGTCAGCTTTTATTCATTTATCAGTGAAAATGAAAGCAGACCAAGTGGGATTGAATTTTTAAGTCTAGTTAAGAATTAAACTTTTTCATACACAAGTGCTTTCATTTCATTTTAGCATTTGCAAAGATTTGGTATTTGGCCTTCCTCCGAGTTACAGATTAGATGGAGTCGTAGGCAAAAGATTAACATTACTGCAGTGGGAAATTTTCCAATATAAGTGGATCATGTCTAGTTGACTCCACTGACTTGTCAGTCAACATCTCAAGTTTCCTTCTTTTCCATAAAAATAAAAAGCTTCAATACTGGAGATCATGACTTGCTATTTGTGATTTAGATTCGTGTCGTGCTGTCTGAAGCCATGAAAGTGCTTTCTTTCTCCGGCCTTCCTTTGACCTAAGGGCACTAATAAGTATCATTCATGGCACATCAAGAAAAAACTGGAACAGAGCGTTGAACTAGGTCATGCCTGCTTGATCGCCACCTTTCATTATCTGCTTAGATTTGTCTTGCAAGTAGTGCGAGACCTTCTTCTCTTGTTTATTTCAACAAACCAGCCTACACTGCTGTAGCTCTTAAGCCTGTTCAGAAATAAAAGGCATGTTTATGTGACTCTGCTGACTAGTCCTCTGTTGAATTTCTTGCCATTTGAAGTCAAACATCCCTGGTTTATTTATAACCACTTGACTTTGGAGACGATTTTGCATTGAAAGACTTTTTGAGTTTATGAATGTTGACGCAGCAACGACTTAGAAGATTGAAACATTTAATTTGACAGGATTGTCATTTCACCTTCACTGTCTGGGGCTGTATCAAGAACATTGGACGTGTCATTTCTCTTTCTTTGCACCTGTTCTTAGGTGTTAGGGTGATATAACCATTCACTCAAATGTTTAGGAGGTCCCAGCTTTTCTTAGATTCAAAGCCTGTCAGAGGGTTTGCTTGTGTTTGATTTGGGTGATTTTTGTTAATGCATGTGCAAACCATCACGGATTCAGTCGTAGCATTGAGCAAACAAGGCTGAGTTAGGCTCGGTTTTAACAGAGTGCTCAATCTGTGTCTGTGTTGAGGTAATCTGACAAACAGGATAATCTGCTGCTGGTGGTCGTGTTTTTACAGTAATCCTGTTTTAGAAAAGCCGCCAGCCAGCCTGACTTGATTTTAGATGGCTGAAGGATAGATTGACTAAAAGAACATTAGTGGCATTGTGATCAAGGTCACACAGGTTGGGCTCTTCTGTGCTAGAGACGGTATACTGGCTGGTCATTTACACGGTATTTTTAGACCAGTGACTGTGTGTATGCTGAGAAGCTTGTTGTCATAATAGAAACAAAATGTCTCTGTTAACAAAATCAATCTGCCTTAAAGGGATAGGTGTATTTGCTATGTTCTAGTTTATTGAAAATAAATGTATATTTTTAAATTTAAATAACTTTCTATTGGACCTTTTTTAATTTTATTTAGTCATTTATTTCTCGGCCCATTATTCACATGTACTGTGAGTGCGTTTTAAATATATCATGTTAAATGCAAAGAAGTTATGTTGTTTCTGTCTCTCAACAGGGTTACTTTCGTGAGGAGCAGTTTTTCTCCCTTCTCCTAGTTTTCCTTCTTTTCTTTTTTTTTTTTTTTTTTATTCCCTTTCCCTTTGTGCAAAGAGAACAACTTTGCCATCACAGAGACTTGTAGACGTTTGTTTTCATGGTCTGGGATCAGTCTGTGCCCACGGACGGACACAAGCCTTGTGGGTCAGATCGCTGTTGGAAATATGAGCACAGCTAAGCCCACCGGGATCAAAGCACCTAGCAAGATAGCTAGGCCTCCTGGAACCGGAGCCCCCAAAACCAACCCAAGCACAGGTAAGAAATTCAGCATGTGGCACTGTAAAGTATGCCTTTTTAATCCTCTGGCAGTGGGTTGCGTGGTTTAAAAATATGACTAGGACTGAGTTGATAGTTTTTCTTGAAAGGTTTGTGAATTTGAGATCCTACCATGCCTCCACATACTTTTTTTTTTTTCTTGTTGGAATGTTAATATATGCTTGTATGTATCTTCTATAACAGAGTTGGTTTTGGCTTGTACTTTTGTGTACAATTTAAAAAAAAAAAAAAAAAGAAACAAAAGAAATGAGTCCTCGCTTACTGGGTCACAGGTTGAATCTTTTTTTTTTTTGCTTGGTGCATTAAAATTGAATCATAACTTCTTGAAAACATATAGTAGTGAGATTTAAAGACCCTCATTTTCTTACTTTCTCAATCTAAATCTGCAACTGTCTCTTGGATGTGACAATTCCTCTTTTAACGATGAGCCATTATTGACTAAACTGCATTTATTTGTTTCTTAGTCTGTCTGACTTGAGCCAGTAGTAATTAATTGAAAATCTCTCCTCTTTTTCTAAATACAGCTAAAGTTGCAGTAACTGATAAATCAGCTGCAAGTGTCGGTGGGGGAGATGGCAAGAATGCTGAGGAGAGCTTCCAAGTTGGAGAGCGAGTATGGGTGAATGGAAACAAGCCGGGCTTCATACAGTTTTTAGGAGAGACGCAGTTCGCCCCAGGACAGTGGGCTGGGATTGTCCTTGATGAGCCAATCGGGAAAAATGATGGGTCGGTGGCAGGGGTGCGCTACTTCCAGTGTGAAGCTCTCCGAGGGATATTTACCCGCCCTTCCAAGCTGTCTCGCACAGAAGGGGAGGCTAATGGAACTCAGACCGCACCGCCCTCCCGTGCTGCATCACCCACGCCTTCAGTTGGAAGCACAGCCTCCCATACACCAGCTACGAAATCAGCACTACCCTCAAGCGCTGCTGCGGCCAAGAAGGCCCCTGCCACCGCAGCAGCGACACCAGCCCCGTCCTCTAACCTCACACGCACCAACAGTGAATCCGTCTCCAACCTTTCTGAGACTGGATCAGTCAAGAAGGGGGAAAGGGAGCTGAAGATGGGTGATCGTGTATTGGTAAAGTTTGCAGTAAAACTGAGTTTTCTTCTGAATTCCGAAGCAGTAACTTGAATCTTAGTATCAACGGTATAAACATGAACAGAACTTGTCAGTCACATGACTAGTAGAACTCATAAAAAATTCAAAAATGAATTCATAACACATAGTTCTCTGACTTCATTTTCCCAAAACTCTCATTCAAGTCACTGGAACCATTTCCACTTATACGTTTGTCTAATCACCATCTGTGTGCAGTCCTTTGGGTCCTTTTTATATGCTAATGAACATCCTTCTTTTTATTCTTTTTTTATTTGTGGCGGGGGTGGCCTTCCTTAGCCTAATGGCTTTAGTTAAGAGGAAGCATCACTCATGCCAGTGGGGCTGCAGAGGAAATGAACTCACCATTACCAAACTTAGAACTGTGAATCTTGCAGCTGTGCATTTTTAAAGTATTGGGAGTAAAAAAAAAGACACGTAACTAAAAAGGCATTTTTTTTTCTAATCTTGATCATTTGTTTAATTTTTTTTTTATTTTTTTTTTAGGATTTTCACATTTGTTTCTGTTGCTTTTGAGCTATCTCACTAAGGGTTTATTGGTAGGCAAAGCTGATTACACTTTATCTGTTCATAGGATTACATGATCACAATGTTTTGCCGTTTCCCTCTTAGGTTGGTGGCACAAAGGCAGGAGTGGTACGTTTCCTTGGTGAAACTGATTTTGCCAAGGGAGAGTGGTGTGGTGTGGAACTCGATGAACCTCTAGGAAAGAATGACGGGGCTGTGGCAGGCACAAGGTAAGAAGCCACAGGATCTGTGAATAAGAAAATTGAAAAGTTGCATGTCAGTCACGTGTCTGTTGTTGTACACGTTTGTTATTATGGTTTCAATTATCTGTCCCCAGATATTTTCAGTGCCAACCCAAGTATGGCTTATTCGCCCCTGTTCATAAAGTCACACGAATTGGCTTCCCGTCAACAACGCCAGCCAAAGCAAAAACAACGGTTCGGAAAGTAGTGGCCACACCATCAGGGCTGAAGAGAAGCCCTAGTGCCTCATCAATAAGTACCATGAGCTCAGTGGCATCGTCTGTTAGCGCGAAGCCAAGCCGAACAGGCCTGGTGAGACATGAACACTTAGTAACAACAGTATTTAGAAACCACACACATTTTTTGCTTCTTCATGCTGTGCCCCCTCGGCCCTATGAGCATGCTACTTGTTTCTGTGTTTGTACAGTTAACAGAGACATCTTCAAGGTATAATCGAAAGATCTCAGGCACCACAGCCTTACAGGAGGCACTGAAGGAGAAGCAACAGCATATAGAGCAGCTTATGGCTGAGAGGGACATGGAAAGAGCTGAGGTTGCTAAGGCCACCAGTCATGTTGGAGAGATGGAGCAAGAAATTACTCTGCTTAGGGATGATCAGGAGCAGGTCAGTCTACCAACTGATCCAAATCCAAACTCCACTGTTAGAATTTCCCAAAATAAACTAATCATCTGTGTTAATTTTTTGTTTCGTTTTGTTTTGGAGATGGAGACAAAAATGGATCAGCTGCGCGGCCTGGTAGAGGCTGCAGACAAAGAGAAAGTGGACCTGTTGAATCAACTGGAGGAGGAGCGTAGGTAAGTGTTCACTAGTGTTTTTGACTTGCCAATGACACGCACGCGTCCAGGTAATTATGCTGGGATCTATTATTTTTATGACTGGTTCAGCTTTTTCAGAGGGAAAAATATTTGTAAGCTCCTTGTGGTGTTGTAGTCATTTGGCAGTGATACAAACACTGAATCCTAAATTGTACTGAGACAAAGTGCTGTATTTGGTTGTAGGAGTGTGGGTGAGAATGAAAAACACTTACGAACTTAAAACACGTTTAAAAGTGTGAACTTTTTAAATGTCAATTCCAGTATTAAATTCCTTTTTCTTTTTTTCCTCCTCACTTGCATTAATAGGAAGGTGGAGGACCTTCAGTTCCGTGTAGAAGAAGCTTGCATTACCAAAGGAGACCTGGAGGTAACTATACACCACAGAGCAATACCTCTGCGAGTAACCGCGCAACATTTCTCTTTTCACAAGAAAACATGGCAGGGATATTTAACTTAGAGCTCGTTCCAGTAGTTTAAAATCTAGAATTTATTATTTGAGAAGCAACAGGCGCTCAAATTAACCTGTGTCCTGGTTTCAACTTGGCATTTGATTTTTACAGAAAACCTACTCCAGTTATACTGAAGTAATCATAATTTCCTTTTTAACTTTTTGTTTTTCACGTCTACATCCATTACAAGTTAAGCTTGCGGACAAACAACTTGCAGACTAGCGTTCCTCGTCACAAGGCTACACATGAGTCCCTTCACATTATTTGCATACGTTCTTATCAATAGAA
>JBAMYA010000024.1:6866704-6889007 GCA_037176975.1 Arrhamphus sclerolepis | reverse complement strand
TATATATATATTTGGTTTATTGACTTAGTAATATAAAGTGCTTGAGTATGCAGCTTTGAATACATTTTTAAATTTAAGATTTCTGCTTTTAAAGGTTGCTACAGTGTCAGAAAGATCCCGTATTATGGAGCTTGAGAAGGACCTTTCACAGCGAACCAGAGAGGTATCTGATCTGCAGCTGCGTCTCGGGGCGCAGCAGAACTCTGAGGATGCAAACTCTGCTCTTACTCTCCTGCTGGAAGAGAGAAACTCTCTGAGGGATCAGCTGGCATCACAAGAAACTCAGTGGCAGGAAGAGTTGGCAAAAAACAAAGAGAAGCTAGAAGCTCAAGAAAAAATCCACAACGAAGCACTCGCTCAGCTTCAGGCTACAACTGTGAAGCTGTCCGGTGACAAAGAGCAGTTGCAGATGCAGTTAGGCCAAGCTGAGAAGGACAATAGTGATACTGTTGAAGAGTGGCGTTCCAAGTTGGAGTCTGCCATCGCTTCCCACCAGCAAGCCATAGAGGAGCTGAAAGTGTCCTTCAGCAAAGGTGCAGGTGCCCAGACAGAGGAGCTTGTAGAAACCAAAAGTGCTCTAGAAAAGATGAAGTTGGAGCACAGGCTATCTGTAGAGGAGGCTACTGCCAAACATGAAGCTGATGCTGCATCTTGGACTCGGGAGGTGCAGGCACTGAAGACACAGCTGTTGTCTTTGACTGAAGACAAGGAGCGACTGGAGGAGACACTACGATCCAGTGTTGAAAAGGCAGAGGAGCAGCACCTTGTTGAGATGGAAGATGTTCTTGGAAAGCTCCATGCTGCTGAAATTAGGGTAAAGGAACTTGAGGAGAAAGAACTGATGGTGGCACAGAAGACTGAAGAAAAGGACAGAGAAACCAAAGAGCAAATGGCAGATGCGGTGGTTCTACGCAGCCAATTAGCACAAAGTAACTCGGAGCTTGTGGCTTTAAAGAAGCAATTAGAAGAGGTACAGAACCAAGGAATCAGTCAGGATGCCAAGGTAGGTTAAAAAGTTTGCTTTCAGTAATGTGGCATGATTTAGCTATGTGTAGTTGTTTCAGTCAGATTAGTGTTGCATTGTTTTCATGTTAAAAAAAACAAACAAACCTTCTGCTCGTCACTGTATTTTACTTCATATATCCTGCAGGTTAATGAAGTGAGCTCTCAGTTGGAGGATAAACAGCAGGAAATCACCTCGTTACAGCAGAGCCTGACCACAGCGAAGCAGCAGAATAACACCCTGGAACAAGAGCTTGGAGACTTGGTGAGGTTTATGGTCTGATGTTTGAGGAAATCTGAATTTCTTCTGGAGACGTTCTTAAGAACTGCATCACTTTCACAGGCAGCTTTTAATCATGTCTCTGACATTTTCTGCATTTCATTGTTATTTTAATGTATTGATATTTAGCTAATATATTCACAGATGTATATCATTTGGGCCAATACAAAAAATATTTCTTGCATTCAACTCAATTTCTGTGTTGTAGAAAAATTATAAAGAAGCAAAATGATTTTCTTTGCAGAAGAAAAAGTTGACAGGTGACTCAGAAGAGCTAAATAAATCCGCCAAAAATGTGCAAGGTAAGCATTTCTTTATTGTGTTAGTTGAACATTTTTTTATTATCTGTTATGACTTATGTATATGTATGTTTTTTTTTTTTGTGTATACATTTATTTATTTTCCCTGCAGAAACACTTGAAAAGCTTAATAAGACACAAGAGCAGTGTGCATCCCTAACCACAGAATCTGAGTCACTAAAAAGTCAACTTGCTGGTGAGGACATTACAGCTGTTTCTCTGGGCTGAATGAATAGTGATATGTTTCCTCGATTACATTTTGTTCCTTGTTTTAAGAAAGGGTGTTGACCTTATGACCAAACCAATGCTTTTTAATCAGGAATGGAGAGAAAGATGAAGGCTGCAGATGAAAAGCTTGAGCAGCTTTCAAAGGACAAATTAAAACTGGAAAATGACATTTTAGAAATGATGAAGGCATCTGGCGATAGTTCTGTACAACTTACAAAAATGAATGAGGATCTCATACAGAAAGAAAGGTACCATGTTTTATCTTTTTTTTGTCTGTCACTTATTTTGTTGTAGTTTAGTTACCATATTTGCATATTTTAGAGGTATTGTAATAAATACAGTGTATAAATTTCTTGTTTGATTTCATGCAGTAATATTCTGTTTTCTTTTTTTCCTTTTAAAGTTATGTAACCCGCCACTGAACATGTTTTATTATTATTGTCATAACGCAGGAGGCTTGAGGACTTGCAGAATCAACTCGTAGAGGAGCGAGAGAAGGTGGCCCACTTAAATGAACAGATCCATCTGGAGCAGTCGGGCAAAGAGCAGGAGCTGAAAGAGACCAGAGAGGCTCATCAGTCTCAAATAAGTAGTCTTCAGGAAAAGATTGCTTCCTTGGTTGGTATTTTTGACATTGTGTCAGCTTTTATACAAGCTGAAAATTGAAGTTTTCTCAAGAGTTACAACTCAAAGATAGTCAAAAACGTCACATTGTCCTTTTAGTCAGTTTCACCCATGAATATCTTTCAGAACACTGTCTGGACAGTTTGGTCCAAATTATTATTTATTTATTTATTTATTTTTAATTTCTTTTAATCTCAGTTGCTGATTGCACCTGCCTTCACAAAGCAGGAAAAGCAGAAATTGTATTGTAAACTGTATTGTTTACTGGCTAGTCGGTGATCCTTGATGACTGTTTCCAGGAGAAAGCCTTTTTCTCTTTATTGACTGCCGTGGTGTGATGTATTATTGATTGCTGTTTTCTAGGAGAAGACAGTTGAGCGGAGTGAGACCTTTGCTGAGGAACTAAAGGCCTCACAAGAGAAATCCCTCTCTCAGACCTCAGAGCTCCATAAGAAGGAGCTTGAGGTCTTGCAAAGTCAGGTTGACAAGTTGAAGCAGGAGCTCTCGTCCTCCAAGGATAAGACTCAAGAGTTAGAGAAAATGGTGTCTGAGCTGCAGCCATACAAAGAGCAGGCCCAGGTATGTGTAAATTTAGATCTACTCTCTTTGCTTTGTATATTTTACCAGTCGTATGTGTAAATTTTTTTTTTTTAATATGCATATGACTGATTATCACACTTCATTATCCTCAAAAACAATCAAGCAATTGATTTTAAAGTTTTAATACCTTCAGTTTCAAACTAGTAAAAATGTCAGAAACAGACCTTCTGCAAATAAAGAACAGACATCAAACCACTTTAGACACTAAAGCAGAATGTAAACCAAACCTTACCATCTAGTGTGGGAAAACCTACATACAATTGTGTGTCTTTTTTTTCATCCACCATCAGTGATAACATGATCAGCATTATCCCCTCTGCCCCCCCCACCCCGATGTCATATACATTATTTGAGCTTTTTTCTTTTTTTATTCTTTTTATTCTTTATTTGAGGGGCTAACAATTAGCTTCCCATTGGATGGTTCCAAATGGTATATGCTAAAAGGAGAATTTCTAAAAGGAAAATTTATTGTAAAACAATTTTGTTCAGTATTGGGCACTCACTTTAACTTTCAGTTAAATTGACATTAGTCTTGGGAATGGATTCAGCAAGCGTTCAGTCTTTGCACACTTGAGACGTCAAAGATATGTTAAAAAATAGTGGTTACTGTGGATACTGGTTGTGGTGACATTTTTGTCACCACATCCATTTCTAGGGGTTCCAGAGAAGCCTTTGAGGCAGAGCCAGCCTCCTTAACAGCTGTTCAGTTGCTTTTTCACTGTGAGTCACTGTGATGAAGTAAAAGCATTTCTAAGAAGAAATTGCACATATCAGTATTTAAAGTCAAAATATAAAATCTTCTTCCAAAGTGGTGCAGATTGTCATTTTAGATTATGATCAAGTGTGTTGTCATGCTTTATTTAATCTGAATTTAGCAAGAACTTGATTGAAATCCACGTTAATGGAGTTAATCGTGCATCACTTAGACTCAGTATTTACACTTATGTAGGTTGTTAGATTATACTGCATGTAAGAGCAGAAGGCAAGTAGTGGAGGTTCAAGGTGATGGGACTCGTGTTGGGAATCTATCATAACATAGTTTATCACCAAGAGCTCAGAATTTTGTTATTGGGAGTGAAAAGGAACAATGCTGAGTAGGAAGGAATAGAGTATTTCGGGGTAGCCGTCAGGCCAGTTAGAGTATCCAAGAAGCATCAGTCTCACTTTAACAAAATCTTCTCAAGTGTGACCATCTCTAGACGAATGTAATGATCATCAGCCACTCAAAAGGTGATTTTGTTCTTTTTAAAATCAATTTACAATTAAATTTGCATTTGAAAAAGAGTTTAAAAGAACAGAGTTGGAGCCCGAATGCATTCTGAATCCACTGAACTCTGCTCAGGTTTTCATTTAACTTCTGTAATCTCCTCCTAGCATTGTTTATCAGCCTGCTTTTCATTGGAGCATTTTCACTTGACAAAATTTTGCTTCTTTTTTTTTTTTTCCTCTATTCTATTTGAACACGTCAGGAATTCACTGACTGCGTTCCAAAGTTTTGGTGAAAATGTTCCACTTTTTACATGGGGGGGGTGAGACGGTGAGACGACATTGTGCTTTAAACTTGGGTGTGATCTCTTTTTTTTGCCATTGTTTATGCTTCTGCAGCTTAACCTTTCCCTTTTCAAATCGCCTATCTCCATATCTGGTTGGTTTATTTTGTATTCATTCATACTTTATCCTGTTCATATACATATATACCCCTCCCTTTTTTCACCTTTATTTTTCCCAGTGTCTTTCTGCTGAGCTTGACTCCTGCAAGCATGATGTTGAGCATTTATCCAAAAAACTGGAAAAGCAGAATCTAGATCTGGAAAGTATGTCAAAGGAAAGTGAGGACAGTAAAACTGAGAAAAGCAAACTGGAGAAAGCGCTTTCAGAAACCCAGTATAAGCTTTCTGACCTTGAGACTAATTACAAGGAGCTTTCGGTGCAGAATGAAGAGTTGCACTTAACCAGAGATAAACTTTCAAAGCATCAAGAGCAACTTCTTGTCAATAACAAACATTTAGATGAAGAGATTAATTCATTGAATAAGGAACTGGAGAAGCTAAAACTCCTTCTAAATGAATCACAGACTGAAAACAAAGATCTCCAGCGTGGTAAAGGGGAATCATTGGCCCAAATTGAGGACCTTCAAAGGCAAAATGCAGAGAAAAATGACTGTATCCTAAAGCATCAGCAGCACATCCAGCAAATTGAGGCCAAAAAGAAGCAACTATCTGAGGATTATGACGGCCTCTGCAAAGAGAGGAACAGACTTGAAGAGGACCTCCATGAAAGCAAGTCAAAGTTAACATCTGAGAGGGACAATTTGATATTGGAGAGAGATGCTGCTAACAATGCCAGAAAATCTCTGGATGCGAAGAATGCAGAGTTGCAAGAAAAAATTAAGACACTGAACTTGGAAAAAGAGGACCTTACGATGAAAAATACGCAGCTGCAGGTGCTGGCAGACACGCTAAAAAGAGAGAAAACAGAGCTGAACTCTCAAATCAGTGCTTCTACAATGGACAAAAACAACCTTGAGACAGAGAAGGAGGCGCTTCAGAACAAACTCAATCTGACAAAGAAGGACTTGGAGAGCTATGTCACTGAATGCGAAGAACTCAAACTTTCTAAAATTAGTTTGTCCCAGATGTTGGAAGAGTTCAAGACAAGCAGTCAGGTGACTGACTCTGAAAGGCTTCACCTTCTGCAGGTGAAAGAAGACCTGCTTGCAAGCCAAAGAAAAATCTCCAGTCAGAAAGAAGGACTCCTCCAAGAGATGGAAGAAATGAAGGAAAAGCTTCGGCTCTCAACAGAACAACTGGCTCATTCAGATGCAAAATTTAAAGAGGCTGTATCATCTTTTGAACAAGAGAAGCAGGAGTTGCGCCTTCAGAATTCTGAAACTGAGATGGCTCTACATGACTCGAGAAAAGAAAAGATGAGCATGGATTCAGCTCTAGAGCAACAGAAAATGGATTATGAGCGCTTGGCTGGGGAGAAGGGAGAACTGGAGGAGAAGCACGCAAAGACTGTTTCTGAGAAAAATGCACTTTCTCTTGAACGTGAGAAGCTAGCCAGTGATATCCGAACATTCAGAGACCAACTGGACAGTTACACCAGAACTAATGCTGACCTTATTCAAGACCAGACGCATTTAACAGCGATGCTGGAGGAAAACAAACGTCAGAAAGATGAGCTGCAAGCTGAGATGGCTGCCTTAAAACAAGAAAAGGCTGACCTGAAAAATCAACTGCAGAAACATCACTCTGATATTGAAATTCTTGAAAAGGCCAAAGCTGAACTTGTTGAAGAGCGTAGTAAGCTAAAAGAAGACTTTGACAAGTCTAAATTTGAGCTTGTTCAACACGTGGATAACCTTACAAAAAATAATCAGCGTGTTCAGGCACTGCAGAGTGAAGCTGACAAGAGGACACAGTCTTTGCGGAAAGAGAATGATGTTCTGCTTCAGGAGGTCCAGGAGTTCAAAAATCAGATTAAATCGATGTTGGAGGCCAAGCAGTTGCTTGAGACTCAGCTGCAAGCTGAATCTAGTGCTCGGAATGAAGCCGCTTCTGACAAAAATGGCCTTGCCAAACAAATTGAGGAACTGCAGAAAACATTGCTCAAAGTTACAGAAGTAAATACAGAGATGTCCTTCAATCTGAAGAATGCTGAGGAGCAAAAGGTGTCCCTTATGGTAGATATGGAGGCTTTGGAAGCACAGTTGCAGCAGAGAGGGCAAGAAAATGTTCAGCTGAGTTCAGATAAAGAGCAGCTAACATCTAAGCTCGAGGAAATGGACAAACAAATGACTCTCCTGATCACATTGAAGGAGGACCTGCTGACAAGCCAGTGTAACTTGGAGCAGGAGGTTACTTCTCTCCGTACAAACCAAGAAAATATGCTTGCTGAACGATCCAGGCTTCACGAAGAGGTGAAGGGCCTGCAGGCTAGTAAGGCACAGCTGGAGGCTGATGTTAAAGCCCAACAAGCTGGGAGGGAAATGTTGGAAAAACAGTGCAAAAATGCTCTTGAGGAGGTCTCAGCTTCTGCTGTTGTGAAAGAAGAAATTTCCTCCAGCGTCTTGCAACTCAAAGCTCAGAAGGACGCCATGCAGGTGGAGAGGGACGAAGCCGCCCAGCAAGTCAGGGAGCTTGAGTCTCAACTAAAAAATGCCATATTTAAGCAGCTTGAGGTATTTTGTCCTCCGTTAGTAATCACCATCTTACACTTACAGTGGGGCTGGGCTATATCACCCTCTAACTGCATGTTTGCTGGTTTGTCTCCAACTCCTTTTTGTGTCTTAACTTTCATCTTTCATTTACTAATTGCTTCTTTATTAAACTTAACTCCCAGCCTTTGCCTGTGGGCTTATAACGCGATCTAATATTTGGCAAAATTTGTGTTGTTTACATGGTCAGTTTAGGCATAAGGTGACATCAGTCACACTCCAACAGGGAAAAGAATGTATTTGATGAGGGAATACAACATCACTCTCTTTTCTGATTTATCAAATAAACTTAATTGGCTTTTTTTTTCTCCGTTCTGAGGCCACAGGTTGTAGAGTATATACTAATTGTTTTTGTCCTTATTATACTTTTTTTTAAGTGTTAATTGTAAACCAAAACTTATTTGGAAAATTACAATGTACTGATGTCTTGCTTTTATTTCAGTAATTAAAAAGATTAAGTATGTAATTGCTATTAATTATTCTAATATTATTCAAATTATGCAGTTTTCTAGATTTATCAAATGGCCAGCAAATTTAACATTTGGACAAATTAAGTTCATGGGGGTGTTAGCACAACTCCATTATTTGCTCTTTTTAATTCTAAACCGCTGATCTTCTCACGCGTCCTGCTCATGCACTGTTTAGGCCGCACAGGCCTCTGGCAAGACTGCAGAGGCTCTTGAACAGCTGACAAAAGAGAAAGCAGTTTTGATGAAGGAGAAGAGCGACGCTCAGTCTTCACTGGAGAAGATCCAAACCTCCATGAAGGAGGTGCAGACCGAGGTAAGAGAGGGGTCTTGGCAGGGAAAAAGGCTTATAAAGTAAACTGTGTGGGGTAAAACAACATTTTTTTTCTTTATCAAATAATATTATTACATCTAGAGTGAAATGGCCTCGCTATGCTATGTACAGTTTTTAGTGATGAAATACATATGTCGTTGTTGTTTTAGCTGGAAGCACTGAGGAAAGAGAATTGCAAAAATAAAGATGATCTGAATGTATCCAAAGAGCAGCTTTGCACTGAAACGCAGAGGACCAAAAGTCTGTGCCAGGAAATGTGAGTACATCTGCGGTTGCAGGTTTAATACATCAGCGTGTGACTTGTCAGAACTTCTAACGTGATTCTAACATTTATGTTTGATCAGAGAGGATCTTAAAAAAGAAGTTTCTTTAAAGTCGCAGTCCCTGCAGATGCTGCAAGATGAGAACAGCAGTTTGAGTCAGGAGCGTGATGATAATCACAAAGACAAGAATGAATTTATGAAGGTGAGAGATGCTATTTATTAAAGAACGGGGGGGAAAGAGTATGTTCCATGGACTTTTCAGTTGACTATAGTTGATTTTTTTTTTTTTTTTTTTTTTTCTCTCTCTCAAGCTAAAGGAAGAACACTCAAAACTCATAAAAGAGCTGGAAGAACTCAAACGAAGGTAGGACAGTGATCATAATTTTGTTTGTTATTCAGTTTTTAAGAGGGATTTGCACATTTTCCAATACTAATTTTCTTATAAGCCACATGTACGTATGTAAACATGCATGGTTTCATTTGCTTGGTTCTTGCTAATATGCAATGGCTGGTAATAAAGCTGTTCTGTTTTTTCAAAGCTTGCCAAATAATGCCTTCAGGTACTTAACTTTTTTTTTGATATGTCATCATCATCATCATACCTTGGCATCCGTGAAGACTACATCACATTCAGTCAGCTGCTTGACAAATGTGGTCCTTGTTTCTCATTCTTTGTGTTCATTAATTTCATTTTATCATCTCAAGTGTCAAAATCGCATCAGACGGTCATAAGGAGAAATGTTTCTGCTTCTCTGCTGTAATTTGCAAAATATTCATTGTGATTTAAAGCTTTTATTTGGTAAAATGTAGTGAGTCTTTCTCTTCCTGATTGTTGCACCTCTGACATTTAACTGGTGGTGTGTGTTAAACAGCGAAAGCACATTCAGAGAGCAGTTAAGCAAGGAGAAGACTGCCCTTCAACAGTCCATCCATAAAAACGGTGCCTTAATCTCAGAAAAGGACCAGCAAGTGGAAAACCTGAAGAGAGAAGTAATAAACTAACCCATTTTGTGTGTGTGTGTGTGTGTGTGTGTGTGTGTGTTCCCTTCTCTCTATTAACAGTAGATAACGCAGATTGACAACCCTGAGTATAAAAAATCCAAAAAGAAGGTATCTGTTCACAATATCTAGTAGGAAAAGCCTTTAAAAGTTACCAATGGGATATAACAGCTTTTTAGTTTTTTTACTCTTTGCATTTGCGAGCAAATCAAAATTCAAAAGGAAAAGCATAAGACTTTCAGGGCGCATTTGCAACATGATGCAAGTTCTTGCGAAAACAATGTTCTACTTTAATTTCTCTGCTGTTGTGTTTTTGTTTTTGTGTTGTTGTTTTTTTAATAAATGACCTTCTCCTAAATAAATAGTACAGCTTTGAAGATGGTGAACAGGAAACCCGTTGCTGGTGTGCAAGGCTCCAAACTGAGATCCAGACCTGTTAATTATTATAATTCTTACTCAAATTACATTTGTGCTCATAGAAGTGGGAAATCTAAGTTGTTGTCTGAAACGAAACAGTTCTCGTTTGTTAAAATATGTTGGTTTCTCCATAGCTGGCTGCACTGCATGAAGAAAGTGCCGCGGTAAAGACACTGCAGAGTACAATACAGGCCTTGGAGCTGGACAAAGTTGATCTTCAGGATCGCGTTCATAGGCTGGAGAAAGACCTAACCGCTGGGTCTGAAGTCATCAACAAGTCCTCGGGTAATACTGGAAGCACCTCGGGACCACCGCTAGTATTTATGGGGGCAATAAATCTTTTGTTCGATTGAAAAAAGAAAAGTGTTGATTTGTGGTTTACTCTTGTTTTCTAGGTGATGCAGTTTTGGATCAAATGAGGGAAGATAAGGAGACTGCAGAGAGTCAGGTGTGTACTGTTTCCTTAACGAGACAAATCTTGAGTCTGAATTGTATTTTATTTAAAAAAATTTTCATTGCCATCGATACATTCAGTGTAATGATCCTTTCCTACTTTGCCCGTGGAATTTTTAGCCTCGTCACATTTTCAGTATATTTAATCTTGGGGCAGCTGTACGGAAACGGTCTACCTGAATGTTGTGAATCAGTATATTTGTGCATCGTGTTTGTGAATTGTGAATGATAACCTATTAACTACTTAAATACTACCTGTTTTCGTAGCAGTAGACACTGGATTTTGTTTTTAGTTCAGTGTGGACTCGTGTTACAGTATAATGTTTTACAGAGGTGAAATGGAGCTGAAGTGATTTTGAAATTGTATGAAAACACATTGAACTTGTGATTCCAGAGCACTCACACTAGCTAAGATGTGACCAATTCTCCCTCTAGCTGCATTCATATCAGTCCAGTCTCAATCAGCCAATCACGCCACTCGTATACACGTCATCTCGTCGTTACATTGAGCTCCCATTTGTTGACCCAAATGCAGACATGGTCTCAGAGAAAATCAGCACATTGGAGAAAAGAACAAAACGCATGATGGCAACACAACTGACTTTGGCTCTTTTTTTTTTTTTTCCTCAACCAATTTGAATATCAAGATTGCACCACTAGGTTGTCATAAGATGTCACAGGGAAGTGTTGCCCCTGCACATCATGCATAAGTAATATACACGCCCTCCTCCACACACATGAAACGGTACCATTACAAAACACAGCTCTTCCAACTGTGCCAGAGACTGAGGATGGTGCCATGCTTTGGGTATGGTACAGATGAACTAGTGTGAGTGCCTTTGAAGCTCTTAGAACCAGGTCATCATGGGATGATGACGTGCCATTAGCAATGTCAACTTTCACCTCTCTTCTCCGGTTATTCTAAAATGTTATACTGTATTATCTGTGTCTGTGATTACATGAATGTGCTGTCTTGCAGTAGGTGATTCCTAATTCAGATGTCATTCTTTTTTTTTTTTCCTTTCTCTTCTCCATCTTATAAATTGAACTCTTCTCCTCTGCCCTGTCTCTGATGTTGGCAATGCTACAACAAAATCAGGCAGCGGTTTGTTAATGCTTTTTTTCATCAGCTTCACTTATGCATGTTTGTCACCGTGGCTCTGAATCACATTATAGTTGGTGTAAAAACCAGAAACCGTCCTCCTAAGATGAATCAAGCTCGATTTTTAATAAAAACCTAAAGCCATTGCTCTGATAAGCATGTTTAAAAAAAAAAAAAAAAAAAAAAAAACACGAAAGAAATTCCAGTCATCAGATGTTTGTTCAACATAAAAACTCCTGACTCTTCCTGTGACTCATATCAAGCCTTGATTTTTCTCGGGTTGACGACTCAGTAATAATTCACAGATGTAATCAAGGGTGGGATAGTTTCTGGGGGATATAGTGAAAGACAGGAACTATTACCATTATTGCAACTATTATTAATCTCATTAATGGAAGCAAAGCCTTGACTTCTAACAGTTAAAAGCTTTAACAGATGGGTCTTTGTACATTTTTAAATAACAATTTAAAAACATTTGTTTGGATAATAGATGGATTACTCACCAGGGGCATAATTGATGGAACAGTTGTGTTTCTCCTTCATAGATTGAGTTCCTGAATTCGGTCATTGTTGACCTCCAAAGAAAGAATGAGGAACTGAAAGACAAATTGGAGAAAATGGCAGCTGCTGCTCTAAATGGGAATAATCAAAGTGAAATGGATAACTATGAAGAGTAAGTTCCATTCATAGCTCTTTTTTTTTTTTTTCTTCCTCTTAAATGGATGCATATTGATAAATGTTGAGTTTCACACTGAGTTACTTCATTTCTCAGCCATGAAAAGCAAAATGAGAAGAAGAAGCCTCCCCCTAGACTGTTCTGTGACATCTGTGACTGCTTCGATCTCCATGATACTGAGGACTGTCCGACACAAATGCAGATGCCCGACTCCCCTCCACACACCACTTACCATGGCAACAAGAGTGAAGAACGGCCTTACTGCGACATCTGTGAGGTCTTTGGCCACTGGACTGAATCCTGTAACGATGACCAGACCTTTTAAAGCTTTTTTTTTTGGATCCTCATCTGCACAATCAGTATATTTGCACATCATCTTTGATATTCAGTGCTTTTAGTGTCTTAGTTTGTGTGTGTATTTTGTGCTTGTTTTGCCAAGCATTTGCCAGCCCTCAAGCGCTCTTATAGGAGAATGACCTCCTCTGAATTTTTTTTTTTTTTCTAAAAAGAAAATTCAGGCATTCAGAACAATATCACTCTGAAATGTTTGTAACAACTGTAGAAATAAAATTTATTTAGTGTTTAGGGTTTGTGGGAGTTGGAGGGTGGTGTAGGTAGCGGTATCATTCTGGAAGACACAATGATCCTCCTCAGATCAGTTTATTTCTCAATGTCCTAACATTGCTTGCACAGAATGTTAGGGGATTACAAAGATATTATGTTATCATAAAAGGTGTTAATTTGAAACTGTAAAATACTCAAATGAAAAGTAAATGTCAGTTTGTCCAAAGTTTGCTGAGCTATAATTTATTTTTTTATGCCTGGAAATACTATGTGCTCTGAAAGGTTTGATATCGTCTGTAATTTTGAGATTGGAAGAGATTTGCGCAATCCTATTTGACTTTAACAGGAACTTTTTTATGGTCTTGAAGAAACTGCTGGAAATATTAAAGATTACACTAATATAAACCCTCAGTTGGCCTTTTTGAAAAGTTTCTTATTGATTGAAAAATGATTTCTGATTGAATCAGTGACTTTCTTTGAACATGTTTTGAATATCTCAACAAAATAAAGTTTATGGATGAATTAAATCATTTTTTGTTTTTTCCACATCATACTTGTGACAGGACAACGATTACAGTTAAAATCGTAATTGTTGTCAGATGACCCCCAAAACAGTGACACCCAGTGGATTTTGGGTGTTCTGGATACTGGTGCATTTCCATCTTGTAAACTAGCTGCTTCCTTAAAAAAAAAAAAAAAAAAAAAAAGATAATGTTATAATTCACGACAGACTTTTAATGTCCCTTTTGGATTTGTGTCCACATTAACAAATATATTAGTCATTAAAGAGCAAGTTTACCACACATAGGCACAATTGTCATGTATCTCATTGAATGAAGGCTGTTGATATACAAGCATATAAAACATTTTATATATTATTATTATATGCAGTCTGGTATTTAACATTGATCAAACTGGTGCACATTTGTAAACTTTTCTTATAGTGCATAATTGCATTATTGGAGAGTCATTAACTGCATTTGACTAGTTTCTCTTGACATTCAGTAAATATGCACGTGTGACATTTTGGAAAGTTTTTCTAAATTCAATTTATTTATAGAGCGCCAATTTACAACAAGTCATCTCCAGGCTCCTAAGAAACCCAGAGCATGACCCCATAGCACATGGCAATGCCATCAGTGGCAAGACAAAAACTCTCTTGGGAAGAAACCTTGAGCAGAACCCGGTTCTTAAGGGAGAGAGGGAGTCTGCCTCCTGGACCGAGGTTGGGAGGAGTTGATTCCATAATAGAGGAGCCTGATAGCTGAAAGCTCTTCCACCCTCTCGAGACCTACAGACTCTTGAAACAGCAGGCAAACCTGCATTCAGCGAGCAGAGTGTTCTACTAGGACAGTAAGGAACTATGAGATTTTTTCACATAGATTGGAACTTTATCATTCAAAGCTTTGTATTTTTAAATTCAATTCTAAATTTAACAAGGAGCCAATGCAATGAAGCTAGAACTGGTGAGATGTGGTCTCCTATATCCAGTTCTGGTTAGTACTCCTGCAGTAGCATTCTGGACTAGTTGAAGGTTTTTAACAAGGCTGTTTGTACAGCAAGAAAATAATGCGTTACAATAATCCAACCTAGAAGTAACAAAGGCATGGACTAATTTTTCTGCATTTTCTTGAGTTAGGATGTTTCTCATTTTCCCGATATTACCCAAATCACAGAAAGCTGACTTTGTAACCTGTTTCACATGAGAGTTAAAAGACAAATTTTCATCAAATATGACACCAAGGTTCCTAACAGTAGTGATAGAGGCTAAGGTAATGTGATCCATATTAACTGTACATCTCAAGAGTGCCTCCCAGAGGTGCTTGGGGCCAATTGCAATAACTTCAGTTTTATCTGAATTAAGAAGCAGGAAAAGTCCAGTCATCCAGGTCTTCACATATTTAATGCATGCATCTCATAACGTTAATTGATAAGTTTCATGTGGCTGCAAGGATAAGTACAACTGAGTATCATCTGCATAACAGTGAAAGTTTATGTTGTGCTTCCTAATGATTTCTCCTAAAGGATATAAAGAGAAAAGTGTCGGTCCAAGAACAGAACCCTGCGGTACTCCATAGCTAACCCAAGTACGACTGGAATAATCATTTACTTGGACAAACTGAAAACGGTCAGATAAATATGACTTAAACCATCTTAACACAGTTCCTCTAATTCCAACAACTTGCTCTAATCTATTAAGAACAATCTTGTGGTCGATGGTGTCAAATGCTGCGCTGAGATACAAGAGGACCAGAACAGAGACAGATCCACGGTCAGAAGCCATGAGGTTATTGGTAACTTTGACCAATGAAGTTTCTGTACTATGATGAGGTCTAAACCCTGATCAAAACTCATCATTAATATTGTTTCCGCAGAGGTGATAATTTCGCTGATTTAGAACAATTTTCTCAAGAATTTTAGAAATAAAGTAAGATTAGAAATAGGCCTGTAGTCGACCTGTTAAATGTGCTGTAAATGACACAGTCTGGCCTGGCTTACCCTCACTTTAGTCAGCTTCCTTGTAGAAAGTAAATGCAGTTTCTCCTAGGTTTAGGGAACCTTGAGTAGAGAATATAGAAGTTTAAAAATAGCTATTTTGTACATCACAACACTGGGAAAATACCATAGTTTGATACATTTTAGTGCAGACAATTTAACAAAAATTGATGTAAAAATTCAAATAAAACACAAAGAAGAATGAGTTTTGTAAGTCACTTGAGGATTAAACAAATTTAATGGACAAAATAAATCTGGGTTTTGTAAAAACCAGTGCTCATCTTTAAGAACTGTGGTGCTGTGGTACAAGACGGAGCGCATCAGAGGCTGACTCCCATTTCTCCAGCTCCACACTCAGCTCCACCGTCACTGGTGTCAGTGGTTCCAGCTGGACAGGCTCATGCACATCGTTGTGGACAGCCACATCTCCATCCTTACTTTCCTCACCTCTGCCTGTCATGCACAATATCAAGCGTGGCTCACAAACATATCCACACTGCATTGCAAAGAAAAGTTACCAATAACTTTTTAATTTTTTTTTTAGTATCCCTATAAATACAAACTATGTGCTGTAAATCATGAAGCTAACCTGATAGCTACTTGGAACCCACAGGAGCCCTGACTCTCAAAATTAAGATTTGGTGTATTTTGTAAAAGAAAAATACACTTTTATTCATGTAAATGCTATTTTTCAGTTTTCCCCATAACTTGTATTTTTGACTTTGTATAGTTGACCTTTTGAAGATGTATTCTTTGGTGACTTATTGTGTCCTCTATGGTTTGGTTTCATGTCATCTTTCTTCTTGTCGTTTTTGGTTTTCTCTGCCGGACCCTTGAAATGTATGGAAAAAGATACCAAATATGAAATAAATTCTCATCGTAGTTTGGCTTCTTATATGTTATACTGGTGCCCTTTTCAACATTTTCAGATATGAACTATTGTTTCGTTAAAGCATCAGCACCAGTCAATGAAAAGTGGGCTAAACACAGACTAATAAGTAAGTCATGCATTTATTGCATAAACCCTTGTAAGCATGTAAACTTGCCTTCTGAAACGCTTGTGTGGCCTCCACCTCAGGGTATGTGTAACACACACCAAAGTCACAGAGGACTTGGACTTTCTTGCCTGCTTTGGCCAGGCTTCGTAGTGGTACATGTGCAGAGGCAAGTGTTCGTCTGATGGGGGGATCTTGAACCAGTTCAGGCACAGATTTCTTGTTTTTGTCTTTAGGCTTATCTTTGGTGGAGGATGTCTTGACTTCACACTGAAAAAAAAACAAAAAACTTGACATTAAATTATGGTTAGATTTTCTGAGCCAGAACAGAAACGTTTTTGGCATTTTGCTGATCTGCAAATTCCCAAGAAGCTGAGAGCCATGATCTCTCCAGCATGTCCTAGGTCCAAATCGGTAAATACAGAGCCTCACCTTTTGGCTCAGCATCAGTTGGCCAAACTCACATTCTCCCTCTAGGATCTTAGAGCTGGTCCAGTGTTCCACAGCCTGGACAAAGCCTGCATTGTTCCTCCTAAATCTGAGGTTCAACTATCGACCAGACTCTCTTCTCCAGCAGCCCTGCATAGACCTTACCAGGGAGGCCAAGGATGTGATTCCCCTGTAATAAGAACACACCCCTCTGTTCCTTTTCTTGCCTGATGGCAACTGTGGAACAGGAATACCGGAGCGGTGGAGATCTCCTCATTCTCAGAGGTAAGTCCACCAGGGTGGCACGGGATGGCATCCCTTTGCCCCCTAGCCCCACACAACGGTTACTGACTCCCGGTCATGTCAATCATTTGTAAAGCCTCACTACGGCTGCATGTCAAAATGGAAGCAGAGCTGAAACCTGTGACTGAACGCATGACAGGCAATTTTGAAAAAAACAATGGAAGTGGCTCCATAACTAATAAACTAACAAACCTGTGACTTCATCAGTTTCAACGTGTTACGCATGGATATTGGAGTTAAGGCAAGTGGGCTACATTACTGTTTTTAAGAATGACATTACAATGTTTGGCCAACTTCTGTTACATGTGGGTCTAATTAGGTTCATTTTGTATGTGGCACTGTTAAACAACACTACAGATAACTTAAATTATCTCTCCCTCTGGAGAATTAACATCAGCTTTAACATGTACATCTCTGCACTGCTGTAGTAACATTACGTCTGTCGTGCGTCCCGAAACATCAGTAAAACCACAAGCATGTGGACAGGTACAGACTTATGTGGCTCTGGCTGGAGCCCATTTGCCCCCCTCCCTCGGTGTGAGGGGTGTGGGCAAATTGTCATCTGACGTGATGAACCCCAGGGTTAAAGGGTCACCGCTGTCTCCTGTCACCAAACTACAGAGTTGGAGCATCCTGAAAAGCTGCTGCCAGGGCACAATTAAAGACTCATTTATTAGTGTGATGTGTATGCTTATATTTAACTTTGTACTTTATAAATGACACATTTCTTTTAAAAAATCATGTTTGTGAATGGATTTTCTTTTCTTTTTATATTTTTTTCCACCCAGTGCACAGTACCTAAGTTGTAGTCCTGAGCATTGCACTCACTGCTGACCCTGGGAGGGCCCTGCACTGAGCTCAAGTCTCCTTCCCTACTTGAGGAGTGAGCAGGCCCTTGGAGATGGGGGATTTGCCAGCTGGATGTAATATGTGGAAGGATCACATTATTCCAGCTGGATCCTCCCTGCTCCCTCAGGTGCCCCAGCCAGCCAGGGGAGGCAATGTGTAGGCCCAGGACTAATGCATGTTTTTGTGAGGGTCAGCTGCCCAAGGGGACACAGGGAGAATGTGCAAACTCCACAAAGAAAGGCCCTTTTGCCAACCCCACCCAGGGTATGGGTGCTGATGATGTAGAGACACACACACCTCACCCCCAGCACCCACAGTGTCCCCTTGTGGGAGTTGAACCCAGGACCTTCTAGCTGTGAGGTGATCACGCTACCCGCTGCGCCACCATGCCCCCTGTGAATGGATTTTCAATGCGTACTTCAGTCAAGAAAATAACTGAGAGCAGCAGGGAGGATCCAGATAATCAGCAGGCCAAGTTAATTTTATATCTTGTCAGCTGAATATGCCATGTTTTCTGTTTTTTGTATTTGTTGAATTATGCAATTAAAAAAGCTATTCTTTTGGGTCTTCGGGCTGTCTGTCTCCACATTTAACTTGGTACTGCTACACTTCTGTTGTAGTTCTTATAGCCTACGCTTCACTTCCCTGTTAAAGCACTTTTACATCCCCTTTTTTCTGTCTCTGGTTATACTGTTAGCCTAGCCTAGCATAAGTCATGGCTTCTCCCTCTATCTCTCCAGCTTTCTCCTGCTCATTGTGTCTCATGTTTAGTCACTCCTCCGCCTCCTTTAGCAGTAGTGGTATTTGTGTTAAGTGTAGCGTAGTTATTTCCTCGGAGGAGAGGCTTAGCCATCTGGAAGCGCAGCTCCGCACCATGGAAGCTAAAACAATAGCGCCCGTAGTTGAGCAGGCCCTGTTAGTCCGTGCGGACTGTTCCGAGGCTAGGGCTCCTGTTAGTCCCCCGGCAGCTGCTGTGCAGCCGGGAAGTCAGGTTTGCTGGGGGACTGTGCAGAGCAAGAAGCATAATTCTAAACCTAGGTCCACCATCCACCACCGCTTCATGTTAACAACCGATTCTCCCCACTCAGCGACACATCCGCTGAGGAGAAGACTTTGGTAACTGGCACCTCCATTCTTAGAAACATGAAGTTCTCGACACCAACGACCATAGTCAGGTGTATCCCTGATGGCAGAGCAGGCGACATAGAGGGAAATTTGAAACTGCTGGCAAAAGCGAAAATTCAGTAAGATTGTAATTCACGTCAGAAATAACGATCTCTGGCTACGCCAGTCAGAAGTCACTAAAACAAAAATTGAGTCGGTGTGTAACTACGCAAAATCAATGTCAGACTCCATAGTTTTCTCTGGACCCCTCTCTAATTTGACCAGTGATAATATGTACAGTCGTACATTGTCATTCAGTCGTTGGTTGTCACGATGGTGTCCAGCAAACGATGTGGGCCTAGTCAATAATCGGCAAACGTTCTGGGGAAGACCTGGTCTAATTAGGAGAGATGGAATTCATCCCACTTTGGATGGAGCGGTTCTCTTATCCAGTAATTTGGCCAAGTTTATTGATAGTCCCAAACTCTGACAATCCAGAGTCCAGGCCATGAGGCCGAGTTGTGGTCCTCAACTCTTCCCTGTGCTTCAGTTAGAGCAGTCACCCACCCATTACCCCGTTAATTCTGTGTCTGCCCCTGGACCATCCAAGTCAGTAAACACATCCAAATCTAAAAAATCGGAATCTAATCATCGAAATAATGCAACTCTTTAGAATCGACCTCCAATAAAACTAATAACTTGACAGAAGACAGAAACATGGTGTTCAAGTGTGGTTAATTAAATATTAGATCTCTTTCCTCTAAAGCGCTTTTGGCAAATGATTTGATCTTTCATCACCAGTTTGACCTTATCTGTCTAACAGAAACTTAGCTGCAGTAAGATGATTATATTAGTCTGAATGAATCGACTCCACCTACTCATACTTATTATCATATTCCTAGAAGCACAGGCCATGGGGTCAGAGTAGGGGCATAATATAATGCCAGTTTAACATTTAACTTTAAGCCACAACATAGTTTTACTTCATTTGAAAATCTGGTGTTTAGTTTACATATGCAAGGCTCCAAGTCACCAGCACTAATTCTCCTGGCTATTGTTTATCGTCCTCCTGGTCCTTATTCACAATGTCTCTCTGATTTCTCAGACTTCATTTCAGATCTAGTTCTCCAGGCAGATAAGGTCATCATAGTTGGTGATTTCATCATCCATGTGGAAGTCGAAAGTGAAGGCCTTAGCTCTAGTTTTACTGCTCTGGTTGACTCAGTTGGTCCCTGTGCTCTGAATATTACTATTTGGTTGCATGGAATATCTGTGGCATTTATATCACAGGGAGGACAGTATCTGTGTAAACTGATTGCGATTTATCGATTTTTGGCGATTTATATAAATAAGAACACCCCTGGAAACCATTGGCACTTTTGGGAGATATATTCTACTGAATTGTCAGATTTATTCAGAACCTTGGACTCTTTTAAATGTATATGCACCCAATTATGACGACGAGTCATTTATTCAAGATATGTTTTGAAGGTATCAGGAAGGCAACAAAATATAGGGGGTGACTTTAATTTTCTTTCTTTTTCTGTATCCAAAACTAAAGCAGCTAATACTACCATAGATTTCATGAAATAACTGAAGTTAACGAATGTATGCATCCCAAAACATGAGATTACTCCTTTTATTCTGGCCAGCACCACTCTTTCACTCGGATTGACTTTTTTTCTGTTGTCAACACAGCTGATCCAAAGAGTAGTGGACTGAGTATTTATCTAGGACACTATCAGATCATTCACCTCTTACCCTTTCCATTTGTATGCCAGAAAAAAAATTCTAATTTGTATAGATGGCCCCTGAACCCTATCCTCCTTCAAAGGTAAGATTCTGCAAATTTCTCTGAGATCAGATTGAGCTGTTCTGTGAGATGAACTGTGTCTCATCTCCCAATAGTTTTATGTTATAGGACACACTGAAAGCCTTTTTAACGGGATAGATAATCTCCTGTACATAAGGTATTAAAAAGAAACATATGGCAGAAATAGAAGAATTAGAAACAGACATTGTTAAATTGGATAAGGAGTTTCAAAAATCAAGGTCAAAAGAAACATCAGCTGTTAGTAAATAAAAAAAAAAAACTCAAATACAATACATTAAATACTTGTGAAATTGAAATTTTTTGAGACCAAACAAAGATACTATGAATTGGGAGAGAATACACAAAAAGATTCTGTCTTGGCAAATAAAAAAGAAGCACTAGGAAAGTTAATTCAGTTCAAACCAAAACTGGCTCTGTATCATATAACCTGACGGACATTCATGACACATTCACACAGTTTTGCACACGTTTACCTCAGTTAAAAAAATTGATGAGTTTCTGTCAATGGTTGAATTACCCAAAATTGATCAAGAAGAACAAAATAGTCTTGACCTACCCTGACACACAAAAAGAAACTGAAAAGGCTTTGAGCTCATTGCAAGCAAACAAATCACCAGGAGAGAATGGATTTCCTCCTGAATTGTTCAGGAAATCTAAGGATCTGCTCTTTCCTCTTCTCATGGATGCCATTAATTTAGCCTCTAAGACACTCTCCAAGTCATTTTCTACTGCAATAATTACTGTAATTTATAAAAAAGATAAAGATCCTCTGAGGTGCTCTTCATACTAGCCGATTTCATTGTAGATTACAATTAAATTCTCTGGCTAACAGGCTAAGAGCGTGTTAGCCAAGGCTGTGGCTCACAGGTTGCGCCAATACTTCCCATCTAGCAGTGAGGTCATATACTGCAACCATTCCTTATCCCACTCCTTTCCCCAGAGACTCATTTCCGTCTATGGTACCGGAGAAACGTCACTGATCCGGGAAACCAAGAAGTCGTCGACCAACAACTTCAAGTAGTATCCTCTCAGTTGATGAGGTTAGTTTTGTGAAATGGTTGTTGTTTTCATTTAGTAATTTAGAGCGAAAAATGTCATATATGTCCATTACAAGACAACTTAGAATGTTGTCTTTTTTAAAAAATATTAGATCAATTATTTCAATGCTCATATCAGCAAGCAACAACTGAAAATGAAGACAAGCCAACCTAGCAATATAGCTACTGATCTATATAATACTTATAGTGCAGGTAGAGGCTGATGGAGTTCGGGAGGCGACAGATGAGCGCGGATACCCGGAAAGAACCCCCCTCGGACCCACATCGCAACCGCACTCCAATCCCCCGGTGAGGGCCACCAGAGACAACCAGCCAGAGCGCACGCCTAATGCAGTCACCACGGAGGCGTGAGAGTTCACTGGCAGCTGCGACGGAGATGGCGTCCCCCTCTAACACAATCGGGGTCGGAAAGGAGGGAGAGCACTGAGAAGCAGAAGGGATGCCGTGCCCATGCGGGCCCAAGTGCCACAACTGGGCGTCCCAACTGGTTTGCGCCAATAGGGTGCTCCAGAAAATCACATTGGCTGATTTTTAAAGAATTTATTTGCAAATTATAGTGGGGAAATAAGTATTTGGTCACTTACATACAAGCAACAATATCTGGCTCTCACAGGCCTGTACCAACTTCTTAAAGAGGCTCCTCTGTCCTCCACTTGTTACCTGTATTAATGGCACCTGTTTGAACTGGTTATCAGTATAAAAGACACC
>JBAMYA010000024.1:6844533-6859559 GCA_037176975.1 Arrhamphus sclerolepis | reverse complement strand
TATATTTAAAGAGCCTCTCACTCTTGATATTTGTTTGAGGAGGTAAAAAGCTGTCTTAGTTACAGCATTGATATGGCTGCTGAAGCTCAAGTCTGAATAACTTAAAATTCTATGATTCTTAACTTGTGATTTTGTCTTAAGCCCTCTGGATTCCAGCTGAGTGACAACTCAAATTTTGTCTATTTTGTTACCAAATATAACTTTTTCTATCTTATCTTGATTTAATTGAAAGAAGCTTGATTGCAACCAACTTACTTGCACCAAGCAAAGACAGAGGGAGTCTTATGGACAAGAGTCATTTGATGAAAACAAATACATTTCTGAGTATTTGTATTCACAATGCCAATTAAAATCTCATTTTGTGACATGATAATCCTCGTTACAATATCAAAAACTGCTGCATAATCATTTATATCATCCAAAGCTTTTATAATGTTAAGCGTTTTCCTTAATGGTAATGGTGTCACTTTACAATAAACAGTAAAGTGTACACGTTTCATACACAACATGTTATTAGCTACACGTAATATCTATCGGTATAATTCAATTCAATTCAATTCAATTCAATATACTTTATTGTCCCACTTGGGGAAATTTGTTTTGGACTCGACAGCTGAGCCACAAAATGCCTTGAAAACTACAGTAACAAAAAACAATACAAATAAAAAAATAGAAATTAATATAATTGACTTGTATCAGAAAGTTATAGCCAATGACCAACTATGGACAACCCTGCCCAATGGTTTCTGTACAGAGATTTTGAGACCCCTCTCAGAATTCCTTGAACTGCGTGGCCCATTTTAGAAAGACGCAGGACAAAGCTGTGAAAGCCAACGGCAGAGCCAATGGCTGACTCTCTTTCAAGCACATGTTTAATTCTGCTGCAAAGTTGGCCATTTTAACATGGGAGTCGATGAGAATTTGCTCTGTTTTGGAGTCAGCACCTAGTGGTCATTGGCGGAATTGTAACAAAACGTATTTCCTCATTGGGCTTCAACCTAGTAGTGGGATGGTTGCAGGTTATGTCAACCTTGCAAATGTCAATATCATTAATTAAATATTAAATTGTAGTTTTGTATTGAGAGCACTAGAGGTCAGTAACACTAGCTTAAAAAATAAAGGAAAAAACAGCTAATGATTTTTGAAGGTAACTTCCCAAATATAGCCTAAACATAAAAATTTAAACATTACAGACAATATGTATAGTAAATATAGTGTGACTATGTGAAATGAATGACAGACAGCACACTTGAATTTTTGTTTTCAATCAGGTTTGAACTAAACAGTAGATTAGTGGTGTCAAACTCTATTTCATCCCGGGCCACACTATCACTATGGTTACCAGTAAAGGGCCGGTTGTTCTTTATTTTCTCAACATATTTCCCAATAGCTCCCCTACTCTGTTGTAATGTGTATATGCATATGTATATTTCTTTTTTTAAGTGAATTTTTGTCATAAAATCTCAAAGTTGACTAAATTTGCGCCTCTTATCACAAAACTGTAGCCTGGCCCCCACCAGACTCTGCACTTCATTTCATTCGTATGTTGTGAAGTGAAATGAAATGGAACGGAAGTACTAGTCTGGTGAGAACCAGGCTGATAAAATTGTACAAAAATTAGAAATGTTCTTTGAAATGTCAAAGAATTGACTTTTTTTGTTTAAAAAAAGAAGCCAATTTTGTCGTTGAACAGCGAATTTCGCAAATGCCACTTTTTCGTAACAAAGTTAACTTTTCTCATAAAAAATGCAAATTAAAAAAAAAACAGACATGTGACCCATATAATGAAATTGAGACATTTTTGTAGTTTTATTGTAAAATCACAAATTAAAAAAAACAAACCCACTTTCTTTGTTCAAAAAAAAAAAAAAAAAATCAAATACAATTTAAAAAATGTGGTAAAATCGCAAATTCTGAACGATCAAGACTTTTTTGTAACAATTAATTCTTTTTATAGTACAATCACTCTTTTAAACTTCAAATTGCTTTTTTGGGGGGGAAATATCAAATTTTTCAACATCTTGACTGAACATTTAATGTTGGCATTTTGAAACAGGGAATCATTAAAGCTTCCATTTACGATCTTATTTTGAAAGATCGATACCATAGTGAAATATGTCTAAATTTATCCACCCAACCCAACTACGTATTTCCGGTGGGGAAAAACTCCTAGCTGTCGACACTCTAGTAGTGTTCCACATTTTTGCTGTCAGTTTTTTTTTTTTCCTTTTTCGAACACCTATTCGTGTATTTAACGATTGTCTGAAGGTGTGTCGCTACTAGTGTAATAATAATGAAGAGTTTATGACAACTAAGAGTGAAGAAACTCTCCTTGAAGAAGCCAGATACCTGTTTTTGTCGTTTGATTTCACCCACTGGCTGACCAGCAGGTACGTGGGGAGTTGAACTATAGATATGCGAGGAATATTAAGTAATTCGTTTGATTAATAAGTCGTAGTTCAGCGTTTACCAGGATTGGCATCATTTGCCTTAACCGGTGGTTACCTCAGGTTCCTCAGCTGAAAATCAGCCGCCCCAGCTTTTACAGCTATTAGCTAAGCTAACACAAACTCGAACGGACTTCTACTTTTCATTTAAACGGGAACGTAAGATTAGTTTTTCAGTACGGACACAATATGACCATATCTTCGTCTTCTTGTAGTATGAAATCGAAAAAAGGGAGACGTGTTTCAGTGAGGACGTTCACACGTGTTTTCGGTTGTATCTAGAGTTCATTCTAAGTTCTAAATTATTATGTATAAAAAAATTGCTGATAATGCAGTTTTATCCAGTTTAACCCAAATAAACTGGTTTAATCAGCATATGCAGTTGGTAGGGAAATGGCTTTCCACATGACTAATTTTAGTCGTATATTCAAAATATAATGCAAAAAAAATCTCGAGTGTTTAACTAAAAATGGTAGCTTTGTCTTCCTCAGTGGATTATATAATTGTGAATGATTTTTAGTGAACTAACTATTAGTGTTTCCAAACTCTTACTTTGACCTGATAATATGATAAACAAGGAACACCGGATATTTTTTTTGGCCATAAGTCTGCCAAGCATTGTGATATGTTTGATTTGTGCTGAAGATGCCAAAATCCTGCCACCCAAATCTGCTGGGTTGCATTATTTTATAGTGTTGTAGAAGTCTGTAGTTCTTAATGGGCTGCAGGACAAGCATAAATGCAACCAGGTCATCTATGAAGCTGAGTGTTAAGATATGGTGATGACATGGTGTTATTGTTTCAGGCCACTTCCCTCATTACGTGAAGATTACATGAACAATTTAACATCTAATGCAAATTTAAATATAACTGGTTTAAAGGTGGAATATATATTGTTATTATAAGATGTAACTACTTGGTAAGTGCGGTTGTAGTTGTTAATACTTTTTTTGTTGTTGCTATTATTAAAATGTTGCTGTTATATCTAACAGGTGGGTTGTGTGAGAGAACTGTACAATGTGGACAGACAAACAAAAAGGAATCAGAGTTTCTCAGGAGGAGCTGCTCTGCAAGAACGCCTGTGGGTACTATGGAAACCCTGCTTGGCAAGGCTTCTGCTCAAAGTGCTGGAGAGAGAGATCTCGCCCAGTCGGAGCCCTGAGACAAGACACAAGGTAAAAAAAAAAGCACATCACTGAATAACAGATTCATTAGTTTCCCTGGAAACAAAAAAGCCACAGAATAAAAAATGTATTTATACTAGGTAGGCCTGACAGCAGCCAATCAGAACGGCTAAACATTTCAATTCAAACTTTAATTAATTATCACACACTGCAGCCAATCAGAAACAGCCGCAATCTAACATTCATGTTAATTTAACAACAGCCAATCAGATATGGCAAACAACGAGCTTAATAAATATTCTAATGGAAAAGAATATTGCACTTAAAAAGGGTTAAAGCAGAATGATTAGGCTAACTTTAAAAAGAAATGAATTTAAACTATGGAAAACTAGTGGAAGCCCTGCACCTGTATTCTCTGCCAGTTTCTTTATTGTGCTGCCGAGAGGTTAGTTTCAGCTATAGTGCACCAGAAGTCACCAAGTTCAAGTACATATGAATTTAGCACCCACAAAGGGATTTATCAAACCTGAACGCAATTTTGCTCATAGAAATTGCATCTACATGTAATACGATTCAAAAAGACATGCAGTCTGGATGCGTAATTACGCATGCATGGCTGTGGTTATTCACACAAGAAAGAGATATCAAATGAAGCAAGGAGACACAGAGAACGGATTATTCATCCTCGTGAACATTTTTGGGTTGAACGAGGAAACAATCATTAAAACATATCGCTGATCCAGCATTGACATTTTGGAGCTGATGGAGGACCTTGGATTTGGAGCCACGAGGAGAGTCAGCAATACCTATTATGACAAAACTCCTTTCTAGTTTTTTTTTTGTTTTTTAAAGCATCCGGGGCATTCCTGCGTACGGTAGCTGCAGCTGGAAGCTCCCAATCCCGCTTTTCAGATGTAATGTCTAACGTCAGATGTAAGTCCCTAACGTCATGTGGCGTCAGATGGCCAGGGCGATTACGTTTCCACGCACTTAGCAGTCATTGAATGACAGCAAACAGGCTTTTACTTTTTTTTTTTTTTTGGAATCGCTGCATTTTTCAGAGTGATAGGATCTTGGATGTGCAGTGCATTTGTGATGCCAAAAGCATCGTTACCAATGTTGTGGTAAAATATGACGGGTCAGTGCATGATTCTTTTATTCTGAAAAACAGTTTTCTGTTTTCCACGTTGCGAGATTGGAGATGGCTGGCTTGTAGGTGGATCAGTTTGTGAAATCCTTTGTGAAATAATTTATTACGTTAGAAACAAGAGCATGTGTCATATTCATTCATGTTTTTTGAGAAAAATAAAAACATATGAGAACCACATGTCGGAGAAATAAGATACGAGGTCTGGACAAGGATTATTTCGGAGTGCACCGTTGAAATCTTGAAGAGCAGGTTCTGTTGTTTGGATCGTACTGGTGGAGCACTGGCATACAGACCAGAAAAATCACACAAAACATTTAAATATGGTGTCTCCAACACTTCTGTACCTGCCACCATTTACGCAATCACTCTTAGTAAATGATGCGCAAACCGTTGTTCCACCTCACGCACAAAATTCTGGATTACGCGTTCAAATAACTACACTTAAACTGAGATGTTGATAAATCTGGCGCTTAATGTTCACAAAAACAGAAATTTATAAAGCCGCTGAGAAAAGTCACAGTGGTGTCAGCTGATATCAAGCCGGTGTTAAACCATGCTTTAATGTGCGTGTGGATGCTGGGCGCATCCAGGGGAAGTCTGACAGTGTAATACCTTTTGTTTTAAATGTGTAGCCACTGAAAAACAATGTGCTCGCGGTGTTTGTCTCAGAGAAATTAACCCATTCAAGAGAAAGAAATTACACGGGTAATTCCACAAAAGAGAGTGCTCATGTTTCAGAGTTTACACAGTGAATGCCATGTGGGAGAAATTTTATAAATGATTCTCTGATGTCTCGTTCTCCTTGAAGGCAGCACGGCACTGCACCACAGCTGACAGAAACTGAAGAGAAGAACAACTATACAGTTGCAGACCATGCATGTTTTTAGTGCTGCAGACCACAGTTTTTTTGCAAGTACTTCAAAATTTAAACTGGTATTATTGTGCATCTTTAGTGTAAACTTTATCTTAAAGCAAACGCCCCCCAAAAGAATGTCAGCGCCCCCCTTTTGAAAATATTGCTACCAGCGCCCCCTGTCATCCTCCCAACGCCCCCCAGGGGGGCGGTACCGCCCCCATTGTGAAACACTACATTAAATGGTGGCATAGGTTTGAATGTCCAATTCTTACACTTGTAGGCCGAGCAATGATGGAGCACCTCCCACATTCTCCAAATTTGAGGAGAAGAAAAATACTGAGAAAGGTCGTCGAATTAACACCGTGAGAAGACTCTTCTGGGGCAGTTCATCGCCTCCAAAACCTCA
This sequence comes from Arrhamphus sclerolepis, assembly GCA_037176975.1. Lineage (NCBI taxonomy): Eukaryota > Metazoa > Chordata > Actinopteri > Beloniformes > Hemiramphidae > Arrhamphus > Arrhamphus sclerolepis. Next base: position 6,853,576 of record JBAMYA010000024.1, on the reverse strand, counting down.
AGGTAGACCCTCTAGCATTGTGTGTTTTGACATTCTTTGTTTAAACTTCATCAAATCAAATTTGTTTTCTGTTCCCGCATCATATGCTTTATCTCATTTGGTTCGGACACAAATTAATCTTTCTAAAAGATTGATAAGTTAAATATTGAGCATTGATTTGCACTGTTAAGAGCATTACCAAGTACAGCAAAAGCAAAGTTGAAGTATAAATGTGAGATAACAAGTTTTAGCTTTAAATTACATTTTGTTCTGCCAGTTACTGACTAATTTAGTAGCATTACTTCGTGAGACATGTCAAATGTTCAATTGGAATCACACAATTTCAAGATGGAGTTATCCAATTGCAACAAAAGGTTAATGTTTATTATAAAAAAGTCACCTGTTGGTTGTACTTCTTCCTTGTATGTTACTTCTTTGTGTGTTACTTCATTTATTACTCTGACACAACATGCATTGTTTCCTCTTGTAGAATCCTCTGAAAGCCATGCAAACATGCTGAAAGCTTACCAGAGCCTCGAGCCTGGGGACTTCACTGGTTTCCTTAAAATACTGCGGAGCCCCTCATCACAGCGTTTGCAGTCCCGCTGTACAGCTTTCCTAAATACAGTGGAAGCTTACCATGTAATTAACTGCACAAATATTTGCACTTTACCTCTGTTTGATATGTTTGAAACCCTTATCACAGATTATCACCTTCTTTTTAGGATTTGCCAGTGCAGAAGCAGTCAGATCTTGTGCAGGATTTCTACCAGTCTTTTGCTGAATATTTTAGAAGTGAGTACAGATCAGTTCAGCTGACACCAGCTGTTCCCAAGACATTAAAAAAGGACTTCTGATTAGTCTTTTTTTATTTTCAGGTTTCCCCGAGGCTCAGGTCACTCAGATAATGGAGCATGTTGAAAAGCTGATAATGACACGGCTGCACAAATGGGTTTTCTGTCATGACAGCTGCGATGATGAACAGAAGGATCTGGCTCTTCAGAGGCGGATACGGTAATTCTTCTTGTAAATTTCAGTCTTTTGTATGAAGAACTATATCTATGCGTTGTAGTCCCACTTGTCACTGACATTTTTACTTTACAGGTCCTTAAACTGGGTAACACCACAGATGCTGGGGGTCCCATTTCCAGATGAAAAAAACCCAGTCACAGGCGACCCCTTTCTGTCCGCTATAACAGGTTATTTCATACCTCAGTACTGCCTTATTCACTTTGTCATGGAGGGGTAGACAACAATGTCATCATTGACTTCGGGAGACCAGGCGGACACATTTTGTGTGTCCTTGTATTAGACGAGCCATGCCAGCAGTTTCTGTTTTCAGTATTGACTTCGCATTTTTTGTTCTTTAGTTGAAAATGTATTTTTTTGAGGAAATGTAGCGACAACCTAAAGCTCTGGATCTGTAAATGCATTTCTTAGAAATGTTTAAATGTTTCATTCAAAACATTTAAAATGCTTTTTTTTTTTCCTTCCCCAACAGCGATAATTGAAATGGATGCCAAAAGAGCTCCGCAAGATAAACTTGCATGCGTGTCCAAATGCAGTCATCACGTCTTCGAGGCCCTCTCCATCTCCAACAGTGAGCCTGCTAATGCTGATGACTTTCTGTCTGGCCTGGTTTATGTGATGCTAAAAGCCAATCCGCCTCGCCTGCACTCCAACATGCAGTACATGATTCGCTTTGGGCTCCCTCATAGTCTCATGGCAGGAGAGAGTGGGTACTACTTCACAAACCTGGTGAGTTAGGGTCATTACACGGCAATGGATTGTGTTTGGGTTTTTTGACAGCTCAAGTCTGTATCCCTGTCTCCCAATTTAGTCTTGTGCAGTGGCCTTCATTGAAAAGCTGAATGGACCAGCTCTGAACCTCAGTCCACAAGAGTTTGAGGGCTACATGCGGGGTCAGCGGGCTCCTGCTGCATTAACCAAGAGGCAGCAGGTTGCCACTGAAACACAGCACCTGTTGGAAGAGCTGCAAGGCAGACAAGAGAAGCTGCACCAAGGTGTGGATGCTCTCGGCGTACAACTCGAAAAGTGGGTCCAAGCAGTTCATTCACAACTGGATGACGCAACAAACCAGTTCGCTAAGGTACAAAAGGAGATGGCAACACAGGCTGAGGTGTCACAGGAGGTTTCATCGTTGGCTCAAAGCACACCCCAGCAAAAAGATGATAAAGATCCGTCAGTGCTGGTGCTAGACGATCAATATGCGGGTCCAGAAGATACAGACTGTTAGCTCAGTTAGCAGAACTAATATGTAGGCTGTAAGACGAATATGATTTAAACTCTAGTTACTTTGCACGCACATTCCAGCTCCAGAGAAAGGGGATTTATAAAGCCAGTTGCAGATGAAGGAACATTTCTGAAGTAAACTTTTGTTATGTATTATTTGAAGGTACACAGAGTTTTAGTAACTTGGTCTTGTAACTTGTGAAAAATGATTTGCACTTTCATTTCAGGATGAAAGCCTTTAAAAGCATTCCAGTTTAGTAACGCATATATTGGAAAGTAACATTAAGCACTCAGGGAACATAGAACTTGGGGCTATAACCTAACACTATAAGGGTGCTACTAACCAATGATTTATCTAATGGTGTAGATCCACGTTATGGTCACTATAATGAAATGGAAAAATACAGAGGATAATGTGAAATTACGGAAGCTGACCACTAAGTGTGGAGGGCTGTGTTAATGTAAGATTTGTTTAACTTATATTGTTTTGTTGTCTTCACTGTTTGGTGTGACACATTTTTTTAATTTGTGAAAGTACACAGAAGTTAACAACCGACAAAGTGAAGAAAATAGTATATCTTTTGATAAATGATTGTATTTAGTAATATATATTAAAGATGATTTATGAGATTGTGTTTTTTTGTGCCTTTGATTAAAAAAACTATTATTTCCTGGAGGTAAGTTAATTTTTGCAGTAGGTGTCATGATTTTAGTCTTCAAAGATTCATTATAGATGGTTATATAGCTGTGAGCAGGAAGTAGCGGTCTGCTTTGCAGCAGATCTGAAGAAGCCTCTGACTGAAGACACTGATGCTGAATCATTGTTGTGTAGAGGAAGTACCATCCTTTGTACAATCAGCTCCAGAACAGAGTCAGCCTTCTTTATCAGTTTGTTCAGTTTCTTTAAGTCTCTGGCTCTGATGCTGCTCCCCAACAGATGACTGGAGTCTCCACAGCAGACTTACAGAAGATTTTTCATGTCATTTCATTGATTCATTCTTGACATGTCAAAATCATTGTATGAAACATAATGTGTAATGTACACACACACACACGTGTGTATATATATATATATATATATATATATCCAGCATCTGGCTGCAAACACTGAAGGACCTATTCTTCCTTAAGAAGTAAAGTCTGCTCTGCTCCTTATAAACATCTTTTGCATTTCCAGTCTGATGTTAAGGTAAGCACTGAGGTATTTATACTATCCACTTCTCCAATGATGGAAATACTACTTGACTTAATGGTTGCTTTCCTAAAATCCACAACCATCTCATTTTTGTTCACGTTGAAGATGAGTTGATTGTTTCCACATCATACCACAAAGCGATCCACCAGTTCTCTGTACTCAGTTCTTGTCCATCACTGGTACACTCTGAGTCATCTTAATATTTCTGCAGATGACAGGACTCTGACTTGTACTTGAAGTCTGAGGTGACCTGAGTGAAGAGGAATGGTGAGTGCAGTCCCCTGTGGTGCTGATCACCTGCTGAAATCACTACCATTCATTCTCATAAACTGTGGTCTGATTGGCAGGTAGTCAGTAATCCAGGTGATTGTGGAGGAATCCACCTGTGTCTTTTGGTGTTTCTTGCGTAGTAAAGCAGACTGGATGTTAAATGCTCTGGAGAAATTGAACATGATCCTCACAGTGCTCTCTGATTTGTCCAGATGACTGGCTAGTTGAAGCAGGTTTATGATGGTGTCTTCAGCTCCAGCCCCACGATAAGCAAACTGCAATAGGTCGTGGAAGAAGCTTGTTTGCTCATTCAGGTAAACCAATAAAAGTCGCCAAGACTTTAATGATGTGGAATGTTAGGGCAACAAGTCTATAGTCACTAGTAGAAGATGGATGGAATCTACTGAATCAGAGCAGGATGTCTTCCACAGCACAGGCGCTCCTGTTCAGACTAAGGTTGAAGAAGTGCTGTAGAGTACCACATATCTGGTCCACACAGGTTTTCAGGACTCAGGGGTGTTGATGCCATCTAGACCTGCGGGCTTGGTCCAGTTCAGTCCCTCCAGCTGTCTTTTCACCAGACTGAGTGAAAATTTGCACTTGCATTTAAAGTAACTCTTCCAGTATCATTAGAGATGGGAAAGATGCTGTAAGATAGGAGACAGCACTCATCTACTGGGCAAGCTTCCAAGGTCACATACAGGATCATCTAGCTAAAGAAGTACTATAGTTGATGGAAAAGAGAAGTAGAAAGAAGTAGAAAGTTCTAAATATATGAGCTCAAAGTTAGTCAAGCAGTACATTTATCAGTAATATGGAAATGTTTACTTCCTGATGCCACAGGAATTTCCATTTACTGTATTAAAGAGAAAATGATAAAAAATAAAGTTTTCTATCACTTTACAGAGGAATACATCAATAGATAATGATAAATGATAATTATGTCTCATTTTATACAGATGTATACAATAAAATTCAAGTAAATCTTTGAATTAAAATGATGTGTTAAACGTTCAGTAAGTTTATAGAAATGCCTGAAACACTCAGCAGAGGTTACAAGACCAACAAAATTATTTGTTCAGACTCACCCAAGTTCAGCACTGACCAGTTTACAGGACAGCAATTTATATAAGAGATTCAGCGACAAAATTAAAATTAATATGACAGACTTAAAACTATTTTTATGGGCAGGTAGTTTTAATATTTTTTTTTAAATTTTTTAATAGTTTTTCATTTCTATTTTATTTTTCAGTTTGTTTGATTATTTCTGTTTAGTTTAATGTGTATCTGTGGTTTTAGTTTTTAAAATAGGTTAGTTTTAGTTTACTTTTAGTCTTAGCTTTCTTTTTTGAGGTGTTGACTTATAGATATTAACAAAAGAAATCTAGGCTGCCAGGATGTTACCTATGAACAATGCCATACAGTACAAAATTTCTTTCCTTTGAGTCTTTAGAAAAATGTAGTGTTACAAGTTAAAAGGTGCTGTTTGCCAGAATGCGGTGTGAAATTGAACTTTTAAGACAACAGTCTTTACTTGAGGTAGCATGCTTAAGGACCAACCTTGAAAAATATTAAAAGTCAAAATTAAATAATAGGAGGTCAATGTGAGTCTCTGATGTGGATATGACAGACACAACACACAAAGGCACCTGTGCCACTCCCTCTGCAGATCTTCAGTCAAGTAATTTCTTATTAAGTGAATCACGTTGCTCAAGAGAAGTTATATTTTTTTTTTCTCAAACTAGATGATAGAATCCCACACCGAAATCCTGGCAGGCAGGAGCACTGACTAAATCTAAGGTACTGAGGCAGTTTTGGGATACCTGTCTTCTCTTACTTCCAGAAATTGAGTGTGTCAGACGATTCTTTGCTCGACCTTGTCCATGTATTTAGTTATTTCACTTGATGGAGAATTCATGACATTGTGTCCTGACCTGCTCGCTTCGAGGCGGGATGAAAAACAAAAAAAAAAAGTTAATTTTACCTGCAATTCTGTTTTGTTTCAGTTTATTTTGTGATTATATATTTTTTAATTATAATTTCAGTTAACAGAATTATTTTTTCACTAATAGTTTCAGTTTTAGTCTTAGTTTTTGTTAACTATAATGACTCTGCTACTAGCACCTTTAGGATTAAAAGGAAATGAGATGCCACATGAAGTCGCAAAAGAGAACAATTAAAGAATTTTAATCAGTCTAGCTATAAAACTTAAGACTGGCAGAGGTTAAAAAAAAGGTTGAAAAACGCCAAGGGAGGCAGAATATGGGGAAAATATTACAAAAGCTATCGTATAATAATAAAGAATAAAGAAAAACATAATATTTCCGTGGCGACGTTCAAGTTCAAATCCTTCCCCAGTTGGTGGCGCTATTTTATCAATACGCTGTTTAGAAATCAAACGCCGAGAACAAGAAGAAGAACTGCAAAGCGGAAGTGGCCTGGGTTTGTGATTGTGATGGTTAGCAGCTATGAAGATGACAGGAGAAAACAGCTCTGAAATAACAATGGACGACGTAAACAATCTGATTAAAAAGAAAGATGAAATCGAAGAGCAGATAAAAGCTTATTACGAAGTCCTGGAAGACGTAAGTTACACAGAATCTGCCGTTAAGTCAGCGCTTCGGGTGTTTGTGTGCTATTACAAATCTAAACATGTATTTATTTTTGCTGTTACAGCAGGGTGTTGGAGTTGAAGGACCCCTGGTTGACGCTGAGGGCTACCCCCGGGCAGATGTTAATTTGTACCAAATTAGGACAGCGAGGCACAATATATCTTGTAAGTAGCCACATGTCAGGGTTAGCACTTGCTATCTTAATATCTGTGAGGTTGGTGGGAGTTAGTAATAGGTATATGTACATATTATACATGTAAATATATCATATGTACATGACACACCTGATACTGTACTGGTCACCTTTTAAAGCTGGCCGCTGTCATGTTGGTATTTCATCATTTATCAGTGTAGGGCTGAAACTAATTTAACTTTTATTCTGCCAAAACTTTCTTGATTGTGACGGTTTAATTTTTTGGAATATATAAGAAGCAATTAAATAAATTAAGGAAATAACTAATTGTGAATAAAATACAGTTAATAGATTGGATATTAAGAGTAACTATCATATACTTTTCAATTTATATTTTAAGCTTCATTAATAACCTGATCTGTTTTTATTTTAGTAGATCTGATAAATTTTTTTTTTCTTGCAATGAAGTTCAATGTCATCTCGTCTTAAATCCACATGTAATTTGGCCCCATCCTAACTTCTGCTAATATCATACTGTATTATTTATTGCTTCACTGACTAATTTACACATGGCATAATTGTCTCTGCTCTATACCAGTGCAAAAACACTTTATTGGGCAATTTCAGGAGACAGTTTTTAAGATAAAACCTTCATTGTTATTTTAAGGCCTCCAAAACGACCACAAGGCCATTATGGCAGAGATAGAAGAAGCCCTGCACAAGCTCCATGCTCGAGAGAAAGCCAAGCGGGAACAGGATCAAGCAGAGGCCCAGCAGGAAGCGATGGAGCAGCAGGTCACTCTTCCTCCTCCTTTCGCACGAGTGGACGCGGTGACCCAAGGTTCGCCTGCCTCTACAGCTGTAAGTGATGTGAAATTTGCTTTCGTATGACTCATTCTGTTATCGTTGAAGAGGTTTTTTTTTCTTTCATTACAGTAATTGTTTGTTTCTTTCAAAGGGACTCAAAGTTGGCGATGAAGTAATTGAGTTTGGCTCTGTGAACACAGAGAACTTTCAGAACCTCCAGAATATTGCTTCTGTGGTGCAACATAGTGAAGGAGTGAGTTCAGTTTTGTGCAGTAGATTCATTTTAGAGGATATAGATTATTGCACATTTTCCTTGAATAATATAAGTAACTGAGTCTGCGGATGGGTTTTTCTTTACAGAAACCATTACATGTCACTGTGATCAGGGCTGGCCAGAAAGCTCAGATGAGCTTGACTCCACAGCGGTGGTCAGGCAGAGGCTTGCTGGGGTGAGTCCACAAGGGGGACACAATTACACACACTATTAGGGGCTGATATTTAGAAGCAAAGACAATTTACAGAATAGTAAAGAAAAAAAAATGCTGAAAAGCTTCCATTGAGACAAATGTTTTACATTGCCGTGCAGTAAAACTGGAAACAAAATCAACTCTTTAGTAAAACTCTCAGAGTTAAAACCCTTGGTCTGCTCTTAAATTATAAGGAGCATAAACTTTTGTTGGGGAACTTCCATAAAACTGGACCAGTACTTTTATATCTATGAGAAAATAGACAAGTGTTAGAAGCAGATGCAATGAACTCTCCTCCTTTTGCATCTACCGCCAGTACTTTGCACAATGTTGTTAGCTTTTACAGATTTATGACTACATAACATCAAACTGATGGAGATTCCACTACAGTCCTTTTTATATGCTTTTTGTACATATACAAAATTCAAATAACCTCAGTTTGTCTTTAGGAACCCTATCTACACCTTTACTTTTATGGAATTACATTTTTTGTCTTGTCAAAGGCTTAAAATAGCTATTTATTTTTGGCATAGCTCCATTACCCTGTGCTAACATCAAGTGCCATTTTTCTGCAAACTTATTCCATGCTAACTCAAAATTGATTTAATTCACATCTTTGTGGTCCCTATTGAAAGCTTACACTCCTTTATCTAATAATAGACCAAAGATTGCATTATCTCCAGAATTTTTCCTTCATATGTATAATTTGTGATCTAAATTTTCTTGAGCTGGTTTTAGGATGACTCTGTAGCTCATGAAACCATTCTTTATTTGTTTTCCCCTCCCCAGATGCAACATTGTTCCAGTTAAGCGATAATCCAGAGGATTTCGTGCAGCATTTACATTTTGGAATGTCTTTCTCCACTGACCTTTTTTTTTTTTTGAGTACTATAACAATGACTTTTTTTCATCCTATTCCATTTTCACTACTCCATGAAAACTAGACGTTTCCTTCGTATCAGGACAGTGGTAAGAATGGCTATAGGAAAATAAACTGTGTGCAATCAAGAAGAGCTGTTTCAGCACTGTTCTACATTCTCTTCTGAGGGCAGAGCAGATTGTTGTTTTTCTGCCAGGAACATGGACGGACACTCAGCAATAATCATTGGAGTCGGCCTGTTTCAATAATCAAGGTCATTGAAGTTGACCAAGAGAATGCAACTCATCCAATTTTGGATTAGGTGTTCCAATATATTGCAGAATTTAAAATGGTAAACAGATGCTTTAAAAAAAAAAAAAAAAAAAAAAAAAAACAAAGAGAATTTTCTTTTCCCCCCCCCTCGATCACCCCACAAAAATTTTTTCCTTTTTTGAAAAAAACTTCCAA
>JBAMYA010000024.1:6833921-6844523 GCA_037176975.1 Arrhamphus sclerolepis | reverse complement strand
CCCCTCAAGTTGGGGGGGGGGTTTTCAAGTGGGGTAAAAGGTGGAAAGGGGAAAAGAGGTGTTGAAAAAAAAAAAAAAAAAAAAAAAAAAAAAGCAAAGAGAATGTTATTTGTCACTTACTGTGATAGATCAATAAAAAGCTTTTCATTTCTTGGAAGAAACATTTAAAAAAAATCAATTATTAATGAATTATTGCATTTTGCAAAAGATTTTTGATAAAAGGATTCATTAATTATTTGGTTATATTGTTTGTGGATTATTATAGTGATGGCTGGGATGCATTTACCCTCTTTGAAACAGTTTGCTAATTAAAATATTTCTCAAGCAGTAATTTTAAATTGATTGATTCAGTGACTTAAGAGATGAGAATATGAACTTTTATACAAGTATAGAAAATGAAAAATGAACAAACAGTGGGTTATATTATGCAAAAAGATGTATCAAAGTTTTTTTTTAATAAAGTGACTATTTACATGTAGACTGAGGGATTGCTATCTTACATCAGATTATCTCAATAAGAACAAAATAATTTAAACATGTGAACTAATAAGCTCTTGGGCCACCTGTGTGCATTAGTGTGTTTTGTGTGTAAGATATTTTGCATTTATTCTCCTTAAGATATGATATCAGGAAAATAAATGCTCCTACTCCAAAGACAAAATACTTATATAATAAAGTTGATGTACATGTAAAGGTGGTCACGTGTTCCTCCTGCATCACAGGTGTCAGGTAGTTACAAATCTTTTCTAATAGTTTTATCCACGTATTACAAAAAAAAACTAAATTTACAACATTTGTGGAGGAGATTTCAATTAAAAAAAAAAAGAAGATGGAAAAAAAAAGTCATGCAGATAGCTTGAGTTTCTTCTTTTTGGGCTTGACCATCTGTGGTAGTTGGATTTTGAAGGCGGTCCTAAAAAAAATAAAATGAAAAAAAAAATGAAAAGAAAATTTCAGAACGGAACAAAGTGAATCATACCACATGAGCACTACTGCTCAGATAAATATATATACATATATATGAAATAACTTTCCTTGAATAAATGGCAACTTTGACAGAAAATAAACTTACTCGCATGTTGTACAAATGGGGCTGAAGTTGCAGAATACTTCAAAGACGGGAAAAAAAAGGATGATGAGGAAAAAGCACAAACATCATTTGGCAGCGCTAAGCAGTAAAAAGAAGATTGCTGAGATGCATTTGTCTCTTGTGACTGGATTACACTCACTTGATAGACAAACTGAGCACACGTAGCCAATTTCTATGAGATTACGGTGGCAGAAACACGCAGCTCTGTAGTCCACGTGTGCGGGCGGAGGCAGCACCAGCTGCGAACGCTGCTCAGAGTCCGGAAGGAAAACCCACTGTGCCAGAACAAAAATCACTAAACAACTCTCTTCAGATTTCAATAACACGGAATATATTCATAAAAATATAACCAATTCTCACCAAAAGATACTGTGTCAAGGCTCCTTTCTGCGGTATTTTCAGGTACAAGCCTCCAGTTATATCACAAGCCTATAAAACAAACGGCACCACATTCCTGATACGATTGTTCAGAAGCTATATTTTCAGAGAACGATAAGGCCAACATGAGAACCACTACTCAAAACGTATTCTCTGAATGCTTTTTCCCCCCATACACATAATTAAGCAGCAAAGAAATTCTCACTAACTGCATTACTTATATTGAGCTAATGAAGTTATAAAAGCGTACCTGCTGAAGGAGCCCCGAGTCCGAGTCCAATACGCAGGCATCTATCAGGATATTCTGTTTAAAAAATAATGATAATAATAATAATATAAATATATATACATATTCAAAAATTAACCCATGGAGGGAAATCCACCTACCTACATGAAAACCAGCCCAAGAAGGAACAAAATTCATCCCTGACCATTTTAGAGACAAAAAGTGCTAAGTCATACAGCTGATCCACCACGTCATGTTGGCAAAAAGTAAAGCCTTCCAGTTCTAAGTTTTTTTTTATGGATTAAATTATAAAAATCACCTGGCCCTTACACAGTCTTGAAATGAGATTTACAGACCATCAGATGAACAATAGTATGACAGAGTCATTAGTGCAGAAGAAGTACAGCAGCTTTTAGATGCAGTATCTTTAGCACAAATAACTTCATATTTTCTGTAAGTTATCAGCTTCAGGTTACTGAGGAGGAATTTTATCACAGTCCACTTTACAACATTGCTTTTGCAGGAGGGTTTGCAGCATTCATTCGTGCTCTCTTCAGGTGGATGTCTGAACTTTCACTGGGCTTCTGCAGCAGCTCCAACACCTTCACCCAGTTCATGTGATGCGGTTATAACATAAGCAGAAATCTTCACCCTTCAACCTGCGTGTTGAACAACTGGTAAGAGGTGTTTTGTCTTTGGCCTTCATTAAATGTGACACTGTGTGGTAAGGTCAAACATTTAGTTTTTCGCAGCCCAAAAGGATATCCATACTGAAGTCTTGTGGTTTGGTTGGATACAGCTTTGCAAATGACAGAACAGTCTTTCTTCTAGAAATCTTTTCAAACAAACTACGCTTGTTCAGTCTTTTTTTTTTTTCTCTGACTTGACTTTTCTGATTTTAACATTCAACTTGCCGAGTCTGAGATGTAGTTCTTGGACATTTTTTGCAGTTTCTCATGGAAAACACAGTTTTACCTCTGGGGAAATTTGTTGGGAAGACTGACAACTTTCTCTAATGTTTTCCCACTTGGGAAGAATCTTTCTTAGTTGACTATTAAAAGACTCCAAATTGTTAGGAAAAGACCTTATAAGCCTTCCTAGAATGATGTGTTGCAACAACTGTTTCTCTCTGATCATGACTGATATCATTCCTCCTTGGTATTGTGTTAACACACCCTTAAATAGTCTATACCAGCGAGCTGGTAAAACATGCTTTTGCAGAGGTGCTCACTTGCTGATGGTCAATTTATAAAGAATTTGATTAGCGTTACCTATTTATTACTACCACTTTAACTACTATGGAAGCAGTAAGAGCATACTTTATTTTTCGCACACTGCTTCATCACTTTTAGCTTAGCTTTTGTTAACTAAATAATGACATGTCATAGGTCATAATGTGTCATGTTGTTCAGCTAAAGTTGTATTTACATAATTACTAAAGATGTTTTAAGGACCATGTTTTCTTATTATACCCTGTAAATGCTGTATTATGTAGCACATCTAAGTTTTCCACATAACACAGCATACCAACCCTGTAAACATACAAGAATCTTAAAACATAAAGAAATAACTAGATGAAAAAGGGGAAATAAAAAAAAATTTGCCACAATATTGCAACAACAGAGTTTGACACTTTTCCCATTTTCAATGACATTTCAAATCACTTGACTGTAGTTTCTTCAGTGAATAAAAGAAATCACCTCTTATGTGCATTTCTTTAAAATATTAAAGGTGTTAAAACTATTCAAGTCCATCAGAATATGTTTGCTCGCTAAGACAATACCGTTAAGACAGCTGTCTTACAACATAGAAGTGATTTCACTTGGCATCTTCATACAAAATAATGATTAATGTGTAATATTTCCCAAATTATTATATACATTGAGAGTTAAGTTTCTTATTCTCTGGCTGGAGAGACAAATAGATTCCCACAACCAGATAAAAAAAAAAAAAAAAAAAACTTTTTTTCTTATCAATTTCCTTATGAGTGTTGCAAAATGAATTAAAGAAATACACTTATGAAAGATGAAAGACTAGTATTAGAACACGAAGATAAATGCCTTCTTTTTTTTACCTGCTTTTGTGCAGCAAAAATCACATTCATGAAGTTCATGTACTGAAGGGCACAATCCTCAGCTGCTTTTATCACCTATACAGCACAAAGTAAAAAGATGAGCTCAAAGTCAGGTGAAGACAACTGAGGAACTGATTTTAATTTATCGAGGACGTACCAATATTCTGGATTTAATCTCCTGTCCAACTGGAAAAACAAACAAACAAACAAACAAAACAAAAATATTGTTTAATAGTAAAAGAAAATAAAAAAAATCAATAAGGAGTATTGTTTATCTGCATAGTTTACCTTCCATCTCTTTTGTGACCCTGTTAATATCTGGAAATTACAGCTTTAAGGAAAATTTCCCCCACAGCTCAGTCACATTGCTTCATCTAGAAAACAAAGTAATTCTGTGTAGGTTTATGCCTCCTTGAACCTTCTGAATCACACAGCCCATCTTTCTTCTCAATCGAGCCACACAATATTTTACAAAGGAAAACAAAGGTTTTCGCTGAAAGGATACAGCAGAGCGCCTTGGCAAGAGATCCGGCCAACAGAGTATCTGTTGAATTCCCCGTCACTTCGGCTTCAAGGAGACAGAACACACCGCTGAATTAAAGGGTCACCAGCGTCGCTATGTATTATTAAATACCACCTCAATTTCAAAGAAAAAAAAAAAGTTGGGAAAGTGTGTGGAACATAAATAAAAACAAAATGCAATGATTTGCAAGTAAACACAGTTTTTATTCCCAATAGAACATAAAGGACATTTCAGGTGATGTCACTGAGATATTTCATGGAAAATGTTAGATATTTTAACTTAGAGTCCAGGTGCTGAACTGCCCTGCCTGCAGTCCAGACCATTCACCAACATAAAACATTTAGAGCATCATTTAAAAAAAATAATAATAATCTGGCAATGAACTGAAAATTTTTTTTTTTTTTAAATCTATAATCCTGCATCAGACAAGAATGGGACAGCATTCCTCTCTTAAATCTCCAGCAAATCCTCACTTCCCAGACTTTTAAAGGCAGCTAATAAAAGAGCTGTTTCCAGCCTTTTGACCCTGTTACAACTTTTTTTTTTTAAAGATGTGTTGCTGCTACAAAAGCTTTTCCATGAAATGGTGAAATGGCTCAGTTTCAACATCTGATATGTTCTTTATGTTCTACTAGGAATAAAGTATGGGTTTGTGAAATTTTCAAATCATTGCGTCCTGTTTTCATTTATGTTTCACACAGCGTCCTGACTTTGACGATCAGAGTTGAATAAACCCTCAATTAAAGCTATAAATGCAAAGCGCTGAGAGCAAAGACAACGTCTTTGTACCATTACGCTGAGAAGACTTATCCACAGATGTACCTACTTTTTGACATAACATTCCTGATCTCTTCAGCAATAATGTTGTTGGCAATAGACAGGAGCTCGTATTTTCCATCCCTGATGGAAGATGCATCGTCCTCACCGCCGTCCCCATCTCTCCCACTCTTACTGGGATACAGGAAGTTGCTGAGTAGAACAGAGGAGAATATAGCCAATGACAGGAGGAAAACATTACACATTTGGTACCTCAGTTCTGAAAAGTAAAACTCGTAGAAGCAGCACATCCATATTAAATTACTGCCTCTGCAAAAGAGTTTTATGTCATGCGTGAATCCACGAATGTGCAAGAAGCATTTTATTGCTGTAGTGGTTTATAGTGGAGCAGCTTTTAATTGTCTTCAGTGAAACACTGCAAAACTGTTAAGGTTACCTGTCTTGACAGTGGCTGGCGATGACGGCCAGCTTGTTTGTCCTGGTCATAGCCATGTGGGAGTTCCCCATCACCATGACAGCATCCAGACACTTAGACAGGGTAAACTAGACAAAGCCACAGGACAGTGTGTGTCTATTTTTCTATTATACACATTACATTTTATACACAGTACATATCTTTGATTTTAAAATCAGTGAAAGGAAGCACACACAGTTTAACTTTATATGGTCCTTTCATGAATATTTAAAAGAAGAGAAATAATGGAAATAATTTACATGAGCAAGATGACATTGATTATTGGCTCTGAATGTCGGCTTTCATTAATTTCTGATTAACTGCTCAGCACTAAGTTGTACCCACAGAATAAGACTTGAAAAGGGCTCCCTTCACTATTGATCATATGAATCCCAAAATGCATTTAAAATATTAAATAGGTATTTTATTTAATTTGCAAGACTATAATGGTTTTTTTTTGTGGTGCTGGGAAATTCAAATAACTGTATGAATGCAAAAGAGGTCGAATGTATTTGTTCCTTGTATGGAGATGGTTTTCATGATAGCAGTCAGTGTCTTTAATGAAATTATATTATACTTTCAGATCAATTGATATCGTTAAATCTATCTGATATTTTATTTTCTGCCTCGGTTAAAAACCGCATGTTTAATACTGTAACAGATTACAACAAACAAAACCATACCTCTGGCTCACGCTGAGCCTGCTGACCCCACCATATGGGATTCACGTCCACGACGATGACCAGCAGGTTGATTTCATCTTCTGCAGAAAAACATGACAGTGTTCCTGCTTCATTTCAGCTCCACCACTTTCGTCACCCAACAGCAGCGCAGGACTCACCTGATGACATGATGGGAAGTTATTTGTCCCGAAGCAAAACAAGGAAGTGCTATTTGTTGTTCTTCCAACGTTATCTCCTGTTGGCTTCCATGACCGGTACACAGCTGCCCACAATATCTCCAATTATAACGTAGTTTTCTAGTTTGAACGTCTTTCCAGGGACTGCAGCATCACATCAGACAACCGCTGAAGTCATCACCACGCGACGGATACGACTTTCACAATCTTCTTTTCCTAAAACTCACTGCTGCCACCTACAGGCTAATTTCTCTAGTACCAACACCTGAAACACCCAATGAAGAGATGTTTGGGTCTCTATTTTTCTCTATTCTTGTTAGTCAGTGACTTAATTGGGACGGTCACTTGAATAAAATGAGTTTCTTGAACAATTTAACTTGCCTGTTACTCCCAGATTATTTGCCATTAACTCTGATCCTTTTCTCAGTATTAAAGGTAATAACAAATGTATAAAAGACTTAATTCAAGGGAATCGTAGCTGTAAACCAGCATCTATTTCTGTTAGAAAAAAATGCCTGAATATAGATTGGGAAAATTTATTATTAAATTTATTATTTTTTTAAATCTTTTTTTAAAATCACCAACAAGGTGCGAGAAGTCTCTGAAAATACTGCAAGGGTGTTATCAAGTCAACATGTTTCTAGCGAAGATTCATGTTAATGTGGAGCCTCTTTGTTCCTTCTGTCATTAAGCAGTTCAAGTCATCTTTATCTCTACCTTAACAGAAAATTGGAGCATCAAGTTGTTTTAATAATCAACTTACTTATAAAATGTTGCAATCTATTTACTTGCAAAATCTCATACATTCCAGCAAAAGTGCGAAACAAAAACCAAATGTATCAATTTTCCTATGTAATGTCAATATATACCTGCAATAGCTGTAAAAACAGAACGCTGTTTGATGAGCTTGAGTTTTAAGTTCTGTGTGTAATTACAGCATCCTATTTTTCAGTCATTTTTTCGATACTCAGAAATAAGTCCTTGGTTACAGAATGCTTCCCAATGAAAGGCAAAGGTTTCCTGAATTTTTCCATTAATCATTAAGGTAGTTTTTGGTTGTCAAACAAAAGAATGATTTGTTATCTTTCTATTTCTTGGGTCTGGCCTTCATCTGGGCTTTGAGTGAAACAGACGTGTATCTCTCAGTCTGGTAGACATCCGACTCAATGGCCTCGTTTGAATCATTCAGTGTTACATACACATCCCCGTTGACTTCAGTGACTTTATGAATCCTTTGTTTGACGCCCTTGGAGCGCCAGTGAGTCCTGAGTGGTTTTGCTGTAGGTTCATCCACAGCTTGATAAAGTCCTTCTCCTTCTGCTAGCGTGATCTTGTACTTGTGCCATGGACACACAATGCAGAGCCGTCCATTATACTCCTAATTGTGACATAACACAAAGACAGGGATTGAATTAATAAGATATAATAAAATTCAATGAAGTAGTAGTGTTTTGTTTTGTTTTGAAATACTATTAAAGTCAACTATTCCAACCAGAGAAATGTCTGTCAATTACATCCTGATGTATTTTACTAAACCTATTCTAATGTTCATATAAATATTAGAAAATTCACCTCAATGTCGCCATGCTGCAGTGCACCACCTGAATCTGTCAGTGGATAAAAAAAAACAACAAAAAACACACTGTATTATATGCAGCAGAATTTCTGATATGTGATGAGCCGCCACAGACAGTTAATTCCACACATAGTCAGCGACAGCTTTTTACATTTATACATAGTATAAATACACTCATCCCTGCATAGAGCTTACGGTAGCAGCGCATGTCCATCGCATAGAGCTGCCCCTGGTGATACAACACCAGCACATCTCTGCATCCGTTCACCAGCTTGGTCACCCGCCCTGCCTGGATGATGTCCTCCTTCTTTCCAATGAAGTGTAAAGTAGGAGAGGATGTGGCTGAGGAAAGAGAGGAAGAGGATGGAGCAGAGGACTTCTGGGAAGTCTCCTCTGGGGATGACATGCTGTTTGCTTTAAAAAAAAAAAAAAAAAAAAAGTAGAATTCGTGGTAAACAAAAATTATATTTTAAAAGCAAGTTTGCTTTTTGAAAATTTAATTATTAGCATAACAGAAGCAGTGGAAGAGTGATCACTATTGTGTTAGTCCAGTGTTAGTTTATTTCTTTCAAGCTCTTCTTTTAACTTAAAGAAATAGTAAGAAGTGAAGAGAAGTGGATGGCATACCATCAAAACATGAATTCAAATATTTGCTTAATTACTGGCTTGTCAGGGTAAATATTTGGTGAAACAGTGGTGATGCTATACCCAGAGAATCCAGATATCCCACATGGATATTAAAACCAAAAAATAAAAGAAGAAGAAGAAAAAGAAGAAGGACATTAATTAAAAAGATGGCTCGGTTGTTAAAATGTAAAACATCAGTGAGAATAAGGGACAGAAAGATGGGAAATGAAGCAAGTTATCCTTTACAGAAACTAACACGAGAAGAAACAATTTCTGATGAACAAGACATGATTCCTCTTTGATTCAGCTCTTACTCTTAACTGTCCAGACTAACATTAATGTAATATACCTTTAATGTAGTCAGGTTTCCTCTATATTAATGTTCTGGTTGTCATGGCAGCAGAAATTCTCAAGAGAAGCTGCCAAAAAAATGCATGTATTGGTGTTGGGCGTAACGTGCTGCTTATCTCGCTAATAAATATACACGCGCGGATGAGCTTATGTGTTATCTTTATCAAACAGGCTTTCTATATTATTCGGACGTGTATCGAAAAACTAAATGCTAATTAAACTTCAAGAAAAAAACAAGCACACAAAAAAACAACAACAAAACATCTAAAATGTGACGAGTTTCAGGAAGAACGCCCAATGTTGTGTGTTACATCTTATTGCGTCCCCAGTGACAGGTGGAACCTTTGCGTCTAGTTTGATTTGGCTTTTCACATTGTAGCATTTATGAATAATGAGCACGCAAACATACGCGCGCGCGCACACACACACATACGTATACATATACACATATTTATACACACACATAAATATGTACACAATCTGTGATGTCTGAAACAATCTTGAAAATCTCTAATATACTTATACACTGCCATCAGCGGAGTAGCAAAGTGGGAGGTTTAGTGTGAGAGGCTCTCTGTCTTAGTGGGTTTGTTGGCAGGCATTAAGCCCCTTGAGGGATTATCTGTCACTGTAATGCTTAACACGGCGTTTTTTGAAGGCTTGTATTTCTGAAATTCTACCTTTTTGTCTTAAAATAATTCACTTCTGAAAAAACTCGCGCGCGCGTGGCGGGAACGGAGAGTCGTCGTTATGGAGACGCATCTGTGTACGGAAATACCATTCAGGCAAGCAACTTTTTTGAAACATCAGCGCTTACTGCCAGTTTAAACGCCGGGTTCTCTCAGCTGTTTTTTTTCCGTTTTGTTTCTTAAAGTCAGTAGTGAGTCTTATATACATTTTTTTTTTTTTTTTACATTTTCAAAAATGTAACGTCTTTAAAATTAGCCATTTGATCTATAAATGTTTTCAAGCAAAAATACCGTATGGCTCTCATGTAGTACGTTTGGCCACGATAACAAAAACACGTGCAATTGTGCGTTATTTATTGTAAAAACAAACCTGAACTCACGTCCATCTGTATCATACTTCCATACTTTATGAGTTGCACTTATAAATAAAAGTCAAACACTTAAGGTCTGGTGAATAAACAGTTACTTAGGCAAGGATATTACACGAGGGATTATCGGTGGGGGACTATGGCTCAGCCCGAGGGAAATGAAAAAGACCAATAATGTCTGTGAGGGGCAACATCTTGAACCCGGTTTAAAGCCACTGACCAATATACAGTTGAAGCCAACAGCTGCTTGGCGTGTTTGCTATATTTATCGTATATGCCCCTGTAGAGAAATGTGTGACGACTGCATGCCGCTGCCCTTGCTCCATCCTGTGCTAGTGTCAAATTTCAGCTTCATACTGGTGCCCCATATTTTGCTTACCAACAACGGAGCCAGGTGGTAGTAATGACACAGCAACCATTGGCTGCAATTCTATGACAGAAATCACCTCACAGGGCAAACTGTTTTATGAGTGCTGTTGGATTGGCCATTTTATAGCTATTTTATATCTATCTGTCTGTCTATGTAAATCTAACTATCTATCTATCTATCTATCTATCTATCTATCTATCTATCTATCTATCTATCTATCTATCTATCTATCTGTCTATC
>JBAMYA010000024.1:6818881-6833821 GCA_037176975.1 Arrhamphus sclerolepis | reverse complement strand
TATCTATCTATCTATCTATCTATCTATCTATCTATCTATCTATCTATCTATCTATCTATCTATCTATCTGTCTATCTTAGCAGGGTCATTGGATGAAATAAAAGAAAGAAGGAAAAGAAATGACGGTTTGCTTGTACAAGTGTTTGAGATCAGTTGGGCTGCATCATCACTATGAGAGGTAAGAGAATACTTTACAATACTTTCAATTGTCCTCTTTTCTTCCATAACAGAAATTTGTTTTCCTCTATCTCCTGTCCCTTAGGTTCATCTCGATGGGCATTTGTCATGCAGTTCACCTTTCAGCTCTGAGTATGGAAGATTATCCCCTCCTGGGTGTCCAGTCCATGGAGGACAGGACTCGGCTTTTCCATCTGGTCCAGATTATCAAAACTCTTGACCTGAACAGCCTTGCATATGATGATGGTAATGACGATGATTATGATTATGATGAAGGTGACGAGGGCTATGCTGTATTGTATGGCAGCTTCAGTCCTAATGGCTACATAAACCCTCAAAATGTTGTGAGTGATGGTCAGACTAAAAATGGAGCTGCTATGGGTAGTTCTGATGCGTTCACGTTTGCTAGACCATCAAACGTTTGTAGACGCCTCAGTTTCGGTGATGAAACCATTGATAATCATCAGAGGCTGTTTTCTTATCCTGCGGGCACTGTTCATGAATATGCAAATAGTAAAGGTAACGATGAGCCAGTCCATGGAAAAGCAACAGCCACACCTAGGCAGCTTGAGCATCAGAGGAGACGTGCCGCTGTATGTGGCCACCAACGAAGCAACAACTACAAACAAGATGTGCAAGGTTTTCTGTATGATCTTAACAATGGAGAAAACACAATGGAGAAAGACTTAACAGGGGAAAGCTCCAAGTTCCACTCTGATGCCCTATTTACATCAAATCGTAAGAAATTACCAAAACAAAAACCCAGTCCTACAAAAGTGACAAGAAAGACTTTAAACACCAAACCATTTGGACATAAAGACAGAAGAGGAATGTCTCGGAAGAAAATCTGCTACACAGACACGCCTGTGCCCACACCTGTTTATGAAGTAAAGACAACAGCTGGCTACAACTATGGAGTACCACTGACTTCTTCTCCTGTTCTAAAAAACAAGTGGGTTTCTGTGACTTGTATTGCCATAACTACACGCTTCCTTGATAGTACTATGTCTGCAGTAGGACTTTCATCTATTAATTTATTATATCAACACTTGATTGAAATATATTTTAATTAGAGTTTGTAAGACATCAGATGAAAATTGCTTCAGTCACTCATTTTAACTTGTGATATGTCATATGTATGTGTGTGTGTGACTTTCCCAGGCGGTTGGGGGGTCCGCGTATTAATGTGTGTGTGAGGAAACGACCTTTGACGTGTGCAGAGTACAGAAGAGGAGAGACTGATGTTGTGAAAGCTCCAGGTGGAGAGTATATAATTGTCCACGAAAGCAAAGAAACTGTGGATCTCGCACACTACATACTAGAGGTAGATGTGGGGAAATGACACAATAGAAATTACTATTGTCACTTTGTCAGATCAATGTATTCTTAATGTTCTGATTTTGTTTTTGTCCCTTTAGCACAGGTTCTACTTTGACCAGGTCTTTGGGGACGAGTGCTCTAATGAGGAGGTGTATCAAAGAACAGCATATCCTCTTGTGCAGCACATGCTCAATGGGTAGGTTGCCACTGATGAAGCAGTTCTTGTGTAGATGTGTGTATTGTTACCATCTGATTTTTCCTGTTATTGTTCAAATAAGTCTCTTTAAACGTTTTAAAGTTCAGCTTTTGTGTTTTGCTTTTATCTTCTTCTTTTCCTTTCGGCTGTCCCCTTCAGGAGTCGTCATAGTGAATCATCAGTCTCCATGTAACCCTCCATCTAAGCTATCCCTCCTCTGTACATGTCCAAACCATCTCAGTCTAGCTTCTGACTTTCTCCCCATAACATCTAACATATGCTGTCCCTCTGATGTATCCATTGATGTCTATCCATCCTTATCACTCTTAAAGAGAATCTCAACATTTTAACCTCCAACTCTTGCCTCCTGTTTTTTCACAAGTGCCAGTGTCTAAACCACACAGCATTGCAGTCCACATATGCGTATGTCTTGTGTCTCAACAGAGGCAAGGCCACCTGCTTTGCATATGGACAGACAGGAGCTGGGAAGACTCACACCATGCTGGGTTCATCTCCTGAAAGACCTGGGTTGTATGTTCTAGCAGCACGGGACATTTTTACTCACCTGTCCACCATGCACACATACTCGCCCCTGCTGGTTTATGTCAGTTTCTTCGAGATCTACTGCGGTCAGCTATATGACCTGTTGAACCACAGGGAAAGGTCTGTATATCTAGGAAATTGGGAAAATTGCTTTATTCCTCCTTTTTGTCTTAATCTACTTCTTCTGTCTTACCTGTGGAGGTTATTTGCCAGAGAGGATGGACAAAAAGTTGTTCACATTTCAGGGCTCCAAAATGTTAGAGTGGACTCGATCGGCTCGTTGCTACAGGTGTGCCTCTTCCTTTAAAAATCATTAGTTGTATGCTGTGTTATCCAGACTTTGTGTTTTGTTTTGCTGCCCAACCTGTAAAACATGAATACACAGAGTTTGATATCAAATTCGAGATTTTTTTTTCTAAATTGACAAATAAAATTATAATTGTCTAGGTTGTGTAAATTTGTGCTTGCATCCTAATTGATGCTCCAGATGACTCTTTAATCCCATAAATTTCACGAGGAGGAAAATTCTCATTTTTTACCCTGTTTTTGAACCAGTGATGACTGCATTTTTTTTGGTTCAACATCTTTAGTATTGTCACTTTCTCTCACACTTATCTTCCATTTCTTTTCTACCATTTGAAGGTGATTTCTCATGGTACAGCAGAACGAACACAAGGAATAAGTGGTGTGAATCCACTCTCCTCGCGTTCCCATGCCTTGCTTCAAATTCAGCTTAGGGATCCAAACCAGAAAATAGCAGGGAGGTAAGAGTAATCTGAACTGTTTTGCACCCGCAGTAAGAGAGTTAACATTTAAATGCCACTGATTATGTCTAGTGTTGCAAAATTCAGTTAATTTTCAAAATCTGAAACTTCTCAGGGACGCTAAGGGACGTATATTGATGTCAGTGGGAATATATGAGAATTAATGGGAATAAATTGGAAATTTTGAAAAAAAAAATACAGAGTTGCCTATAAAAGGGAACCTTTCTATTTAGTATAGTCTTAGCTAAAACAATCAGATTTAATACAAAATAATTGACCCTGAGCATTCCTGCACCTCATCTGTCAGGATTACATGAATAGGAGAACCCATATTCATAAAACCAGGAGGCAGGAGTACAAACAATCTCCTTTATTAAACAAAAAGTGTCCAGGGTACAGAAAAACACCAAAGTGTGGAAAAGAGATGAAGAAGCGGGAGAACACAACCAGGAAAAGAGATTAAAAAAAAAGTGGAAAGAAGAGATTTGGGACATTAAATAGACACAAAGTGCTGACAAGACACTGATAAGTGGTGAAGGCAGATGAGGAGGGAAGGCAAGACACTTTCAAAATGAAACACTGAACAAAGTAATTAAGGAAAACACAAGCAAACCAAGAACTAACCAAAACACATAATCCAT
Source organism: Arrhamphus sclerolepis (assembly GCA_037176975.1). Classification (NCBI taxonomy): domain Eukaryota; kingdom Metazoa; phylum Chordata; class Actinopteri; order Beloniformes; family Hemiramphidae; genus Arrhamphus; species Arrhamphus sclerolepis. Next base: position 6,830,180 of record JBAMYA010000024.1, on the reverse strand, counting down.
TACAGCTGCAAAATACAGCAGAACTTGAAGTAACTCTATGTGAGTTCATGTCTACATCCAGTTAAGTAAAGTTTGGTGACAATTCTTGAGTAAATAAATTTGTTCTATGGTATTAAAGTTTACCATATACAAAATATGTTTATACAGTCTACTCAACAGCATGTTGAATAGAGTAAATGTAAGATAATATCATTTCATTGACTATTTAAGAGGCTAGCCTATTTCTATTAATTTGTGCAGCATGTGCTTGATTGGCTAACTATATATTTGTGCGTGGCATTATTTTAGCGTTTTTATGAGTTGTTTTTTTTTCTTATAATGCCACTGTACAGAACAATGGTACATTCACTTTTTGATTCAGAATTCTCCAACTTAACTTCCCAGAGATGTTTGCTAGAAAGTTTCAGAAAATTAACCTGATTTCTTTTTTTTGCCATGAAGAAAGAGCACTGTTGCATAACTTTCGGGGGATGGGGATGCCTTTCTGAATTCTGCAAATTTTTGAAATGTGGAACCACTGGACTTCTTAGATCAAGCTAAGTTCAAAGAAAGCAAACTCATCTGAGTTTGCACGTTCTCATAGTTTCCCTGGGTGAAAATGGACAGCATAGTTTTCTTTGAATTATACTACCTGATCAATTTTATGACCAAATATCAGATTTTTTTGCAGAGTTCATCAAAATTGGTACAGCTTTTCTTGACATCAAGCCTCCCAGAAGATGTCACATGGGCAAGATTTTCAAAAGTCAGTCACAGCCAATTAAAACCACCAAACAAACAGGAAGTAAGGTGAAACATTGGTAGCATTTTTATTTTATTAAATTCAAATTTGGCTTGACTTGGGGCACCATTTCAATGAATCAAAACAAAATAGATACATTTGACTACTGGGATAGTTGAAAACACAAAAAATACATTCTGGTAATTAACTGGTCAGACCAGATGTCCCAAAGCTCAGTCATGTAAATGTGTTATGTCAGGAGAAAAGTGATGAGCTTGTTGAAGTTCTGTGTCTCCTCACCTCAAGTTTTTCTATTTATTTTTTCCTGAAGGCACAATAGCATAATTGAGTTGTTTAACAAAGAAGGTCACGCGTTTTTGTGTAAAACAACCTAACTGAAGAACTAACGGGGACATATTTGTATGATCGTGTGTAGATTGTGGTTCGTGGATCTGGCAGGGAGTGAAAGGGCATCAGACGCCAAAGAACCACACAGGCAGAGTCGTATGGAAGGAGCAGAGATCAACCAGAGTCTGTTGGCCGTAAGTTATTCAGACACATACTCAAACACGCAGAGATCCAAGATATCAGAGTATGCATTTTCTCATAACTTATCTTTTCCCCTCAGCTTAAAGAATGTATTCGTTCTCTTGATAAAAAGAGTTCTCACACTCCTTTTCGTCAAAGCAAACTTACTCAGGTAAAAGTTTCTCATGTAACTAACTTTTCTATATCTGTATACTGACCTATAGGCTTTTCTGTGATTTATTTTTTGAACAACTTCATTCTCATTCTAGGTTTTGAAAGACTCATTTGTTGGTAACTCACTGACATGCATGATTGCCAACATTTCACCAGGTCACCCATCAACTGAACACACACTCAATACACTGCGATATGCAGACCGGTAAATTTACTGTAATTTCTTTATGTGCGGAATGCTCCACTCCGCATAATTATACAACAAAATTAAACTTTGTGCATTTGGGCTTAAGATTCCTTACATGTATTTGAAATGTTATGTGTACTTTTTCTAGAGTGAAGGAGTTAAAGGGACAAAGAGGACCAAGAGGAAGAAGAAAAAGTGAGACGGTACCCTCCTCCAAACAGAATCTGTCTACCAGCAACAGCACTGAGAGTGTTGGTACCCCTAAAAAACAAAATGTGGGGAACCGAAGTGAGGGTCTCAGTCCCGATACACCTAGAACTAAGTTACACATGAACAACAAGCTTCTCTGCTCAACACCCAAGAACATTAAATGTGGAGAGGAAATACAAGCAAGGGGTAGTAAAGGGCTCGCACTTGAGTACACCACGCCAGTTAAAGGTTGGCTGGGAATGGGTGATGAAATTTACCCATGTAAAGGAAATGATAAAAGAGACAGAGGGAAACTGGTAAATGAAAGGTATGGAAGTATTTACAGTCACAATGTTAGAGGGGAGAGTACCAGGGCAGCAGGTAGAGGTCAAAGGGGGTTAGAAGTCAGTGAGACTCATATAGAAAGACAAGTGGAAAGCAGCAGGAACATAACCAGGGAAAATGAAAGCGATTTGAACAGTCCGGATGATAAGGAGAAGGAGAGGCATCTGAAATGGTATCATCAGCAGCTGCAGAAGTTTGTACCCTCATCGACTCCTTCACTTGTCCAGCACTTCTTATCTTCTCGCCAGAGCTCTTTGTCTTCCCTCCAGCAGTCATCTTGCCTCTCAGTTTCTTCTCATTTGGATTGTGATTTGGAAGCGATTTCAGATGCATACACAGCCAGAGGCACTGTTAAGATTAGTGGTAATAGTGGTCAGACTCCTTCCTCCTGTGGAGAAACGAATGAACAAAATGAAACCTCTACAAAATGCAGTAACAGTAATGATGAGGACAATTATAGCGACTATCTTGATACCAGTGAAGAGTGGAGGGTACCTTTAGAAGGAACAGGAGCAAGCTTTGGACAAGACAAGTACAAATGTAAAAAGAGTAGGTTCATTGAGGCAGTGGTTAAAGAAAGGGTAATGATGGAAGAGAGGAAGCCAGCTGGGATGGAAGAGGAAGGGGATAGGTGTGCCTGGGTGGCAGCAGCAGAGAGAGTTTCTGCAGGTAGGATGATGGGTGCAATTCCAACAAATATAAAGACACAAGTGTCTAAAAGCTCTGAGTCAGAGGACAGAAGAGAAGAAGGAGTAAAAGTACTGGATGCTTCAGATATCCTAGATAATGGAGTGTGCGGCATTCCACAGCGAGGAACAGCTGACAGTTACAGTTTAGAGTCTGCCCATTGCCTCTTTAGCCACCTTCCTCTGGAGTTATCACGTCAGCAAGCTCCTGCTGAAAGCCCTGTCTCCCCATCATGTGAACATACTAAAGCACACCAGAGTCCAGAACAGCAGACAGCTTTCCCTGAATCACCGTATACCAGATGCAGCAGCGACATCCTTATTTTACAAATGGAAAATACTCCAAAAACAGTGCTATCAAACAGCCAGAGAAAGAAGGAACCACACGTTTCAGCTCATGACAGTAAAACATCTTTTTCATCCGTTCAGTCATCTCCAGTAACTGTCACCACTACTGCTACATCCTCATTTCTTCAAAAGGACGGCAGCAGCAGCGGCATATCATGCTGTTTGCTTAAGAGTGAGCGTGGAGAAGATAAAAGAGGGAAAGTTGGAAAGAAATGTTCCTCATGTGTGGATGAGAGTGCAAAAACTCCACTGTCCCCGATGGAGTTACCACAAGTAAAACTCCCACAACCTAGTAGATCTGGCTCTGTGACAGCCATTAATCACACTGAGCAACAAAAACTCACCAGAAACGATGTCTGTGGAACAGGTAAGAATTTATTTTCTTTGTGTGTGTATGAGTGTGAAATCATGAGATTAAAGATGTTCATTCTGTCCAGGTACAAACAAACATCACATTTCTGGGTTTATGCTGACCTCGCTCAAAGACCAGGAGAGCTATCAGGGAAGACAAATACCACTAGTTCATAACAAAAGAGCCACTGCATCCCCACTGAAAGCCTCTACATCGGCTTCTACGGAAACCCCTGTGATCTCACTATCTGTGCAGCACTTTGGGGACGCTTGCTCACCCAGTTTATGCAATCCACCAGAACGTGCATGTAATGGAGACAAAAAAACTCCATCTTCCATCACAACACAACAATCAGAAAGTCTCCCAGGCCACTTTTTACTAGTAAATTCAAGCCATTCTGTGAACTCGTGTGTTTCACATAAATCAAACAGTCCTGCAGTGTTAAGTGATCAAGAGATCAGTCTCAACCAGCACGCTGGACCCACAATTCAAATGTACACACTGGAAAATATAGACTATGCCAAGTAAGTACCAGAATTCTCAGTATTTTTTGAGTATCAACACTAGAGAAATCCTAATACCGCTAGTACAGTACTTTATCTAACTTGATCTAATATTAGGTGGAGCATTGTGGAAGCCCACTTGGAGCAGCTGAAAGAGATGAAAGCTTTGTGTCATAAAGAGGGGATGCTTCTGAGTCAGCAACATGATATGGTCAGGCTAAATTCCAACTACAATTTAAAAACTCATTGAAATCTTCCTCTTTTTTAATTACATTTGCATTTAAAGAGCAAGAACTATATTTTCTAACTCCTCTTCTCGCTGTCTAATTCTTTCCAACAGGCGTTTGAGGACTATGTCCATAAACTGGAGGAGATCATGAAGAGAAAGGCTAGATGTGTCTACAGCATGAGAACTCAGCTGCAACCATATCTGAAGCCCATTCAGTCGAACCCCCACAACGCAGAACAAGATCCAGTTATGTGAATTAAATATGAATAAAAAAATAAATAAAAAAGAATACTTTTACTCAAAGTTACAGATATTCATTATGTTTATGACTGCTGCACAAGATGTTTTCAGTGTTGTGATATGTTTTCTCACTACTGTATTAGATACAATAATTTAGTCATTTATTTTACATTTCAGTGAATTTGTTTTTTGATTAATAGGCAAATATCCAATTGTCTGAGATGAAGATAATTTTTTTTTTTGCATGTTAATTTGTTTTGATTTTTTTTGAAGAATCTGAGAAAACTATATTAATTCGAATGGATTAACATAATATCTTTGGTGTTTGATTTTTGTGTTAATTTGTAAAGTTGAATTTGTTCTTCCCAGGTTTTCTTTGTAATTTACTACTCCGAGATATTCTGAATCGATTTATACACTATTTAGTTATTTGAAACATAATTTATTGAGTTCACATTAATATATGTTAGATAAAGCTTGAATTGCTGATATGTATAAATTAAGTTATTTCCAGTCTTTGACTTGGAACTATATTTCTGACTACATTTTAGAAACAGAATTAACCAAAAATACAGCAAATATTTTGATAATTTACTTCAAACTTTAGATTCAGGTTGTGATAGAGATAAATTCGTTGGACGTTGGCTGTTTCTTAGTTTTGCGCTTAAAATGTTTTATTTATTTTGAGTTGTTGAAAATACAGTTTTTTTGGGTTTTTTTTTTATTTTTATTTTTTTAGTAAAATGGTTTTTGTTTAATTGTCCTTACAAAACTGCTATTTTTTTTATGTTGAAAACCCAGTACAAAGGATCTAATTTTGAGGCTTGATCTGACGTTGAATAAAATTTACTTGATGACTACAAAATTACATTTATATAGTAAGAAAATAAGCATGTGAGTGTGTTAACTACACACAAAGTTTCAAATGAAACGTGAAACAGTTCTTTGTATCTATGCTGAGGTAGAACAGGTTCTATGTTTGGAGTAGTTGCCTAGCTGAATGACCCATGCCATTGAGATTTTGTTTGCTGACAATTATCCACACATTTCCATTCAGAATTAGTTGCTAATATTTAGAATATGCTGTTCTAACCCTATGGTTCTGACAATCATGGTGAACTAGTACCAAGGTTTCATCAGTCTGTCAATGAGGGCTGGTGAAGGACACATTCACTCACACCTGCACTAAAACAACATCCCCAACACCAAATATCTGCTGCATGATTAAAATGCATATATCTGGCTTTAGAAGGTTTTTCCAGATTATTGTATTAATATATATGCATAAACTTGATTGATTGAAATTGATATGAAAAAAACAAGAAACTAAAGCAGATTTAAACTAATTCTGCGTGTTTTACTGGGGATGACGGCCACATGCTGTGATACATAATATACAATATTTGGTGTTATACGTCTCGTTGATTCACTCTAATTGATGATGCTGTCTTATTGTCTGATATGTTGTGAGTAATTGTTACGTGTATTTGCACAAAATGTTCAAGCTGAGTTTATTCCACGTGCTCTTTGTCAAACAGGGAAAAGAAAGCACCAGCGTGCATGGTCTTGGACAAAAACGCGCACATTAGTTAGACCACGTGACCTAGGTTGTGTGTTTTGGTTGGCCTCGGTGGCTTCACAACGTTCCAGCGGACTGCGAGGTGGGTCACGTGACAGTATCTGCTACTGCTGGTGGTGCTGGCTGAGCGAAGCGTGTTAGCAGGTAAAAAGACAGCTTACATATTTGTTGCGTCGGCGACGTTGAAAATTTGTTTCGAAAGTCAAATCTTTTCTGACATATAGGTGTAAGTGTATTTAACGGGACCGATGGACCGATTCGCGTTGACTCCACGCCTTATTCGGCCGTTAGCTAACTAACACGCTAACTAGCCGACGCTGTATCCGTGCTGCTTTGTATGTTGACGGGCCGTTTACATGCCGGCTAGTTGACAGTTTTGTCCCAGTTTAATTAAGAATTTAATGTGCCACTAGTATATCGACAAAAATGTTGACCCAACACACAGTTCTTAGAAGTTAAACATGAAATTCAGTCTGTTGCGGGTGCTCATGAAGCACACGACTATGTTCGTTAGCTTACTGCTAACATTAGCTTTTCTCACAAAGGGAAAAATCAGCGCACTTGACACGCTTATTTGTTTTTAGTTCTTTGCTCGTCAAAGCCTGGACAAATAGAAGTCACTGCGTCCCACAAAGGTTAACTAATTGTTAAGCTCACAATGCATTTGTTCATCCCGTGTCATGTAGTGATTTAAAGGTAAAGGGTCGCGTGGGAATCGCGCACGGAAACAAAGGCGAGCAATTAGCCAAGCTGCAGCTATCATGAGCTAGGTGACCTAATGTGAACGACGGATTGGGTCCCTCGTATCTCCGTCGAGCGTCTTGTAACGTTTATTGTTAAAGTATTACGGATGAGTCATTACAAAAGTTGAGTACAGGTAAAAATATGATGTATAATAATATATAGAACACACCGCTGGACCCAACTAATCCTAAGTATTTAACTGCGCGTTTTTCTGTTGGACAAAACTGTCACATTTGTGTGATCTAACTTGGCCCATCTTATGTGGTATCCATATTTACAGCCAGTTAGTAATATTTTAAAGTAGTAGCCTATTACTTAATGTGATCCATCTCAGGTTGGTTTTAAGCTCCCGATTTCGACTATTGAGACTGATGTGAAGTGAGTGGTCTCTTGTGTTTTAACGATGGGTTTAAGTCAGCTGTACTGTAGCTATTCACCTGTGCTAAATAACAAGAATAATATTCATGCTACCAGAAAATCGTGCTAGTGCATACAGACGGTGTTTTTGTGTGGGAAAGTGAGGGAGGGCTGTAAGATGACACCTGGACAGTCCCACTTGGGTGGCTAAATTTAACCAGGGATGTGCAGGCGACAGATGGGGGTTATAGTCTTACATGGTATACATCAGTTAGTCTCAGTCTTCTTATATTCAGTGTACTTCAGTCAGTCAGCACTGGGTTTAAGATACAACGGTTCAATTTGACTGTCTCACTTGTTGATTGTCATTCCTTTGTGCTTCCGTCCCTCTCTTTTCTTTCCTCCAGATTTTTCTATTTTGTACATACATTGTTTTGTATATACTGTATATGATGACTTCAGTGGTCAGCAATCAAACTCGGGGGACACGGGACAAGACGCTGCCCATCACCACACAAACAACACAGCCACAGAAACAGATACAGGTGGGGCTTTGCCATAGTATTGTCAGTTGTAAGAGCTTTGCCTGAGATGTTTTTGCTTGCTATTGAATTTTAGCAATTGGATGCTGAAGTTACATTTACAGATAATGCCAAATATAATTTCAGTTTCTTTTCAATAGTTTGGAAAGATTTATGAAGCATATTATAGTGAATTAAATCAATATGATACAGTGGTGTGTGGTATGATACAAATGTAATATGAGGAAGATGACTTTCTCCTGCCTTATTTATTAACTGAGCTGTGTTTTGTTTACTAGGCCACAGCAGAACAGATTCGTTTAGCCCAAATGATCTACGACAAAAATGATGCTGACTTTGAAGACAAGGTCAAACAGGTTTGTGTATACCTAGATGTATCTCTGGTATTGACAACATACATTACAAGATTTTTATAACAATGGGGTGCTTCTTGTGTGTTTGGTAGATGTTTTTCTAACTTAACATGTAATTTTCCAGTTGATTGAGGTAACTGGGAAAACTCAAGATGAGTGCATGGTAGCCCTCCATGACTGCAACGAAGATGTAAACAGAGCCATCAATTTTCTGCTTGAGAGCACCTGCGACACAGTAAGAGCTATACATGCATATTCCTTAGACACAAAAACATAATTGTGTTTGCATTTCATATAGCTAGCTATTGCTTGTTGTCTCAGACACTAGAATCTGAATCGAATGCATTATTTAAAATGCAACATGGCCTTATTTTCTCTTGTTAATCCCTTCAGAACTCTTGGGAGACTGTGGGAAAGAAGAGAGGCCTTGGAAAAGAAGGTGGACCCTCAGAGATAAAAGAGAACAAGGATAAGAAAGGAGAGAGGGACACCAGTCGTGGACGTGGGGGTTCCAACAGGAAGGGTAGAGGCATCAGTCGAGGCCGTGAAGGTAAGAAAAAAAGACTTATGGATAAATGTGGCGGTGTATGTATGTATACATCTCTGGATTGGGTGATTTTTTTTTTTTCCCAAAGAAGCATTTTTTATTGTTAGGGGTTGAAATTTTTACATTCCAGTCAAACTAAAATGTTATGGCTGAGGTTAATAAGAAAAATATATTACCGGTGGGGTCATCTTGTTTACTTGGGCTGATGGGGAAAATATTTTTCTCCCCTTCTATTATTGGACTTCAGCTTATGTTCGTGGTAGACATATACACTTGTGTCATTCATATTCAGTTTGGGTGACCAGTGTCATAAGCTCATAGGTAGCAAATAAGCTCAATTGCTAAGAACTCTACAAGAATAGTTGTGGTTAAACAAACCAAAACATATTTTAGATGGCTACAGTCAAAAACACTGCATTCTGCAGTGAAAATAGTGAATATTTGTGAGGCTTTCCTTGAGGGTAACAGTTAAATCAGCACAAAAAAAATCTTTCATGTTAAAATGTCAGTTTCATTCCAAAGAATATTTGCTCACTTTTAGGAAGTGTCTTCTTAATTGTCTTCTGTAACTCTTAAGGTTGATTTATACCTCTGCACTGAAGCTAGGCTGTTGTGGTGAACCCCGCGCCATAGGCTATGGTGTAGTCTGATGTGTACCTCTGTCCAAATGTAACTACATGTTGTGTCAACACGGACCGCAAGAAATGTGATTGGTAGATTTTTTTTTTAGATTGGTAGATTTTCTGGTAGAATGAAAGTTTGCTTTAATGTCTGTAAAAACAATTGCTCAATATTTGCCAGCTCCAACTTATGTACTTGCTCTGTTTCTATTTCTGAACTCTATACAGTAAGTAAATAAAAGGAAACCCAGAAAGAACCTGAACTGCTGTCTAGCAGTTGGTGTTGTAATTACAGAGCAATTCTAAATGCAAGAGGCGTAGGAACTGTGAATAGCTGCAATGCTGAATCATAAATCAGCCTTTGCATGCAAAAAAAAAAACAACGCCCAAATAAAGTTTGGACACTTGCTACAGTCGTCTCTTGTGACAAATTCATATCACTAAGGTGCTATGTTCATGCATCAACAGCGATTAATTTAAGTCACATCATGTCAGATGATTAAGACACTCAAGAAAATAATGATGGAAGACAAAATGTGAGATTGAGTAATCTGGGCGGTATAATAATTAAAAAAAAAAAAGGCTCGACTGCCACACCCGTTGAGGAACCCAAAGAGGTAAAAATGACAAAAGTTCCTTTGTGCTGCTTTAAGAAAACAGGATCGGAGAGCGTTGCCATGGTGGTATTTCACATTTCCACTTATTCATGGGACTCTCTTGGCCAAAACATGAGGAAGACCCTGTTGTTCCCTGGCTTACAATTGGCCCCTCCGTCTATGTTATACACTGTTGTTTGTTAGACTGTATGTAGCCCTAGCCAATGGTGGTAAACTAGAAGCACACGTGAATGTTTTTTGTAGGCATGATTCTGGATGCAGATTATTTTGATAGACAGGGTAAGCATTTGATTGTATACTTTTAAAATAGTTTTAGAATTGTTTCGCGTTAATATCAGAATTTTGTACTCCCGAGTAAATTCTTTTTTTTTTTTTTTTTTGGTCTCTTCTCTCCCTCTTATTTCCTGTTGAATTCTAGGTCGATCAGAGGAAAATGGGTTTGAGGTTACTCCTGGAGAACGAGGTGCAGACCGTGGACGAAGGGGCCGGGGTAGAGGTGAGAACTGGTGCATGACATGTCATACGTCTTAGTAAATGCACCTTTTTACCTTATTAAACCCAAAAGTGTGTTTTGCTTTGATAATATCCTTTTGTTTTTGTGTTGAGACGTGATTTGATGATCCCCTATGTCTCATATACACATTCACATATTTATGTATTATTGTTTTTTAACTGAACTTTGAGGCTAAAGTTTACCATCTGTCTGTCCTTGTTTTGCATGTTTAGGGGTAGGTGGTCGTGGAAGAGGAAGAGCAGCTGCTGGTAACAGGTTCTCTTCACAGGGAATGGGGTAAGGACATGTGCTAAATGTGAATCTAAAACCTGATCTATGTCCAGGAGATAATGATGGTGATTACAAGCACATATCTGAAAAAAAATGTGTGGAGAAACAAAGTTTCTGAATCTCCTAATAAGGGAAAAAATTGTATTGCTTATTTGCAGCATTTTTCCTCTCTTCAGTTATCTCACTTCATGTCTTCTTTACATGTATCTTTTTTTTTTTTTTCTTACTTTCTTTCTTCATAGCACCTTTAATCCTGCTGACTACACTGCTAACTCTGGAGCTCGTCAGGAGAACTGGGAAGGGGATGGGAATGAAACTGCTGAAGGAACTGGTAAATAATTCTAAAGATGTCACATTTGGGAGCTAGTTTGAAATCTTGTTTTGGAGTAACATAATTCCTGGCTAAGCAATATGAATCTGTCCTTTTTAAAAAGATCGTGATAATATCTAAACTCCAAATTGGGAAACTAAAGTAGTATTAACACAAATGCCAAAAATGAATCTGCACAAAGAGTTAAATTAAACATGGCAGCACTAACTTGGCTGTTTTTGTTGTTGTTGTTTTTTTTTTTTTTGTTTTTTTTTTAATAACCCAGAGGAACATGGGGAGGCAATCTGGAAGATTGGAAGTCATAACCCTTGTTTGGTTGGTGT
>JBAMYA010000024.1:6773920-6818781 GCA_037176975.1 Arrhamphus sclerolepis | reverse complement strand
GCACAAAGAATTAAATTAAACACGGCAACACTAACTTGGCTGTTTTTGTTGTTGTTTTTTTTTTTTTTTTTGTTTTTTTTTTAATAACCCATAGGAACATGGGGAGGCAATCTGGAAGATTGGACGTCAGAGGACTGGAATGAGGATGTAAGAAGGCTATTCCTATACTTCACGATAAAGATCTACAAAATCTTTTTTTTATCGTTTTAGCTCTATTGGCAACATCTGTAATGTCTAACCTTTGTGAAATGCTGGATGAATTTAAATTAGTTATTTTTGTTTTTGTATTTTAACAGTAATGTGAAGCTTTAAATTCTAAGGTTTTGAGTGTTTGGGCATAATATAAAAGTCTTCCGGTCCTTCAGCTCTTTACATTAGATGAATTCTCCCTCGTGTGTGGCTAGCTGACCATCTTGAACCACCTTCAGCAGCAATAACTCAAGCAAATTGCTTTCTTTTTTACATTATCAGTGTCTCATGTTTGTGGAGGAATTTTATGCCCCACCTTTTTACATCATCGTCATAATTCATTGAGGTTTATGGGCATTTGTTATACAGCGCTCTCTGAATGTCCCAAAACAACATTTCAGGCAGGTTGTGATCTGGACTTTGGTGGATTTGCAAAACTTGATTATTTTCCTTTAAGCTATTCTGTTGTAGATTTGCTGGTGTGTTTGAGATCATTGTTCTGTTCTATGACCCAGTTTTAGTCTAACTGTTGCTGCCAGACATTGACAACTGTCAAATTATTATTTTTTTAAACAATGGGTACACATTTGAGTATAAATTTGTATTTACACAGGGGTTTATAGTCAACTCAAATAATGAAAAATGCCCAGGTCCTTTGACTGCAAAAAGAGCACATTATCCTCTTCTTATACCGCTCAGCTTGACAGTTAAGACGTGTTTGTGCTGATATGTGCTTGGTTTTCAGCATGATACCGACGTACATTCTGGCCAAACATCTCCACTGTGCTCTTGCCATTTAAAGGGTATTTCAGAAGTGTAGTGGTTTCTTCAGATGCAACTTTGTAAACCTAAACTGTGCTGGTATGTTATTTTTAGAGAGAAGAGGCTTTCACTTGACAGTCCTCCAAAACAAGTCATACTAGTTCTTTTTTTTTTTTTTTTGCCTTTTTTGTTGCACTGCCAAGAATTTTTAACAGTTAACATGCTGAGGCCTGAAGAGGCTGAGAATGTATTTTAAGGGTGGTGGTGGGGGGCAGGTATTCTGAGCATTGCACAATCTTACTAAACCTGCTGGGACATCCACTCCTGTAAAGCTTGATTAATCAAACAAAAGCATATTATTCATTGTCTTAAATGTTTCATATTTGTTTAACAATTTTTAGTTGCTGTAGAACAATGCGTTGCAAGGTGTTTAGTTGGATTTTCACACACTGTTTTCTGTGGTGTGTGTATAAAGACTAGATATCTTTGTGTCCTGATATGCACTTTATTTAGCACTTTTTAAAAAAAAATCTGACTATGGATATGTAGTAAGGTATACTGCATATGAAGATACTAATCAGATTCCGGTATATTATTTCTTTTTTTTTTTTATAGTTGTCTGAGACCAAAGTATTCACTGCCTCTTCTGCTCCAGCAAATCACATCACACCTGGACACAAGTAAGCCATTTTTGTCAAAATTTGTGTATTTTGAAAGTTGTATAAATCAGGCTGGAGGATTGCACCACAGTAGTAACGATTTTGCATCTGTTTCCCTAAACCTTGTCACTCCTCCCTCTCTTTCTGCTTCCTTTCCTCCTGCTTTTTCTCAGTGTGGACCTGGCTACCCTACTGCCTAAAACTGGAGTGGCTGTTGGAGGGTCAATGGACTCTGACTTGGGAGCAATTGTCGATGGCCCCTTAGCAGAAGATTTGGGTCAAGGCCTTGTGTTCACCAATTCCCATCACAATGGACGCACTGCAACACACAGCTATGCACATGCCACAGCCAACAGCTACGCCCATGCTGCCTCTGCTAGCACCACCTATGCACATGCTGCTCTGGTATTTAGAACATTGTACATGTGTGCTTATGCAAGAAGCAATATTAGCATGTCAATTTTATACATCTATCATTGTACTCAATTTGCTTTATGGTTTGTGTTGTGCTTTCAGTCTTCAGTCATAGGTTCTGGTTTTGGGTCCCTCAGTGCGCCCAAGCAGACACCGGCCCCTGACATTCGGACATCAGATGAACTGAACGGGCCTAGGCTTGTTCAGAGAACCAATCAGATGTTGGCTACCACCAGCAATAACAGCATTTCCCAAGATGCAGTTCCACCTCCAACGCAAAGTCCTGCCCCCTCGCCCTCTGCAGATACCAAGAGTCAGAGGGTGGAGAATGGCCCTGTTACATCCCAACATTGTAAGTGTGTTTCAGAGAAGAGATAAACGACTGAAATTTTAAGACATTACTGTAAAATCACATGTTCTCAAAAAGGTCAGTGTTTACCTGATATGCCCTTTTTCTTCAGTGGAAATGAAGCTCCAGCCAGAACCATCAGCAGTGCTCAGCCAGCTGACTCAGAGACAACAGCAGTCCACCATTCTTACTGCCACAGAGTCTCTGGGCTTGTCTCAGTCACATGCACCACAGGTCCCCACACCACCAGGTAGGACTGCGGAATTGTGCTCAGAGACGAGCACGACATTAAATGTGCCAGTCAAAGAATTCTACTCATAAATTTATTTATGCTGGATTAGAGGTGCGTGATCCACAAAATGATTTTACTGTGGCATGTTTCTTGAATTTTAGGTCACGAGTCTTCTGTCCCTCATGTAAGAGATGGAGCATCACCAGGAGGTAAACTGTCAGGTCTCGAACCTCCGATCAGTGAGCCACCTCAGAGGCAATTAAAGACACAGAAACGGAGAGCACCTCCCCCTTCAAAAGTAAGTTCGAGTGATATTTAGGCCTTTTAAATTAGACCAAGTAAATATTAAGCTCCATGCAGAGAATACATAGTAATGTTTCTTGCAAGACATGTAAAATCATGATTTTACTCTAGTAAAAGAAAAAAACAAACAAAAAGAGTGATGGATGTCTGAATAAATTGCCACAAGGCAAGACTGTTATATCTGTAGCCAGCCACTGAGGGATTTTTTTTTTTTTTTGGTCATTTTCCTCAATTTCACATAGGAGTAGTAGTAGTAGGTTGACTAGCTTTACTTTTGATGAGGTATTCAAGCCAATGATTTATCAGTGTGCTCCAGGCAAGGCACAGCTCGAGGAATGGTGAAAATCTTCAACACTGGACTGCTCCCACGCACTGTAAAATAGCAACACGTTACATCAAAAAGCTTGTCTTCGATAAATAGGCTTATAACAACACAATATCTGAAATAAAATTGATATCCAATCTCCAGCCAAAGCAAGACCTGCAAATAATTAATGTCTGTAACTCTGTATGACTTTGGACATAGCGATGATATTTTATATAAAGGCAAACAAGTCACATACTGAACAAACTCAACTCACATGATGCAGAAGTTGCTGTCAAATTGACAGATGCATAACCATTCATACATGTCCTTGAAAGTCTTTTAACTTTAAGCATGGACAGTGTTCGAACTCTTCCGCCTTGAACTTTTTATTCTTCTCTCCAAGAGCACATTGTGATATCCAGTTCTATAATGTTGAACCATGGGTATTTTGTAGAAATGTGGCATGTTTTGGGTTGAGGGCTCATGTTGTTTGTAAATTCTCATTTCATATTTGTAAACAATGCAATGCTTCAACAGTCATCCTATTTTCAAGTTGGACTGGTGTGTCTTGTTGGTTGCAAAATTAGACAGTTTGCAATCTGGAGCCCTGGGTTGGGGACAGACTTGATACCTGCTGTAAACTCTGCACCACTACTTAATATGTGGTCAATAAACAAAGGGCACAAAAAAAATATGCTGTTCTTTTTGTCCCAGCGTATAATACATGATTGCTACCAGCATCTGTTTACTTTCTTATCATGAGTTTATACTATAAGATGTTCGTGTTGTCTACCTCAGATTCCCTCATCAGCTGTCGAGATGCCAGGCTCAGCAGATGTATCTGGTCTGAACGTTCAGTTTGGTGCCCTCGACTTTGGACCTGAAGCTGCTAGTGGTTCAGCAGACATGTCACAGACTGAGTCAGCCAGGGAGCACTCCCCTGCTTTGGCCTCGTCCGTCGTTTCTGTCCCTACCGCTGTTCCCACACAGCAGCCGCAGAGCAGCATGTTCTGCAAGTCAGGAGCTGTGAGGTAAATGCGCTTGATTTGATGTTTGAAGTGCAGTTGTGTGAATGCATGACATTTGCATGTAACTTGTTAGCACTTCAAGATTGAGGCACATATGATGGAGAACACTTAATGCAGTAGCTTGAAGTGTTACAGAAATATTCCATGAGAATTCCCCAAAAGCTTTCGTTGCAGTAACTAGGTCCAGGAACTTTCCACAGAACAGTTCATCCTTGTTGTTTGTGCTCCAAGTGCAACCCAAAACCATGCAAAGAATGAACAACTTTGTCAGGTTTATCTAGGTATTTCCATAGTGTTTTTTTTTTCTTTTTCTTTTTTTTGCTTAAATGCTTAGCTAGACTCATGACTGTAAAGTGCAACCCTGGTTATCTGAAATCATGTTTGCTTAATTCACCTAATTAACTTGTATTAAACTCACTACTTATGTCATGCCCACATTCTTTTCCACTTTTTCTATTAGATGGAAATAATAACATTTTCTGCAAGTATATATAAGGCATAGAAAATTAGATGGGCAAGGTTGGCATGGTGAATTTACCAAAGGTTCTAGAATGGAATTGAAGTGCCACGTGTCTATTTATAAGTAATTTTTGTCATCCATCTCCAACATTTCTCTTGGTCTTGGGAACAGTGAACACATGAGCAGCTTACCATCAGCAGTATCGGATCCCAACTTCCCATCGCCATCTATAGGCCTACCCAGTGCTACTCCCTCCCCCTCCCTTGGTCTCCCCAGTGCAGCAGCTCCACCTTCTTCTGCTGTCCCTACTACCGCCAGCCGTGTGGACAACATTGACCCAAGATCCCTGCCACCCCATCTTGGCTTCTCTAAGAGCAAAGATGTCCCATCAGCTGCTAGTGCACCTCTTACAGTGGTATGAAGATAAGACCTTTCTCTCTCTGTATGGCCAAGTCCTGAATGATAAAAGCAAACTTTCAATAACAACTAAGAATTATATCTTGAAGAGTCAGTATCTGGGTGTTGTATTACACACGTTTAGTGACATTTATTCTTTTCATAGAATGGCTACAGTGGCATGAAGACCCAGAACACACAGGAAAGTAAGTATTTTGACCATTATCAGTTCTAAAATGTGAGAAGTCTCTTAGGTAAAACCTATCTCTTATTCTAGTGCATTCTTCTGCTCCTTTTCAAGCTATTATTTTGTAACTTGAATGCACAGAGTTTTTTCTTCCAAATCAATATCCTTCTCATTTTCTAGCTGCACCATCATCTAGAACAGTGAAAACTGAGTCTCCTGTTATGACAAGTGAAAGTGGTTCAACGCATCACATCCCTTCCCCTGCGGTTACACCGTCCCACTCAACACCAATTCCTCCACTCAGCAGGTAAGGCATCATCTAAACAAATGACATTCATCCAGCAAATGATTGTAATTACACCTGTCATAACATTATGAAAACAATGGCTGTAGCAAAAATCGTTGCTTCTGTTGCTACAGTAGCAGTGGGTAGGAGATGTTTGAGTAATTTAACATTCTTTAAAAAAAAAAAAAAAAAATCAATGTGTTGTTGAAAATGAGCAAGCATAGGGGCTTGAACAACAGTGATTTGTAATTGCTTGCTGGGTAATAGCATCTCCAGTGGATTTTCCAAAAGGAAGAAAAAGAGGGGAAAATGGTGATTCAGTGACAGCAGTCTGGGCAGCAAAGACCTGTTAATACTTATGTGGAACAAAGGCCGACCTGTCTTCAGTGATCCAGTAGGAGAGCTACTGTGGCTCAACTAGCTCAAAGGTTCACGCTGGTTCAAACACTGAAAGATGGCAGTCCGGTGGGGGGGTGAGTGAGGTGTTCCAGGGAATGCTTTATTGGGAAACCTTGACCCCTGGCACTCTCCATGAAGATGCTACTTTGACACATACCAATATTGTTGCTGGTCAAGTACACCCCTTCAGCCAAATAATGTTTTCCAAAGGGGAATAATTGTGAAAGGTTTGGAAAAATCATTGAAGAGAATCAATCCACTGTGTTGCACTGGCCTATAGACCTGTAGACTGTGCTAGAAAATCAAGGAAGATTCATAAAGATCCCGTTTTACAACATACAGTATGTAAAGATTTGCTACTGGTTGTATTAGATCCAGTTGTCTCTGCCAAGATTTGCCAGGACTGTTTTAGCCACAAATGAGGACGCTACCCTATATTAGAAGAATCGGGTCATGTTTTGGTTGGGTGGTGTATCATAATCTTGTAATATGGGAAAATATAAATTAGTAAAATCCCAATCATACTTATGAATTGAATTTTTAACATATTCAGATTTAAACAGGGTGACTAAAATTATTTTACTCTCATTGTAGTCACATGAGCAGCAGTCACACATCTGGATCAGCACTTGCTACAAGTTCTGCCGTCACTGTAAGTTTGTTTATACAAATATGCACAGGCATAACAACATGACATCCTGCTGTTTTGCATTTGGTTTTGTAGTAAGGTCATATTAAAGAAGCTGTGTTGTTTCCTGATAGACCTGTCCTCCTCGTTTTCTGTTCCATCAGATGACTGAGGAGAGCAGCAGCAACCTTCCTGCCTTTTCTTCATCATCATCATCATCCTCCAGCCAAGTTGTCAATCCCAGTGCATCAGCTCCCTCAGTTGTCAGTAGCTCATCATCCAATGGTTTGCACCAATCTGGAGCACCAGGCCTAACTCCAAATGGCACAAACGCCGCACACTCAGCTGCTGGCAGCCGCACAGCACCCCTACTTGCCTCCACATCTGGTACAGTCATGATCAACTTGACACAAGAATGTCTTTCCAAAAGATTTTTTTTTTTTTAAATAAAATACAGTTTGTTTTCTTGTAACTCACAAATGAAACAATGAATCTAATGAGGCTTATTTTGGCACTCAACAAAGACTGTTCTGATTCAGATACACAAATAATTCCTTATACCACTGAAAGTGAAGCCATGAAATATCCCTCGTCTTCCTTCTGTTCTTCAGGTAAAGCTCCTCCCAACTTGGCCCAAGGAGTACCACCTCTTCTGGCCAGCCAATACATTATGGGCCCTGGTGGCTTGCTACCTGCTTACCCAGTAAGTAGATGAATTTCTTATAATTTATATTCTTGTTTGTGCACGGGATTAAAAACTATGAATGCTTGCTCAAAGGAATATTTGAACTTTGTAAATTTTGAATTTGTTATAGGTAGATAAAACTAAATTTAATTTGAAACTTGTATTCATTTATTTTCTTTTTAATTCTAAGTTTGCATGCATGTATACAATTTTATCAGAAAATATATTTTTATTGGTTCATCCACTCAACATGAGATTTGGCTCCGATTCTCCAGCGATTCAGAGACATTTTTAGCTCAAAATGTTACAAGATAAACATCAGCTGCTCTCTTGATTTCTACAGCAAATCTATGGATATGAAGACTTGCAAATGCTGCAATCTCGCCTTCCTTTGGTGAGTCAGTTAAGTTTCATAGAAATGTGCCAACTTTTGTGCCTGACTACTGATAGATGGTCATGAAGCGCCTGCCTAACCCTATTTCAGATCAAGCGTACACGTAATCCTTTGCATGTGTGTTTGTGTGTGTGTGTCTTACATCCAGCCGCACTAACATGTCATTAATGTGTATATTCATATGAGGTTAAAACACTTTTTTTTTCCCTTTATTTTGGGAAATAGATCATTTACTCTATGTAGAGTAAGAATAGGAGTAATTTTTTTTCCCACCACACGTTTCTTTCAGTTTTCATATCCAAAATTCATAACTGCTCAGATCTCAAGCAAAAATGTCTAATGTTAAAAGATCATGAAAGAAATTGTGTTGTGAGCATTGAAGTAGTGTTCGCTTTCAACTGGATTGTTTCCCCACCAAAATTGGAGGGCTGCCCCAATTTTTTTTAGTTATTGAATGCACTTGGATTGTAACATCAAATTAATAAATATTAAAATACTGTCAGCTGTGTATTGTTTTAATAGATGATACAAGCACTAAGCAGAGCTGCTTATGTCATTTTAATTATTTTTGTCCTCCTCAATAGGACTACTACGGTGTAACATTCCCTGGCACTACGGCTCCTATGCCTGGAAGAGATGGCCTGGCAAATAATCCATATTCTGGTAATTATTTGTTTTAAGATGGTATTAAGTTACATAAAGTTGTTTGTTCCCATTTTGCATCTTTTTGCAGAACACCATGCTTTTTCAGTGAGTTTTGCACTTTCAGGGTATTACATATATTAGATTAACATTGTAATATTGATTTTTGTTTTACCTTGTATTTTTTCTTTACTTTTTCATGTTGTAGCTAACTCGAATAATTAGTTGTTTCCTCACCATCTTCATTAATTGTTTTTTTTTTTTTTTTTTTTTTTTTTTTTTTTTTCTTCTGCCCAGGTGAAGCAACAAAGTTTGGCAGGAATGACTCTTCATCCCCAGCTCCCCCAACCAGCTTGTCTACAGCTGGGGTGCAGTCACAGCCCCAGCAGACACAGCAGACGGGGACACAAGGGCAAGGACAGAGTCAGAACCAGGGTCAGCAGACCCAGAACCAGGCCTTCCTTAACCCTCCCCTACCCCCTGGCTATGGATACACAGGTTAGGAAGAGCAATGTTTGTGTTGAATATTAAGGCGGCTTTGTTTAGTCTCAGTATTCCTGACATTCACTACGCCAGGAAAGAAAAAAAGAGCATGAATTACCTTCCTGTGTAACTGCTGATAAGCACTGTGTGGAAATATGTTGGAGTGCTTGAAGCATGTATTAGGATTAACATTATTCTGTAAGTAAAGCCAAAGGCTTGGTTTATTAAAACATTTTTTTTAACACAAATTAAAGGTGATTTTTCTCTCATATGTAATAGATATGCTACAATTTTTAGTTTGCATAAGCTGTTTTTGTGTTAAGCTATTCTCAGTATGTTGTTTTGCTTTTCCAAAACTGTTTCTCAGCAGCTGCTTTTATTGCACATAGCATAATGTTTCTAATTCACTACCTCACAGGTCTACCATACTATGCTGGAATGCCTGGAGTTCCCTCAGCCTTCCAGTATGGCCCCACGGTCTTTGTGCCACCAGCTTCAGCCAAGCAGCCTGCAATGGGCCTAGCTAACCCTTCCAATCAGTACCACCAACAGCATCAGCCTGGTTATGGACAGCATGCATATGGCACAGGTAATATAGGAACAAAATGAGATTAAACCAACTTTGTCATTTGCAAATTTGAATCTTCAGAATCAAATAACTGAAATTTGAACGGAGTTGAATCATATTAAGGTTTGTGTGTGTGTATGTATTTTATATACATATGTATGTATACACACATCTACCTACAAAATACATACCTACTCTGGCTGAAATCAGGTGTTAAAAGCATAGAGGAAGGGAGAAGAACTCTTACTGCATGTAAGCGTGGGGTTGAGCTTGTGTTTTTGCTTTTTGGTTGTTGTTTTTTTTTTTCCCCTCCTTCTTTCCCAGTTGTTTTGCTTATGCTGCATGCATAGCTAAAACCCACTGCTAAAGTTGGTCAAAGCTTATTAAAGACACAGCTGCTATTGTGGTCAGGTTACCTTACTGCATTTCTCTTCCCTGCCCTCTTGGCTTTTCTTCCTATCCCTTTATCTCCTTTTCACCAAATCTGTTCCTCATATCTCCTGCCCCCAACCCTCTCCTCTGCTCCCTCCTCTATTCTGTAATCTTCCTCCTACTTCAGCCTTTGATGACCTGTCTCAAGCGCACGGTGGGGAGTACAATAAGGCAGGGTATGGAGGCTCTGCCCAGTCACAACCCAAGTCAGCAGGCAGCGGCCCAGGGAAAGGTACACACAACACATGTGCATACTCTTAACAACATACAAAATAAGTGGACGTTTGTTTTTTTCTTTTTTTTTCTTCTTTCGATGGGGGAAAATGGGTGTATTCATAATTACAGACGGTTCTACTGTCAAGACTACCCTGGAGATGGGTGTGTATATGCATGGGTGTGATTGCACTTCCATGTTCATAGATTGGTAGATGCCAAAGGGTGGCAGTAAAGTGAGAAACATGCCTCTGCACATCCTCACACAATATGCTTCTTCCTACTGGCTGGCCCCTGTCCTACTAACGCTAGAAACGGCCATTAAATTATGAAGATTCAGTCATCAGCAGTGAAGTGACAGTAGATGTTATTTGCCTTTTACCCCTTGATTCTTTCCCTTCTGTTTTTAGTTTTGCTGCATTTTCTTTTATTCCGATATTTTATTTTCCATATACCTCTATTCCTTCTCCTCTCAGCTCCAGGATTGTCAGGATCAGGTACCAGTAGTGGAGTACCAGACATGGGAGGTTCCATCTACAGCAAATCACAGGTGTGTTAAATCCTGCCAATTTTGTTTATATGTATGTTTTGTCTTTTTTTTTAAAATACCTAGTGTGTTTCAAAGTAAGGATTATGTGTTGTAGACGTACACCAAATGAGCCTCATGTGTGCGCCTCTCAGCTCATTAATGAACT
This sequence comes from Arrhamphus sclerolepis, assembly GCA_037176975.1. Lineage (NCBI taxonomy): Eukaryota > Metazoa > Chordata > Actinopteri > Beloniformes > Hemiramphidae > Arrhamphus > Arrhamphus sclerolepis. Next base: position 6,808,070 of record JBAMYA010000024.1, on the reverse strand, counting down.
GATTAGTCACAACAGGAAAACTTGTATGTGTCGACATCAGTTTGTATAACCCAGTTTTAAATTAACTTGTACGAATTGGCATGAGAACTCGGTGAAATGCAAATGCTTACCGTTCACTTTACTTGTAAAATCTACCCTGTGCATTTATTAAATGTCTCTACTTTCTTTTGGTTGTCCTCAGTCATTTGACAAGCAGGGCTTCCACACAGGGACACCGCCTCCATTTAGCCTTCCTTCTGCACTGGGAGGAACAGGACCCCTGAACCCTGGAGGTGCACCTGGCTATGCCCCTGCTCCCTTCCTACACATTCTGCCTCCACACCAACAACCCCACTCCCAACTGCTGCACCATCATCTGACACAAGACGGACAGGTAAACAAAAGCCCTGCGTATTCAGCCTGGTGAAGAAATGGGTTATTAATGGTTCTGCTTTGATAACAAATGTACGCCCTAGCTCAAAGAAGGAGAGAGGAAATAAAATATTTACACACAACACAGCAGGGGAACCTGTGCTGTAACCTGCACCTCCCCAGACAGCAATGCAAAGACAACACACACATATAAATGGCAGCTACAATGTCAGTCCTATACATAGGCCACATGCATACTTGCTACATAGAAGCATAAATCACACACACGCTTTTCTGTTTCAAATTTCTTAATTGTTGAACATACTGTAAGTACTCTTATAACCAGTGTGACTGCAGTATTAAGTCTGTCTTGACCTTGACCTTGACCAATAGTCCAGATTTTTTAAATTTTTCTTCAACTGTCAGCATCACGTAGGACTTCAGGCACGTCACTCTTAGATTATTAGAAATCAAAACTGATATATTTCAGGGTTCAGCATATAATATATGCTAGCAATGTTGTGCTTGATAAGACATTCCTGGAAAAGGTTCCATGAGTGGAAAGTGCTTGTAAAACTGAGATATTAAACTTAAGTATTTGTTTTAAACCATCACCTTAATAAATATGTATTTCTTTGCAGGGTGGTCCTGGTCAGCGCAGTCAATCCAGTGGTATGCAGCAGAAAACTCAAGGCAGCAAGTCCAGTTACGGCAGCTCCCCGTACTGGGCAAATTGAGGATTGGATCTAATTGCCCCCCCCCCGCAAAAGGCTATGTGTGCATGTGTTTGTTTGTGTGTGTGTGTGGGCGCGTGTGTGTGTGGGCGTGTGGATGTTAAGCTAAAACAAACAAAAAAGTAAATAAAAACAGACACACTATCTTCACAATGAGCAACCGGGCTCCCCCCACCTCCCTCACCAAGTCCTCATGAGTCTCTTGGCTTCTCTCTTTCACCCCCTAACCCCTTTTTTCAAAATTGGTTGTACATGTAAGATATTTATGTATGTATTTATATATATAAATATATATACTGTATATGTAATAGTAGAACATAAAATGTGGTCGCTGAATTTTATTTTTGAAGGACTTTTTGTTTACTTTTTTCAAAACTTCAGGAAAAGATGCTACATTAAGACAGAATGAGATGACAAAGATGAGTGAAGAGGACAAAATGATCAAATCTTCCTAGAAGAAACCAGAGAAAGGAAAAAGGAGTTAGCAGTAGCACTGATTGCATATGAGGACAATTAGGATGGGGGTGGGGTTTATAATGACTAACTGCATCTGTCTCCTTTATTTTCTTTTTTTTTTTTTTTATACACCCTGAACGGCCATACTCATCCCCTTTAAACTTAATTTTGTATCTTCCTGTCAATCCTTTATTTGTCTCTCTCTCCCTTCTTCTGGAAGCTGCCTACTCTCCCTGTGTTGTCACCTTCCCTTTTTAAAAACAGGCCTGTCCATCAAAATTTTATATTTTAATTTAATTTTAACCCTCATTTCTCTTGAAATAAAGTTCTGAGCAGTTGGAACTGTGATTTAAGCCTTTTTGTATTTTGTTTCTACAGCAGCCACTTGCTTGGGATTTTGTAAACCACCGTAGACATTCAGAGATGGTGAATAACTTAACTGCTGCACGGTCAAACTCATTTAGCCCTTTAGAATGCTTTGAAACACAAAGTGTCCTTATTTATGTTCCCAATTTTCTGTACAGACATGCGTGACACAACAGTACATCAATCATTACTGTTCAGATACAGTAAACGTGTAGTGTGAAGACCCCCTAAATGAAGTTGACTTTTATCTTTTTTTTTTCCTATTGTTGATGAATTAAAACAAATCTCATATCACTTCTGTAATCACAAACCTGAAGTTAACAAAGCAGTGACACTTCAGTGTGCTTGGTCAAAACTAAAACTTTTCATGATTAAGTAGGGAAGTTTCATTCTGAGCCTTTGTCCTACTGGCCAATGCTGCCTACGTCCCGTATTTCTTTCTTTTGCACAATAAAGCTTTTGGATTTGATTAACATAACATGGCAATTAGTGTCTCTGCAACTTTTCTTTGACAATAAAACTTAATTCTTTCAGTTAAGGTTCCACTAAAAGTTTTGAAACCTGGACTTCTTTTTTTTTTTTGTTATTTGAAGCAAACCATTTGTATAATGTTAGGGACTAAACATAGAAAGTAGAATGAACCTCTTTTCTTTTTTTTTTTTTCCCCTCCCCCCCTTCCTCTTATAGCCCACATAAACATGGGACATGCAAACTCCACACAGAGGCCCTTTTTCTGGGCTTTGAGTGAGAAAAGGTGCTCTGACTAGTGAATCAATCATAAGACGTCTATCAAGTGTTTTGCGTGTGATTTTAAATGTATCCTTTGAAATTGCAGTGTGAATTGATTTGGACAAATCTGGTTGTTGCAATGAAGGAGGTAATTCCAACAGAGTTCTTGTATTTCTGGTATCATGCAGAAAAGGGGTGAGCACATGAGGAAATGCGTTGGCACTTTAAAAAAAAAACAACTCAAGGTTATCTTCTGTTTTGCATGCTATGTCCCCTGTTGCCTCAAAAAATGCATTTGAGAGGTGAGAAAGGGGGAATGCAGAGACATCCCAAAGGCTGCCCCCCAAAAAAAATTTTGTCATTTACATTTGGAGATGCTGTGTTTTCATGAGAAAGTCATGAGTCAGTTTTGTTTTGTAGTGTTACCAATAACCGCCAGGTGGCAGTAGATAATTGTTGCTTGATGCGTTATTCACTCAATCCGGACTTTCTTAACACACAAATCCAGAACAGGTGGCTCACCACTCTCAGGACCATAAATTAAATCCTCATATTTAGTAGTTATCCTTACATATTTATACAGTATCACACTGACATGGGTACAGACTGAACATGCCATTCATATTTGGGACACAAGAGGATTTAACATCATCCATCCATCCGTCAATGTTCTATACCCATTTTAATCCTATTTAGAGTCACAGGGGTCTCCTGGAGCCTAATCCAGCTGGCATTAGCTGAAAAGTGGGGTCCATCTTTAAAAGGTTCAGTCCAACACAGGGTGAGGATTTAAGAAATAAAAGCAGAAAAAAAGTAGATATGTAGAGAGAAAGACTGTCTCCAGACAAAATGTTGACCTCATAAAGAGCCTATATAATGGTATTTGACTGACAAAGGAGAGGTTCGAGAAAAGGTTGCAGAACAGAGACGATAGAAAGTAGGTGAGTGACAGGTGCTATTGTGGATTAATAGCAGGAGGCTAAAATCAAAAAGGTCACAGGCCAAAGTGAAGTTGAAAGGCCAACACCAACTCCCTTTTAAGCCCACCCACATGGTAAAGCTTAGGAGAGAACTGATGGAATGGAAAGCTACATGATGCAAAGAAAGAGACGGTGGAAAAGCACTCAGTAGAAAAGTGGTTTGAAATTTGTCAAAAACAAATTGAAAAGAAAAATAAACACTGACAAAATAGCTGATCGAAAATTAAAGGCAATTGCAAAGTCTCAGGACAGGCAAGCGGTGATGGGAACACGAGGAAACAACAGTAGTGTCGATAAGCAATCAACAAACGGATAACAGCAAGAAGCATTAGAGGAGGAGAAAACAAGTTAGATCAAAAGCCTATATCGGTGAGATGAGAAAATCATGTGGGAGGTTCCACTCAAGAAGTGCTGGACTTGATACTGAATGAACAAATTAGCCGTGTCCTTGGTAAGTAAAGCTGGTTGGCTACAGTTCTCATTTGGGGCCTTCCATTGTAATGTGTCATGGAAGTTGTGTAATTGTGTAGTGTGTTTTCCTTAAACTAAATACATGATTCACTCTGTTAGTTCAATGAAGAGGCACAGGAATGCCCCTCAGAGTGTTTGTTGACACTCATGAAAGCTCAGTTCTCAGATGTTGACAAAAAAAAAGTTTCTTGGGGTTCACTCAGTTCACTCCCTTCAGAAACACAGGGAGCTGTGAAACTGTCACACAGGATGTTACAACCCCTAAAACCTGAATGGAAATGGGGGCCACTGGTGTTGAAGACAGCCTTGTGATCTTAATGTGTAATTTGATACTAAAATAGTTTTTTTTTCTTCTCTTTTTTTTCCTTTCAATTAGAAACCATTCCATCTAACTGAATAGGGAACTATCACTGGATGTCTTTTTGTGTGCTTTTCCTTTAGGTCCTTTTATCTCCATCTGGGGGACCATGAGATGCACTTGTGCCTCTGCTTGTTGTAAAATGTGTCAGCGGGGTCCATTCAGCAACAGACTGTCTGCAATTAGTGCAATTATGCTGATTTTTACTTGTGTACCAAGCAGAACAGAGTTTTCGCTGTGCGCCGAGACATCTCTGGAAAATTGCTGGAAAAAAACAAAAAAACATCAGTCAACAAAGGTCTTGAATAAAAAGGCTCAATGGCAGATAATACCAGCCACATTCCATAATGACAGAATTTAGTCAGCTGTGACCTGTGTTTCTATGGGGAGGCATGACATTTAAAACTTCAGTGGCTAACAGGAACCATGTGGTAAAACTGGAATGAATGGCTGAATGTTGAATTGGCTACAGCGTGCACTTAACCCAGATATACAGTACAGTCATCTGTGACAGTATAATAATGGTAAATATATCTGATTTCTGCTCATGCTCAAAGCTTATTAGAAGTTAAAAACCTCTTGAACAAAATTAACCAACTTTATTCAGAATGTGTTACGATCTGAGCAATAAATCACGACATCATGAAATAGGATTATAAAAAGACAGTGAAATGTATATATATATATATTTTTTTTTTTTTAAAGAAAGTTTTGAGAGTTTTATATAAGGTAAGAATCATTTAATTTCATGTTTAGTTTTGTTTTTCTGGAAATTTGGAAAATAACCTCTTTTTTTAAATGCCTGTTGCAGGTGGTCATAGTTTACTCAAGTTTACATTGGTATGTCTCTATGTCAATATTGCCCAAGACACTGACAAGGCTTTCATTCAACAGCAAGTGTAGCTGTATCCATAACGTAAAGAATCCACTTGTTAACTGGTGGAATTTTGGGGATAATTCATATAAGAAAAAAAAAAATCATTTTTTCTATGAGATTAATAAGATATGTTCATATTTCATTTATTACCTGAATAATAACTTCTGTTAATGTATATATTTAAAAAGTATTTAAGTCTTCAGTGAATGGGCCTGTCAAGCTCAGTTTTATCCCAGACATGCAATATCCTTTCTTATGTTGATAATGAGTTAGAAAATGAGACACAGAACTCTGATAAAACTGAGCAGCAACACAGGAAAAAAGACGCACAGGCAAAAAAAAATTAAATGAGACACAAATGACCAGTGTGCAACAGAAGCATAAAAGAGAGATGAAAAGTACCTGCAAAATATACAGTTAAAGACGTTAAACGCCCACAGATCATATCTGCATGGTTTGTGGTTGTATTTCTTCAGTCAGTGTGGGTTTCTCCGTCCTCCAGGGGAACAACGGGGGTCCTTTTACACATCTTTGTTGTGAGTTGCTTTAATCTGCTGCGTCTCTTTGTTCATTTGACAATTATTAAATAAAATAAAAAGTCATTCAAAGTATGATACAAACATCAAAACTTCCAAGCATTTGAAGAGAAGAGATTTTTATTTATTTATTTTTTTGTCAAGGTCCTTGGAGAAAGCTTTTGAGACTGGCCTCAACGTGGCTCTGTGTCTGTGGCCCCCAGTTTGACCCCTCCCTGAGCTGCGTCTGGTGAAACCGGCGGTCTAAACGGGGTGTCTTTAAGACCCAGCGGAGGTCGGAGGGAAGCCCCGCGGCTTCAGTTGTTTCTACTCTCCGGAGTGTCAGCCAGTTATTTGCGGGGAGGCGCTGTAGCCATTTCTCCCACATGAAAGCCCGATGAGCTGAACGACCAACATCCGAGTTGTTGAAATCAGCTTTGAGGAGCTCCGCTCGCGCGCGCACACGTACACGAACTCGCGCACGAGTACGGCGCACAGACACGCACACTTCCTCCTCGTCCTCCGCGGAAAAAAAAGGGGAGAGAGGAGCAGAGAGAGGGCACACTAACTTCCAAGTCTCCCATGTGGGAAGCAGAGCTTTGGAGATAAGGTGTATTATTTTTTTTAAACTGCTCTCTCTGTGTCCCTCTCTTTTCCCTCTCAGTGTTTTCTTTTTTTTTTACCCCTATTTTTGTTGCCTGGATATTAGTATTTCTATGAGAGTCTTGGTCGGCAAGAAGAGAAGTTTGGTTGTTTGCCTGGTCGGCTGAGGAGGAGGAGGAGGAGGAGAAGGAGAAGAGTCCGGTGAAAAGTGGGGGAAGATGGTCCACAACGCCGCTTGGAGAAGAAGCTTGTTATGCGTCCTGGCGCTCTGTCTCAGCTTTGCGTCCCCGCCGTGCAAAGCTCGGATTTACACCAACCACTGGGCGGTCAGGATAGCCGGGGGACCCGAGGTAGCCGACCGGATAGCGGAAAAATATGGCTATAGGAACATGGGACAGGTAAGTCGTCTGTAACTCCGGTCAAACTCGCCTTAAAACAAACAAACAAATAACAAAACATTTTTTTTTTTCATTTTGTTTTGTACGTCTTCGTGTTTCCAGTAACTCTCCAGAGTCAGGCCGTGCTCTGTGATTCGTTGAGGTTCAACCTCACAGCCCAAACGGAGCTTCTCGTAACTATTTCTGTGAGCTCCTGACACTCAGAGGAGGAGAGAGAAGTAGCCAGGAACAAAGAGAGGGACAGGATGGCACAACAGGTGCCTCCTGACCGGGTCTCCACGGGTCAGTTTGAGACAGTTAACAAAATCGGAGTCACCTCACAGACACAGCTGTGTCCCGTGTAGAGTTGCTGTCAGTCCGCTGAGACCAACTAGCTGCCTTTTTGCTTTTTATCTTCTTGAAAATCTAGATTTATTTATGCAACATAACGGTGCGCAGTGATGGATAATGTTCTCTTCTCAGCTATGTAGTATTGCATCAGTGTCATGGTGATTGGGATTTGAATCTTTTTTTCCTTGCTTTCCAGAAGTATAATATTGTTTTAAATGAAAGACGAAGTAAATCTGTACGTGTTGTAGTTCCCTACATGGTGAAATGCTTGGAAACAGGGTTTGTTGTGATTGAGATGAGTTATTTTGTACATGCACACACATACGTTTTAATGCCGAAGCACTCTGAAATTAGAGAATGTGAAATAAGTGTGACACTGGTCCAAACTCCCTAAAATGACTCAAAGCAAAGGTGGTTTCTTAACATGGATACCAGTGACTCCCATCCACATCTGTTTTAGAGAAAATCTTGCACACACACTCACACAAAAAAGGGAAATGGTTGAAGATGTGTCTGTCTCTTTCTGTAACATGATCACATGTATGCACATGAAAGGGAGGTGGAGTTTTTTTGTTTTTTTTTCTAGCTAGTTGGACATGTGTTTTGACAAAATTTGAAATGTACTCATCCATTCTTTGTGGGTAAAGGAAATGTGCTGCACAAATACAGACCCCACACATACTCAAGTGCAACCAATATACATGGACAGTTCATGCCTGCACTTGCCAGCATTGGACATGTAGACAACACTGAAAAGAGGGGGGCATTCTGACAGGTTGTTGTGGGGTAGCCTAGTCAACAGCTATTTAACCCCCCCGCCTCTCCCGCTCCACCTTATCCAGCCTGCCCACCCACTATACTCCCAAGAGAACAGGCCTTAATGGCCTCGTTTATCCCCCGTCTTTGACAGCAACTAATGTGTGGAGTTATCCCCCCCTCTTTTCCACCACCCCCAGGAATTCCCCAGTGGAGTGGAGTGTCGCCCCAACCCCCATGGTTCGCCCTAATTTCCATCTCAATATAAAGTGTTCATTGGACTTTGACACCTCATAGACAAGAGTTTTTACTTCACTTCCTGGTTTTGGGGTCAGCTGAAAACCGCTCCCATGGGAGTGATAACCTCACACTCTGGTTACCTAATGTGAACTCTGACACCCCTGTCATCAATCCCCTCCCTGTTCATCAGCGCAGGACATGTATATTGGGAATTAAACAATTTTTAGTGCGATAACGCCATGTTTGTTTGCAGTTTGTACATTAAAGTTATTGTCGGGAGTGTTGGGGACTGGACTCCGGAGTGATAACTGGTAAAATAATAATATGAATGCTGGATTAGGGTTAAAATTGTGAGGCGAGGGAAAAAGCGTAGTAGTTAGAGAGAAAAAAGGGGGATGGGAAGAAAATATGTGGCAGAGGGACAATATAGTCTTCTTGACAGGTTTGGAAAGAGGAAGTCGGACAAAGATAAGCACACACTAAGAGATGGCAGAATAAGGGGGTGAAAGAAGGGGCGATAGATGGACGGATGGATGAAAAGAGTTGGCATGGAGTGAGAGAGCACCTCGTTGGGGAATTCTGGGTAATCCTCTTAAGCATGGAGCCCCCTTCCCAGACTAAGACACTGGCTCAAATTGAGTCTAAATTAGCTGACAAGGTCCCAGACGTGGATATCTGTCCAAACTGGTGTTTTGAAGAGATGGGAGAAGACGTGCAGCCATTGAGAGCTTTGAGAAGGAGGGTTAAAATCTGAAGCCAGACATGGACAGAAGGCTCTTAGATCAGTACAGTTTTCTTTTTTTTTTTTTAAAACTTATTTTTTCTTCTTTTTTATTTTGGTTTTCTCTGATGCTACATCATTGGTTGAATGCATTGCAGGATTAAAGACTTGCTTCCACAAATGATTAGATAAATTGTACTGATGATTTTCACAAAAAAACAACCTCAAAACCAAAAACAGCACATATTCCAAGTCACAAATGCAAAAGTCAAAGAACAGCAATAACAGAAAACCTGCAACACGTTGTTCCTCAGAGAATATAGAGAAGACAAATGTTGTATTTAAAAACAACAAAAGAGATTTGTGTTTATTTTTTAAGGTTTTCTGATATTTTGCTTTCTGCTTTTCTGTTTTTGTGTAATGTCATATTTAAAAAAAAAAGTTGTTCTCTGTTCATGTCCCGTTTTGCACCTCAGGGCCACCTTGATGTGCCTTTTACCTTCTGCCAAATCGCTGTTAAACTGCACATTTGCACAGATTTAGAAGAAGTTGGAAAACAGATTTTGCAATCCATTCACATTTCTGTTGACACAAGATTTTTTTTTGTTGCATAGGCAGAATCCTGCAGTGCGTGTGTGTGTGTGTGTGTGCGCGCGCGCGCACGAGTGAGCTCTCATCTTCCTGTCTCAGGGGTTTCTTTCTCCTGCTGTTTAGCGTGGACAGAAAGCTCTAATCAAATTAACACTTGAAACTGTACGATGGCAGTTTGAAATAGTACGCACTCATTTGTTTGGGTGGAGAAAAAAAATAGGTCAGTTCAGATTGTACAAATGACACGAAGCTTTAATTAAACCAATGGAAAGAAAATAAAAAGTTGGTGATGTTAATAGATTTTTCCTCGCATTCATTCCCCTCATTAATCCAGTAACCAATGTTTATTCAGAAGTTGTGATTCACGTTCGAGCTAATAGTATTAAAACGGTATTTTGTTGAGTAAAAAGAATAAACGCCAGCATGTGCCTATGTTCATTTTGTCATCGCCACACTGACACCTCACGCTCTATTTGTGCAGTAAAGGATAAAGATGAAAAGATGAGCGAGATCAGGACGCAATGAAGCTCAGGGTTATTAATTTGAGTTTGCTTGTAATTATTTCTCATCAGAGTGTAAGTTGGAGAATGTTTGTTTGTGTGTACATGAGCTGAAAACTGATCTAATGGGCTCTGTGGCGGTGGATCTCAGCCATGGATCAGTGATGCACCACAGGACCCCTGGCAGCCATGACAGTTTGATCATTTGAGGGATTGTGTGGTCTTTATCAATTATTAAAACTAATCACCGTCCAGCAGCTTGCCGTCTGTCTGTCATTGTATGTCTGTTTGTCCTTTGTCCTCATTCTCATGCTGTCGCTCAGTCTTTGTCTGATTGTTTGCTGATACGTTTGTCTGACTTTCAGTCTCTGTCTCTTTGTTCTTTGTGTTTCTGATTCTTTGTGTATTTCATAAAAAAAAAAAAAAAACTTGATAAAGTTTGTTGTTACAAACTTTATGGTTGTTGTTCACCTTGCAGGCTGTGCATATTGCTATCTTTAAATATTCTGTATTGTGGAATCAAAACATTTCCAGATCAAAGGCGTGATTCCCAGTGCCATCATGATGTGCTTACCAACTGGAAAAACAAATTTATTCCTCATAACGCTACACCAGTGCATTTATTAAAGCCCCCTCTCAAAGAAATTTTATTTCTCTTAGAGGGGGCTTAAAAAAAACCCCATAAAACTACTTATCAGTTTATTGACCCCGACACTGATGCCAATCAGCACCGTTGAGAACTGATCAGCTGAAAATCGACTTTCTGAGGAAGGAACACGGCAAATCTCTCGTTTTCATTCACAGTGTGAGCTTATTGTACATAAATACCATGCATGCTGTATGTACAGAACTGTGCAAAAGTTAAACTGCTTACAAGGGTCACAGAATACTATTAAAGAAGTGTCTGCAAAGTTCAGGATTATGATTCAATGATGAAACGTAAAATGAAATCCGTATGTTATGTATTACAGATTGGGGATCTCAGAGACCATTATCACTTCTACCACAGTCGAACTATCAAGAGATCAACATTGTCCAGTCGTGGCCGCCATAGTTTCATCTCCATGGAGCCCAAGGTGAGCACGTTATATTGCTTTGAATTGATGACGCAGGCAGTTCTTGTGTATATCTCGTGGTATTCATGTCGGGGTGAAGTTGCTCACTTGTTGACTTTGCACTCACCAGAGTATAATCGTAATGTGGCCAGGCCATCCAGCATTACAACTGAGAAAGCTCCATCTGATTATGAGGGGGCTGGTGAAAAAAGGCAAAAGAATAGCAAGATCTTGAATTAGTGGTTAAATGAAACCAATGTGTATTCAAAGCGGGGGGGGGGATCTCTGTTTTGTCAGACAGGCATTTCTGACATGTTCCTTTCCTTAAAAAAAAAAATACACATTTTTAACTGTATTTTCATTTTTCTGGTGGAAGTATTTGGCTGCAGAGAGTCAACACTTCACACGGTGAATAATGTATTTGAGGCGATGTGTTGCTAAGTGGTTGACAGTTGATATTTAATCAGGATAGTAAGATTTGTGTATACAGTATAATCCGATCAGTTCTGCGCTTTACCGACGAGACTGGACGGTGTGTGGAATACGCCATATAACTGAGATGACCACACATTCCTACACAAGTTCTTGCAGACAAAACCTTCTAAAATCCTATTTAGACAACAGACACTTACCATTAACGGCTTCATTAATCTGTTAAAGGAGCAGTCTGTCATTCACATGTTGGCCAACTTTATGTTGAGCTTCCTCATGGATTAATTTAGATGCGTGACAGTGATATTTAGAATTATTTATTAACTTTTAGTCTACAAGCATGGGGATTTTGAAGTTGGCCTCAGATCTTATTTAATGTAGCTGTAGCAGTTAGCTGTGATGGATAAAGATGGAGGTTCAGGTAAACATGGAATATCGTGTTTCTATAAGGTATGCTGCTTTATCGGTTTTTGATTCAACATGCCCAAACCTGTAATATTTTCTAAAGCTTTACCTAAACCAGCCTAACTTGCTGGACCTGTCGTTTGTGACTAATCCTGTGCATCATAGCATTTTACGTACACATAAATTGTTTTATAGCGTGTTAACCTGACCTTAAGGCCACCAGGCTGAACATTCCACCAGAGGTGGTGTCACGCTGCCCTGATCAGATTAACTCTTGATTTGATCAGTAGTTGGAGCTAGGGAGAAGGTGTTCAATTTTCAAAACTTGTTCAGTGCTCTTCCCATGGCTTCATCAGGACGTCACGCCCTGGCTGAATTGGAACTGAAGTCTGACTGTCGCAACAGTTTGAGCTTCACCGTAAATACACCAGATGTAATTTTAAATTGAAATGAGTGGTTTGTTGAATAGAAGTGTGTGGTCTATCCACGGCTGCGAGATCTTTTAGTTATCACTTGTTTAGATGTGCGATGTCTAAGGTAGACGGCTTCAAATACATTTCAAGGACAAATCTGTTTGTGGAAATGATTTGTATCTTTACTCATGAAACTGCATTTCCATGTTTGTCATCTTTGTTTCTGACTCAGACTTGCTGATGTTTTGCTTCTTTGATGCAGCGGGTCATTTTACCGAGCAGGCTAGACTAGATCCTGAGGAGACAAGATACACTTTTTTTTTTTTTTTTTTTTTAAACATTTCAGGTTTTCTAGCAGCACTGTTGCCGTATGCGAAAGCTTTGAACAGCGGATTCTAACACGAGTGCAAGTTTTTATCTGTGCACGCACGTCAATGCTCCTGACAAATAGTAATGATGTATGAACATAATTATGAAGGGAGAGGATGAGATGCGCCAGAAGGGTGGTTCAAAAATGTATTTTATATGTTTTTATCATTCATCTTGTTTTGTTTACCTGTTTACCCCTTTTTGTTTTTATATCTCACCGCTGTGGAATTTCTCTCATACTTTTCTTCTTTTTGCTGCCTTCAGTATATCTGTTTGGCTTTCTTGCCCTCTTGGGCCTGACGCTGTGCCATGGTGGAGGAAGGTTTTTGTCCAGATGCCAGCTGGCTGAGAGACTGAGAGATTTCAGAGGACTAGATCAGAGAGAAGGAGGTTAAATGAAAGAATACCGGAACTGAGCTATCACAGCCGAAGGAGAGTGAAGGGAAGAGGAAAAAAGATGGATTACTGAAACCAAATCAAGAAAAGGTGGAACGTAGAGAAATTGAGCTGTCAGTTGCTATCCTTTCAGCATAATTTGCAGACCATTCTGTGGGTTTGGATCAACATGATTGGCTCTTGGGTCTGTGCAGTCTGGTATATTGCAAACTATGTTTTTTTTCAATAAGGTTTGTTTTTTTAACTGAAAGCTGTGAGTGAGTCAGAGGGATGTAGTAATTCCATGGAAGGCACACCCTGCTATCCATAGCTATCATTTACCCGCATGTTTCCATGGTGATGCAGCATAGTACAGATTACCTCTTTATGGCATCTAACTAATTGCCTTGTCACTTTCCTTTCAGGTCAAAGACCACATATATATATATATATATATTTTTAAGCTGGAGAAAGGTCATATGCATGGATAGAGCATGACTTGTCACTTGAACAGTTCTAGTTTCAAGGACAAGTTTATTTCAACAGTGATTTGTCTGTAAAAATGATATCATCCGTAGTAATGCAACACTCAACCTACTTTTGAGATACTGGATCCAATAGGCAAAAATTTGTCCAAAACTATATTCCTTAAACAAGTTGATTTTTGTCTGTTGTCACGTCTCCTTAATATTCTTCAGAGTTATTTAATGACAAACCTACTCCAGTGGTCAGTCAGAATTAGACTTTGTCCTGGATTCAAAGGTGATCTGATTAGAATTCGTAAGCCAAAGGTCGAGGTAATGTAGCGCTAAGAAAGCATTGAGGTCTAGGCCTGCCTTTGTACCAGTAGGTGTGACTAATCCTGTCAGTTTTTCTTTTCTTTTCTGTTTAATGTAAATTAATATGCAGCAGTCATTGGTTTCAATCTGAGCCTTTTCTCATTGTATGCAAGTTATAAGTTTCCTACAAATGTATGTTGGAATAAAATGGTAAACTGGTGAGATTTTGTATCCAGAACATCAAAGATGTGGTTTCACTGTGCAGTGATGATGTACACCCTTCCCGGGGCTGCTAAATTGTAACTGAATCATTAATTATTTAAAGTTTTGACATTACGTGATGAGCAAAAGAATGCCTTAAAAGTCTTTTCTTAATCAAATTCACATATGTGTCAGTTATTGAACTGCATCTTATCAAACCATTCTATGAACATGACTGTAGACCAGCCACATCTGCTTGGTCAAATTAGTTCCAGTGACTAAATATGGAGCGGCCCTCTGTTTTGACTTGAGGGATTTATTTGGCCATTGATTTTTTATTTTTTTTTATTTTTTAGCCCCTTCCAATTACTTATACTGTGTTAATACATTGTCTATTAATCCTGAATGCTGACATGGCACTGGAGTTCATGCAATTAACTCGTGCAGCTAGTGTGCAATGTGAGTACGATCAAAGTCTGTCCTGTCTCTGATGATAAGAAGTCTTTCTTACTATTCTTTATCTCATATTCTGTCTTTTGTTTAAGAAATAAGGTACACCTTCAAAGATACTGGTTTACTTAATGACAAGATCTGTATGATTCCCTTGACAATAGATCATAGGACACATCCAGATCTTCTGTATTCTGTCTTATTCCCTCATAGTCTTCGCTTTAACAGGTCTCAACAAGCATAGATGTAAACCGCAATTTCGGAAACATACAACTTCTGTGAGGATGCAGAAGCCAGTTGATTTTAGCTGATATTTTGCTGTGAAAGAAGCAGCAAGCAAGTGCCTGTGTCATTTAAGAAAAAGAAGTGATTTTACAATATTACTTCACATCTTTGTTGTCCCCAAATAGCCTTTGACAAAAGAGAATAAAACCAGGCCTGGATGTTGGCCTTAACCAGTTTTTCTTTTCTCTTCCTTCTATAAGATCTCAGAGTTGAATTTTATGACAATAAGGATGCTCATAATTAGAAATCGAGTTCAGTGCAAAGCGGTGCAACGACTGCCAACACGTACTTTCCTTTCAGCTCGTCTTAGAAGACGGTGGTGTCAGAAAATGAGAACAATGAGGAAAAAGCTTGAAACATTCAGCTAAACTCTCCCCTCGCTTGGGGAAATGCTGGGATGAGCCAGAGTTAAATTAGTGACATGATGGGGAGGAGGCAGCTCAACAACTCAAAACCAGCGTCACAGCTTCTCTGAGTTAATGTCGCTCTGCTGCCTCTTCATCTTTACAGCACCACAGCATATTTTTTTGAGATTTGCACCTGTTTTGTTAAATATACAGCTCACAAAAACCGCTCTTGGCAAACATTTACCACCAGCATGATTTGAAGGTGATCAATCAATATTCATAGACTTTAGTGGCCACAAACAAAACAGACAGAGTTCTTTATATGTTGGACTTCTTGAGTTGGCAGTGACTTTTATACACCCAATTATGTGCTGTAAAGGATGGGAAAAAGTTCAAGTCTAAGACTTTTAAAGTATAAAGATCTTAAATAAGCAGGGAAATACGATTGAATAATTAACTGTAAAGATATGAAGCTGTGTGCCTTAAGCAGCGCTCAGCCAGCATTTAGATTTTTTTATGCTGATTCTTAGCCACTTTTTTTTTCTCCCCCAAGAGAGTTTGTTCACCATACTTTTTTAAGCTCTATAGTTTAGTTTTTGGTGAAAAATAAGCTGAAGTTTGAAATGTCTTTTGTCTGAAATCTTTTTCCAGCTATTCCAGGTTTACTGTAAACAATAATTACGGTATTGTGGTGATTGGTTCTTTTATAATGTCTTTTTGAAGTCAGAAATTAGTAGAGAGATGCAACA
This sequence comes from Arrhamphus sclerolepis, assembly GCA_037176975.1. Taxonomy (NCBI): domain Eukaryota; kingdom Metazoa; phylum Chordata; class Actinopteri; order Beloniformes; family Hemiramphidae; genus Arrhamphus; species Arrhamphus sclerolepis. The sequence continues at coordinate 6,792,234 of JBAMYA010000024.1, read as the reverse complement.
GCTGAGTGCCTTTGCGGCTGTCTGGTCGTGGTGCTTTACTGTAAGAGCATGTTGTTTCCAGCCTGTTTCACTAAGCTGGACACTTGTTTACTTGAAGTTATTTATCTAAACTTTTGCAGGAAAACAGAGCCAGGTGTGGTTAAGAGCAGAGTCCTTGCTGGGAGACGCTAAAATGCAAACTAGCTGTGATGTGGAGCTGTAATTTCAATGGTTTGTAATATTAATGTGATGCAGGCTCGTACTAGTCATTCCCAAGCCAGTGTTTCACACTATACAGCTTTTTGAACTCAATATGATCATAATAATTATGTGAAGTAAGACGTTTGTGGCATCATGGATAAACACTGTCAAAGCTTGAGCGCTTGTCAGAATCAGTTGAGATCATTTGTATAAATCCAGATATGAGACTCCATACGGTTCCAGGTACATTAAAACAGAATGCCTATTTGGCGTGATACCAGTGACTCTTACATTTGTTTTTGACTTTGAGTTTAACAGAGGAACCACCAAAAAGTCATTGCCCAGAGACGAGTGTCTACGGCTGGTCAGCACGCTTCTTACAGTATTCGAAAAGTAGCTCAGTTTTGTGACGAAGCCATCAAATTTACTTTAGAAAGTATCCAAACTTGCCTTAACTGTGAGGACAATGGTTGATGTCTCACTAGCTTTTGGCCTTCTTTTTTTTTTTTTTTTTTTGAAACTCTCAGCTTACATTTTGTTTTCTCCGACAGCTCAAACATCGTCATGCAAACAGCAGCAAAAGTGGATCAATTTGTTCCCATTTGTTCTATTGAAGTGAACTCTTCCCCAGTTTCCCCTGGTTACTGACCCAGCCAGCAAAAGCCACCTGCAAACCCTTACACAGAGAGCGAATGAGAGCGTGTGGGAGGGAGGAACGGAGTTGGAGTGGGAATAGGAGACAAAGACGGGCCATCTGAGAGAGAAATGGGCATCTGCTGATAAGAAGGGTAAAATCATATGAAGGAGGGATGGTGAGAAAGTAGTGAGGGAGATAGATGAGAAAGGTAAAAGACAGAGATAAGAGGGAATCAGAATTGGGGAAAAGCTTAAGAAAAAGACTGACGAAGAGGTACAGGTGCTAGCAGATCATTCCTCTCCACCAAGTTGGAGTTCAATCACTTGAACGAGTTGTCATGCCTCACAGCTGGCGGGGAATTGGCACTGAAACAATGACAGTGATATATGGGCAGGTTTTGGAGACAGTCTTGTCTTTGTTTGTATGGACTCTGGCATATGTGATACAACTGACGTGGATAACTGCAGGCTGCTATCAGTGAGGGATTTCTTGCAGCCACAACAAAGGATTACATTGCCCTTGATAGCTTTAGAAAAGCTGTTGAATGTCATTATCTGCCTCTGGTTATCTAGGAAATCCAAGTAAAGAAGTGCTGCAGCAACTGTGTCAACCACAGAAGCAAGAACGTGTAGAGCGGAGAACCACTGTGAATGTGAAAGACAATTCACAGAACTTTGACATGGTGGAGTAAAACGTTTTCACATCATATTCTTTTTTTTTTTTTTTAAACTAGTAAATGCAATTTTCCACTAATGCAAGTTATTCTCTCTTGAATTCATAAAATGTGGTCTGATCTTCACGTTCTTTTTTTTTTTTTAACTCTTCACAAATGCATTCAAACAAAATATATAGTAAAACACTTTTTAAAAAAATTTTTTTTTTATAAAAGTCTGATGAAAAATTTAGTATAATACAATACTATTTTCATTCAAGTCTTGAAAAAGTGAGTAAAACTTTGATCAGTTTATTTCTACCAAAGCTACTTGGAGTCATGTGTTACAACCCAAGAGATTTGGTTAAAATGTGTCTTGTAGAAAAGCTGCTCCTTATTTAAAAAGAAAAAAAAAAAAGTCTACAAATACTTCTTAGTGGTAGCACTTCAAAGAAGATCTACACCGTAGATGTGAAGTTGGCCAAAAAGCTTCTGCCAGATTTTTAAGATGAGATATTTTTTTCCATAGTGCTCATTATTACCTGAGGTTGTAAATCAGTCAACATCCTTAAATGTCATGTTTGTGGTAACATCCTTCTTCGTGACAGCTTTTTTTCTTTCTCAGTGAATTATGAAAGTGATTCTTGTCGGATGAAGAGGGAAAAGAAAGTGAAAAGTGGTGAAGTGATGTGTTGGTCCCGGGGTGGTTGCAGGACATCAAGGAGGTAGTCAACAAACTGAAGCTGTTTGAAAATAAAGAAAATTCATGTTTGCTTATGACTGACGTCGATATCTTTAAATCCAAATCAGCTACAGTGTTGAGGTTTGATCTGAAGAGGACTATTAATCGATACGCGCCAGAAGTATTGATGAGCTGAAATGGTTTTGTAGGAAGGAGTGGTTCATGTGTTACCACTCATGTGCGTTCAAGAGCTTTAAGCAACTACAGGAAACACCTGATGAGTAGTGTCTTTGTTTGGAAGTGGATTTGTAAGTGACTAGGCCCGACATCCTGGAAATTATAAAGATTTCCTGAGCTTCGATTAGCAACTCTATACATCAAAGCCGCGGAGGTCTGTGCTCTGTCATCAATACGCAGCCTGCTCTCTTTGAAAAGAGTTCAGCGTGTCATTAGCCTAATGACATAATGCAGCACAGAGCTGAGAGTAAATGCAAATCCATTTATTGTATAAATCCCATCAGTGCTGACCGAATTCCCACTGAAACTTCTAGACTTATTTACTTAGCCTGTTTTCTTGTTTTCATTTGTTTGTGGTCACATTTACCTGAAACATTTTCAATAACTGAATTTCCCTTCAGGAAATGAATAAAGTATTTTTTGAATCTGAATTTGAAAATTACATTGAGTGAAAATGAGTTATGGTTACTCTGAAGTGACTCTAACCCTAGCTGCCGCTGTGGGGGCCGTATCTGTTTCTTACATCTGCGGTATATTGGATTATTATAATGAATTTCAGGATCCCTTGTTTCTCTGGAATAAACTGTATATACTTAGATTTATTTAGCATTTTTGTCTCGTTCTTCTACACCTAGTAAGTTTGTAGGATGTGAAGCAGGAGGCAGAAATGATACCTTCGTCATTATAAGTTGTGTCTTTTGTTAGGGGGGGTTAGAGGTCACCATCAGGTGGAAAGCAGCATCCGGCTTGATTGGCAAAGACTCGGTGTCTTGCTCAAAGGCTCCTCAGCAGAGTTGAGGTTCTGTGTTTTGTTGCCCTCAGCCGCTGAAGCAAAAGGTTTTGAAAGCCTGCAGTTTCTCATCATTCTGCTGAATAAGGAGTGGCTGTAGGAGAGGATGTGCGCTGTTGTGAGATGCAGTACGTCATTTCTCAACAGACTAGCTTTGAATTGCTGCAAGATTAAATGGCGTACGAGAGCAGATCAGAAGTTCCACTGTTCATCAAAGATTGTGGTGAATGCAGAGCTAATGTATGCAGATTGTAATGACATGCCAGTGGTTTTGCGCAGACACACTCATGCGCGGTTCCTGATGACAGTGTTGTTTTGAGGCTAATGGTGTGTGTAAACGGTTACTTTGAAGCTGATGGCCCTAACAGAGTTTGGGACGAAATGAGCTGAGACGAAATGAGGCAGACGGGAGGAGCATCAGGCTTTACTGGGTTTCCTCTCGTCATATTTCTGTTCACTGTTTTGTTTTGTTTTTTCCCCTCCTTTTCAGTGTTACGTTAGGAGGTCTCCTCAATTATTAACCTGCAGTGCCTACGCACATGTTGTTGTGCACACAATCAATAACGCTGCATACTTGAGTTATGAAATTTTAAGTTATTTTGGAAAGTCAATTATCCTCCCATCGCTTGTTGTCCTCTGGTCTCTTTTGCAATTTGTTTTTTTTTTCACTCCCCTGCTCTTCCAGCTCCGTCTTCTTTTATTGACTCTCCCGGGACTCATTCTTCTTAACTCTTCATCGCTGTCTCTTCTTTCATCTTCTCTCGTCTTGTTGCAAACTCTCAAGAGATTCCTGCAGATTGTTTCAGTGCATGAGACCAAATAATCACTCTGCAGTCATCATCTCCTCTATCTGTCTTCTGAAGCTGAATTGACCTATAGAAATGCTTTGTCTATAAGGAGAGGTAGCGTTCAGTAAGGTTTCAGATTTCTGGAGCTGGCAAACTGAGCAGGAAAAGCAGCGAAGCAAAAACACTTTTTGCGGTGGATAAATTATTTTATTGATTAACCGTTATGAGTGTAGTTTCACTGTCTGTGCATCATGTGTACAGCTACAGAATTTTAGTTGATGCAAGATGGTGCAGTGAGCATCCCAGAGGGACTGCAGTTCTTTTCCAGGAAACTATTAAAACAAAACAAACAAAAAAAACAAAAGTGTGAAACATTATAACATATGAACATCTTTCTTTGTTATAAAATAAACTAATACAATTTTTATGTAATTTGCAAAGCTCTTGCTCATTAGTGTTTAGGTGTAAAGCACTTTTTAAATTGATTTTTCTCCTCCTTGTGTCATCTATGGTATTATTTCAGTTTTTTCTGTTTTCATCATTTTCTTGAGAAGGTTTTGATGGAATCTTCTTTTTTTTTTTATTTTTTTTTTTTATTAGACAGATGAAGTATGCTATACTAAACACCAAGAAAGATAGTTTAAAAAAAAAGAAAGAAAAAGAGTTGACTGGGTCCAGCTGTCTTGTTCAACTCCAACATTGCTGATTTTGAAATCGGAAAATTCCATCTAAACTGGAGTGAGATTCCTGCCAAAGGAATGCCTCACGCCTTCAAGCAAGCCCATAACATTTGAGAGATTGATGTTACCTTGGAGATGTTGAAGTTTTTAATATCTATATGTGCACAAACTGACAGTCCGCCCTGAAGAGGATAGAAATGCACCAAAGCTGATGAAAACATAGAGAAGTTTTATAGGCTATATGCATAGAGTCTAATATTTAATTAGAAAAACAATATATTAGACTATGATGATTGTTAAGTGTATTTTTTAAGTACAACTTTTGTTCCTTTTCTTATTTGAACGTCTTCATGAATCCAAGTTTGATTTAGTGACTGTGAATGTTGTGTGACATTTATGGCTGCTGCGTGTTTCTGGAATAAACTCACAGTAAAATGCATTAAGAACATGAGCCATACAGCCTCACAGCTTAATAGATTTCAGTTACAGTGAACTGTTAGTGGAATTAGTCAGTTTAAGTTTTATCTGAGGGTTTTAAAGTAGAGTTTCTCCATCAAGAATCTGTTGTGTGCATTTCTTTTACACCAGTTCTGCTCAAACCTTTTATCTTCTTCTGCTCATTCAAATAAGAGATTACAGTAAAAATGAGATATTTCAACAACTCTCTCACACTGAGCAAACGTTGATCTGGTCGTCATAATCTCTTAACAGCCCCTAGACAGTGCAGATATAGTGTAATCATCTGAGTATCATCTACTTAGCGGTTTCTGCCGTGTTTCCTCATGACGGTACCTCATGGAAGCATATATAGAGTGAAAGGTAACGGCCCAAATGTAGAACCATGTTGAACATTATAACCAACTCTGGTGTACGAGGAAGATTCATTCACATCACAAACTGCAATCTGTTGGATACATGTGTCAGAAACAGAAAGATAATGTAGTTCTTTTATCCCAATGATATGCTCAAGTTTATCCAAAACAAGCGTTTTGATGATTCGTATCTAATGCAGCATCAAACTCTAATAGGACATGTATAGACGCAGCTCTAAACAAACAAATTCCTTTGCAAATGAGCGATTAATTGATGTGAAAACCTTTTTTGAGATTTGGATGTAGGTCTATAATTAGCTAGCCCAGCTTTTTTTTTGGTTAGGATGGGGTCTAAGAGAGACCAGTTGATGGACCAGGTGAGGTTTTTGTTTCTGCCAGATCTGAGAGTTCAACAGTGCAGAAAGACGTCCAGACACAAGTCAGGTCCCACAACACCCACCCAAAGCAGCTACACTTGATGAAACCCCAGTTTTAGGAGTGGGAAAGGTGTCATGATTTTCTTTCTTTAAAGGAAACAATGTTATTTGTGAATAAGCCAATGAAAAGCGATGAAAACACAGAAGCGATTTTACTATTATGTGTTATTCGAAACCTTCATTTTTTCCTATTTTCTGTCTGTCTGTTCGTTTCAGGTGGAGTGGATAGAACAGCAGGTGGTGAAGAGGAGGATCAAGAGGGATTACAAACCAGCTCCACCCCTTTCTCAGACAAGCCCCACCTTCAGCAACCAGGCCCAAAACAACATATTCTTTAATGATGCCAAGTGGAGCAGTATGTGGTACATTGTAAGTACACTATATAGTCTGGCTTGTTTTCCTCAGAGGACTTGGTGCTGCCCATTTAAACAGCTTGTGGATCAAAGATCAAGGCCAAGGTCTTGGCATGGGCCTGTTGACCATGGCATCAGTTGAGCAAAATGATTTGTGTTTGTTTTCTCTTAATGACGGACTAAAGTTTCCATAGTTTTGAAACGGTAAAAGTTCAGATTGAGGTTGGACATTATGTTTACTCTGTATTCATAAGAATTTGTCACAGGAAAGTCCACATGTAAAGATAAAGACTAGTAAAAATGTAGTAAAAAGTTTCTATTACTGCATTTTGAAAATACTCAAAGTCTCAAATTTATTAGCAAAATGAGTCTTGTTAAATTCCCACTAGATATGTGCAGAAACCTCAGATCATTGCTCTTAGTTGTACATTTTTGTGTGCATTTGGGTGGTTGAGTGTCCTCAGCCCTGTCAATTGTTAACTTAATATAGATTACTCCTGATACTTTGACCGGAGATTTTTATTTTTCCAGTTTAAGGTTTGATCTCTCTGAACTTGGCTGGTTTTTTCAAGGTTCACAAAAAAAACAACCCAAAAACTTGTATTTTCTCACAAAGTTGTTTTCCATATCTTACAGGTGAAACATTGAGCGCAGCCAGTGTTTTTAAACACAACCGTAATGGTAATTTTTGCTACTAGCATCTCACTGAAATTTTTAGAGCAACCGATATATTTAGTAAATAATTCTGATTTAAAATCTCACTTGGGTGAAGATGTTTACACCACCCTGAAATGCAAAGCAAAAGCTTATGGAACATGCATTTACAGTGAGAGCTATGTTGGTATCAAAAAACATGCAACTTCATTATGATCTGTCGTACAGCGTGAGACTGCTTTACCAAAATCAGTTTAACCTTCAAAATGATTTAAATTCAAAGTGATAAGAAGTGAGTGACTTAAGAAGTGTTTATTCTCTCTGTAATCCATAAATCTAGATCAGCAACTCGATTTTAGTCGTTTTCAGCTCAGAGGGACCCCTGTAAGTACTCTAATTTTCTCTGAAGTCATTACTTCCTTGAGTCCCTTAGTCACCACTGCCATGATGTCCTCTGTAGCTCTGTGAGTTAAGTGTGCTGTTGTTGATGGGTGAGAGAGAGCAGCAGTGAAATGCAGCTGTCACTAGACAAGCGTGATGGGAGTACAAAGTTACCTTGGCTGTTTTTTTTTTCTCCAATCAAAGGAGGAGCAAAGGTATCCTCTCGGTGGCAGCACTGGACTAAACTAGTTGTCTCCGCTGCATTTGGGGCTGTTTCAAGACATGCAAACTTGTTTTGAAAGTGATGATGCAATACTCCCACTAATACAGAAGACGCTAATTTAGCACCAGGGAAAAGACAAAATGGGGAAAACTGTTAACGCGCTGATCCTCACAAGAAAGTCCAGGCTATGTTCCCGTTAATTCGGTAAGGAAATGATCGGTGCTGACGACAACAGGAGTGGTGATCCGTCTACTTCCATGGAGTAACTGGAGGAGGTCATAGCGCAGGTCTGCGAAGCCCCGGAAGAATGTGAATTCTGTCCTCTTTCATGCAGCCTGATGGATCAGACCCACATCTAGAGAGATGTTGGGTCTCGAAGTGAAACATAGGGCATTCTCATCAAAGGGGGTGGCACCAATGGTTGCTCTTTTAAACTGGACCTCATCCAGCAGAATCCCTAAGAGGAAGTCTCTTAACTATTAATGACAAAAACTGGTTCAAACAATCACGGTTCCTCTGCTGCAGCCATCTTATTTCTTATCCAAACTACAGCATTGTGCTCTGTCATCATCCCATTAAAGAGACTTTCTACAAGGACGGGCCGATCTGACTGGCTCCCTAAGACTTTAGACAAAGTTAATGAGCTCCAACGGAGGGTACCCAGACGGACCCGCTGAGCAAATTGAAATTAGCTGGTTTGTACGTCTACATTTCCAGGCTCCCTTACATGATATATTGTGCTCTAATAGGGTACCCTATCACACTGTCACTTAGTTGTCTGAGGTTTAGAGTTTTAACTTAAACCCATGTGTGACATTACAGTCCTATAACCTCTTAAACCCCAAAGCACTGTCGTTTACACCTGTGGTTTAACCCCCAGGTGAGGTTAAGCTCTATTGATTGTTGCTTTCGAGACACATCATCTACCAGAGGGTTCTTTTCTGCCTTGTTCGTTTGAACCTGATACAGGTTAAGATTTAACACAGGTCTAAGTGATAACTTTGCACCCGATACACTGATTTCACTCATATTGGCTTATGTAGTGTATTGCCTCTAAATTAAAGACCAAAAGAAAAATACATACTTGGAGTGCAATTATCTGTTCAGGTGGATGATTACGCAGTGTGGAGACGCGCACACATCCAAAAATGATAACGTCAAAGATGCGTGATGGGATCTGGCCTGCTGAGGAAAGACTGTCATTGTTCTGTGTACTGTGTTGCCGTCATGAGATTTGGATGGAGTGATTTGTCATTTGGTGTCTTTGGCACATCAGCCGTCGTGCGCTTCCATAAAAGTGCAAATGAAACACAAATGTGTTGCCATGGAACACAGTCAACACAGGTGTGATGTCATTCCCAGCTCCTAGTTCTGACTTCTGGGCTTAATAGAAAAGTATTTGATAATCTAAGTCAGGCGTCAGACAAGAAAATCTTAACACATGTTTTGTGACTTGAGTTTATAATTAAGTGCTAAAAGTACTAAGAAAGACAAAAAAATGTTGACATTCCTTTTTTTCCAGGATGTATTTTGTGAGATGCTTTTATTTAAATAGTGAAATAGGACCAACAGCAGAATTCACATTGTTGGCAAGAAAAAGTCCCACCCTGAAAGACCTGAGATAAACTAAAATGTTGTTACTTTTCTCATATAGTGAAACATACGTAAGACAGTGTCATTCACACTGTTGTTTATTTGTTTCCAGTAATCGACTTCATACCAAATGACTTCAAAGTGAGTTTTGGGCAAGCCAGGGCAAGAATTTATAACTGCTTAATTGCCTTTTCTGTCATATATTTGTCTCGTATGTCTTGTTTTTCTGAAGCCAGCCTGAAGTGAAACAATGGTTTATTCACGCCATGTGAGATTTTGTGAAGACTTTTTCAAGCCTGACATAAACATTCTTCGGTTTCTTTATTTTGGATTTTTCGAAATGATAATGCCTCTTCTTGCTTTAAGTCAAGATCAAGAGGAATTCATGTGGTCACGATCATAAACTCTGATTCTGTTGATGTGCAAAAACCCGTACCTCGTATATATTTAAATTTTTCTCACCCTGTTCTTTCGTTACCGTCTGCTTTTTGTTTTCAGCACTGTAACGATGATATCCATAACTGCCAGTCTGACATGAACATCATGGGGGCGTGGAAGAGGGGTTACACGGGCAAAGACGTGGTGGTGACCATACTAGACGACGGCATCGAGAGGAACCATCCAGACCTTTTTCAGAACTACGTGAGTGTGTATGTATGCGCGTGTAGGGCGGCTAAGAGTGACCGTGTGTGTGCATGTGTGCATGCTGGGTGTCGTCACTTAAATAAAACTTTTTAAGCACAAGCTTCTGACTATGAGGACTGGCTACACGTGTGTGTGTGTCTTTGTGGCAGGGAGTGGCTCTGGATAATTAGGTTCAAGTTAAACGTTCACCTCAGAGTGAGGTGAACATTTATGAATTGTATAGTTTTAAAAAAAAAAGCAAAATAGTTACAGTTGTTTTTGTTACAGTCAGGTAATTAACTCAATCCCAACTTTGGTTGTTGTGTAGATCTGATAATCACGGACAGTAGATTAAATTTCAGCAGGAAGCTTCCTCATACTTGGGGGTACGGTTGTGTATGCAGTGTTTGTCTGTAGCTACACACTTTAAGTGCATGCTGAAGAATCTCTGCTTCCACAGACCAACGGCTAGATAGTGAGAGTAACATCTTGGCCTTAAGCAGCAGGTAAGGCTATCAATCAGCTGTGCAGATAAAAGGATTCACACCCTGTTTGACAGCGCGTGCACTGCAGTCATTAGCTACTCTTAATACCGGGATTTGTTTATGCCCAAGGGTAAATGGCACAACAGATTTGATTAGCCCTGATTAGTTTCAATTTGAAGAACTGTTGTGAGTGATGCTAATGTGAACTGTTTGGAGAAGGAAAATATTTTTAGTCATCTGCAACTGACTTGCATATACTCACACATACACACTCGCTCTCTTACTCACATATAATGTAGTGTGCAGTGTTAAACCTACTTTGTTTTTAAATAAGTGTACCTGTTCACTTGACATTTACTGTCCCCTCATCTTTATCACAAGTATATTTGGAGTCTGATACTATTTTCCATCTTTGTGTCTCCCGCAGGATCCACAAGCAAGCTATGATGTGAACAGTAACGATCCGGATCCCATGCCTCGATACGATGCGACCAACGAGAACAAGTAAGAGAAGACTAGTCGGCCTGCAAACCGAGACGGAGAAAATTTAATTTCAACCCTTAAAATAGGTTTCAAGAAAAGCAAAATAAACACGTGTGCTTTGTTGTTGTATTTTCCAAGTCCCCCTCTCTACATCACAGGGTGTTTCAGGCTGATCTTTCCCGGAGGTTCTGTGCTTTAACGTGTTTGTATCAACCAAGTCCTGACTTTGTTGTGGGTGCAATGAGTTACATTAGTGAATGTGATTGTGACATTTGCGGATAGGTTGTGGCTTTTCTGTTTTGAACATAACGAGTGTATTTGTGTGTGTGTGTTTGTTTGGGGGAGAACTTGCCTTGTCCGTGCACTTGTCTTGTGCCAGCCTGGTTTTGGCTCAGTGAGTGATTTTTCTCTCTCTCTTTTTTTTTTTTTTTTTGAGTGCGTGTGTTTTGGCTGCACCAACCCAATAGCTGTGGCAGTGGCTGAGTCCCTGCTGATGATGCACGGTCTTAAAGAGACACGAGGCCCAAAGATGCCACTTAATGTCTGGGTTTAATTCACAGTTTACCGTGACGCCGTGTGTTTGGACACAAATATGGCGTGCTTTCCGACCTCTCATTGTGCCATTAAAACTAGAGATTATTGTGTATTAAACTGCCTTTTAGTGGTCGCATTTTTCTCGGAAATGAATGAACATGAAAGGCTGACATGAGGTAGCTGGCAAGTTAAAACTGATCATCATGCCTCAAAGGTAAAACATGTAGTGCGTAAGATTTCTGAGGAATCGGCTGACTTCGTCTGGCAGACTTCAGCGTGACAAATAGGAGCGTGTGGACGACCAACCCGGGAGCGTGCAAAAGAAGTATGTTAGATGGAAAGTAATGTATGTCAGTGGAAAAAGATTTTATAGAAATAAATCCAGTGCCAAAGGAGTTTATTTGCAAACTTGTCATCACTCAAATCGAAGTGAGCCACACAGCTGAGGTCTGTGGCGTGCTGTCTTCCCTTAAAAGCTAAAACAAAGTGTAGCATTACTGCAAGTGATGTTCATGGCCTCCACTGCATTTTGCACCAGGCCTCTTACAAAAACCAGGGGGAGGTGAAAAACAACAACAAAATCAAGACTGTCCACCTAACAAACTAATATCCAGATATTTGAGTATTTCCAATATAAAACAGAATGTGTTTTGTATAAGCGACATACACAGATGTGAAGTGAGACCAAACCAATTCCGATTCACAAAGACGCAAGAGACAAATTTGCACACGAAAGAAAGATGAATACAAGTTTTGATGGCTGCAACTGCTGAAACCTCTGGATTGTTCTCTGTATTTATCCAGCTCACAAATATTGTGTGGTTTTGGTTGTGTGATCCATGAGTGACTGTGACACAGATGTGAAGAAAATGGAAAACACAGGCAAATGCAAAAGACTGGAAAGATAGCCAGGCAGATGATTTTATGGATTACTGGAGTGGAGAAAATGGAGTGAAGTTGAGTGTTAAATCGTTTTGAAAGACGGAGCTGGCAGTTTGGTGCATCAGCTGTTATAAAGGGACCAATTGCTGATTTGTAGCCGTTGAATATTTTTACTTCAACCCTGACAGCTTCTGTAATGCAAATGTTTTTTTTTTTGTTTTTTTTTAACAGTTAAATTGAAGGGTAAAAGGAGGATTTACACATTTTTGAAAATGGTGTACCGTACAGGCACCGTAAAGGTTTGGAAATGAACACACTTTTGCAAAAAAAAAAAAAACAAATAAATAAATAAATAAAAGAAAACCAAATCTAAGTTTCCAAAATAGTAAAATAAAAGAAGGACAAATGTATCCTGGTCACAGTAGTAACTAACCTCCACTGGCAACAGGTACAGCTTTAAAACCTTTCACTGGTCCTTGAGTTCTGGACATTCAAGCACTTAATAGATTGCAGAAGCATTTTTGACAAAGCAGATTAAAGTTTCATTAAGGTTTGGGTCGGGGGGTCATTGATGATCAGTTTAAAACTGTCCATCACCTCTTTTATAGTGATTCATTTGTGTGGTTAAATGCGTACTGTACACCACTGCCCTTCTAACTTCTAAATCCTGTTCACAGGTTAAACAGTAATTCTGACAACCACTTCAGTTCAGACGCTCCACTGTACCTGAATTTGAAATAAACTGCAGGATTTAATTCCATGTAGGTGGAGCAAAGAAAAGTTTAAGGTGAAATAGATTTGAAGGAAAAACAATAACTTTGTTCTGAGTTACAACAATGTGCTCATAACCTGGGTTTAATATATTTATATAACAACAACATAAAGAGTGCTGAAATCTGAAATCACATGACAGATTAAGGATGAAAAATGTTTTGTTTTTTTTCTTCTTCTTTATTTGTTTAATAGCAATTACAACCAAGCATGTTCTGCTATGTGCCTTTGCCCTCGTCTTTCCTGGGGGTTTCCATGGCTAGATGTAGAGTTTCCATGGCAGCGGTCAAAGATGTTTCTGGGGGGTGTTGTGATGCAGATGTTCTCTGCTGGAGCTTGCGTGTATGTGTGTTGGTGTATTTGTGTGGATCCAGGAAATGGTGTTTTTTTTAGCAGGCAGTGGACACAAACATGGTATGTTTGTTTGTGCTGGTCCCTGACCCAGGCCGATTGTCACCACTGCTGTTACTGCTGGAATGTCACCCTGTTGCGCATGTTTGTAATTTTGATTGTAAGAGAAATTTGAGTAATCAAAGTTATATTCTTGAAGAATTTATCATTATTGTTATTATTTTATTTAGTATGCCAATTGAAGACATTGCTTGCCTGCTCGCTGCTGGTCTAAACAGTCTAAACTGTTTGCTTGTGTGTATGTGTGCAACATTTGTGGAAGAATGCCAAACATATTTATGCTGACAGTGTTAATTATGCATGTTTCTCAAGTCCCCCGCCCAAAAAAATATATATATATAATTTCAGTTTTTACTTCTTACATTTAAATTGTTTTCTGAACTTCATCCATTTTGTATAGATATACTTTATCAGTAATGATCATGTTTGTGAGTAAAATGTGCATTTATATTTTGGTATCCATTAATAATAATACTTGGAAAAATTGAACATGTGTTGATTATTAACTTTGCCTGTGTCATTCTCTAACTCGGCTGCAGGGTACGCTTACATTTGTGCATTAATGAGTTCATTTCTCACTCTTTCCTCAGACACGGTACACGATGTGCAGGTGAAGTTGCTGCAGCTGCAAACAACTCCCACTGTATTGTGGGAATTGCCTACAATGCTAGAATAGGAGGTAAATGAGTGACAATGTTTGTATTTATTCACTATTTGACGCTCATTCAACAGACCCTTGTTTAAGCTAATGTAGTTGAGCCTTTATAACGACTAATTTACTTAATACCATCTGTCTGATATGATGTTTGAATGGCTGAGACATAAAGTTGTTGAATGTCTTCATCTGAGCAGCTTAGGTGTGCTTTTCACATTGATTCTCCAAGTCTCTTGGACTCTTGTAAAATATAAAGTCAGTGCACATTCCTCCCTAGACATTCATACTTAAATCATTTCCACCATCCTCCATGGATTAGAATATTGCTATTCTGGAGGATGCTACTCTCTTCCGGATCGTGTAGGGAAACACGATCCGGAGACAGCCAGAGCAACTCTCCATTTGGGTTTGCTTATGTACTCAAATCATGCAAGAAAAATGTGCCCTCCAGAATCTAGTAGGAGTCATGTTTCCCGTAACAGATTTTTATTCAAATAGATCTTACTTTGTAATGCCTGTATCAATACAGATTTTTTTTTTCTATTTTTCTTTTCTTTTTTTTTTTTGGCAGAAGTACTGACATGGAAATGCTAGATAGGCCTTTTAATTTATTACAGTAATTATGGCAGGAGAATTTCCAGAGGCTATTTATTAAGTCTTTCAGCAGGCTCAGCAGGAATGCCGTTGAGATTTTTTTTTTTTGGAAACTTTAATTCGTGTATTTGTTATTTCTGCTCGTATATCAGGTGTGCGAATGCTGGATGGAGACGTAACGGATATGGTAGAAGCCAGGTCTCTGAGCCTCCACCCGCAGCACATTGACATCTACAGTGCCAGCTGGGGACCCGATGATGATGGAAAAACTGTGGATGGACCAGCGTCTCTTGCCAGACAGGCCTTCGAGAACGGCATCCGCACGGTGGGAACATGCGCACATTCACGTTTGCATGCAGGAGTATGTACAAGTAAACATGTGCTTCATTGCTCAGCCAGGACGGCAACATTAGCATTTATATGGAAGGAGAAGATATGAAGGCACGCTCCAAGCAGATGTGTTATTTCATGCAGTACACTTACATTCCAGATTCTTTTCTAGCCATTTCAACCTGTGAAGGTACAACTGACAGGGGAACACAGCCCTGCTTCATTAGCATATATTAATTTACATATTCATACACTGGTTTGCATAACAACGGGTTGGCACTGAATGAAAAAGGTATAAAGGAAAAAAAGGTCGGGGTGTTGAAATCATTTATTGATTACATCTCCTAAACGTACACTTTTTTAATGTTTGCTAAAGCTGCCTCCCATTTAGTAAAGCAGACGTACATTTGAGAAAGTGAGATGGAGGAGTTGGTTGCGGTGCTCAGCGGCGACATGGGCCTTTTACCTTTTCTAAATGAAAACCAGGAGCGTGAGAAGAACCAGTATTATATAGAATTAAAAGAAAATAGGAAAATGAGTATAAGAGAGTCTTTAACGCTCCTGACAGGTTGCTGTTTGAAGATGACAGAGGTGAGAGAGCTGTCTGTGCAGTTGTTTTGACATGGACACTCATATGTGCTCACATGCTGCGCATGTGTGTGTGGTTGCCATGTTCAGTGGAGATGGCATGCTTGATGGTTCAGGATGTACCTAAGACAGACAGAGTTACTGAGAGTTGGCTTGTTATCAGTTACGACTGACAGATGTGGCCACAGTGGCTCTGACGTGTGCTGTACGTCGCCTTAAATCATAACAGTAAACTGAAATCCATCAAATATTTCTCAACTTTGACATTGGACGCCATATTTTTTCTTTCATTTTTAGCCCGTAGGATTGTTTTCAAACCACAAGTCAACACATTAATTGCCTATTTAGTAAATGCCATGGATTTTTCTTTGCCCTCATTTTTTCCATTTTCTCTCATCATTTATTCATCTCTTACCTTTTTAACCGCTCTCAAAAGCAATGTTTATTGCTCTCCTGAATGCGCATTTGCTTCCCATATTTCCGTCTCTCTAAAATGGGTTTGATATGTCTTTTTTTTTTTTTTTTAAACTCAGTTTTTAAACTTGTAGTGTGTGTGTATGTGTTCATCTTGATGACGAGTGTGAGTTTTTTTTTTGTTTTGTTTTATCTTAATGCCCAGGGGCTACCCGAGTACCATAAAATATAAAGTTTAGGGGTTTAGAACATTCTTACATGGCCCTGCAGACCTGTGCCTTTCTGTGCTATGGCTTCCTCCAGTTATTCCAGCCAAAATAGACAGGATCACTAATGTTAATGTTCATGTTTTGTTGGTTTTTTTGCCCGTAATGATGGGAACACAGTCTGGAATTAATTGTGGTGTTCAGCATGTTGCTGCTCTTCCTCATTTTGTCTTTACTTTCATGCTATATCAGTACCTTCTGAATCTGTGGGAGTTTTGCATTCCAAGCCATTTTGCGATAGAGACCAGTATCTTCCAAAAGCTCCAAATACAGCAATGACAAATACTTTCGACTGGTGCTGCCACCTAGAGGATACAATTTTGGTGGTACTCTGGTAGCCCCTATTGTTTGAACAATCACCAGTGCCGTGACAGCGGCCTCAGTGCGCATTCACCACGTTTTAGAGTTTAGGTTACACCTAATTCAACCAAATCTGAAAGCTCTGCTTTACATTTTAATCCTAACGCAGGGTCTTTTCATGCCTTGCTGTAATGTTAAAGCTATTATTTCTGTAGTATTATTTAAAGCATGCTATTGGCAGAGGAATTAAAAAAAATGCAGCACAGCTTAGTAAATGAATATGAATAGCACTTGTTTTATTGACTGCTCAAAGTACTTTACACTATAAGCCTATTTCATCCGCTGGCAGATGTGTGCATAAATCACTTCTCAGTCAATATATATACCTTATGTATTGCTTTTTCCTCCATATTATGCACCGTCACGCACTAATGAACAGTATGAGGGAGTAAGGGACTTGGTGTCTTACGTAGTGACAGCTGAACATGTGGACTGCGGATGTCAGGGATCACAGTAACGACTTTCCAGTCAAATATCAAACGTGATATGTTCCCTTCCAGGAAAGCATGAATCTTGTTAGTGTTTTGGAGCCAATATTTTACTATTTAAAGTGAGGATATTGATTTGGCTTCAGCAACAGTTGAGTACAATCTCAGCCAGTAAACAAACTTTCCTTCTTGGCTGCAGTGACAGGAGACAAAAACACCTCCCACAGGCCAAAAAACTCTTAACACAGAGTGACACTTCAGCAGTGCCAACTTAACATCCACTATAATGTAGCCAGATAAAACATTACTGAACTTGGATCAAATCACATCAGATCCTTTGCCAAATCCTCTCAGGACTGCAGAGTATGTAAACTGGCTGCATTCTGATGTGTTTTTTTTTTTCTTTCTTTCATTTTTGGTGCAGTGATTTCTGCCCAGGATCTGAAACACCTCTTGGTAGACATCAAAACATCTATGAAAAAGAACTATAAAATATTTATAAGTTTGTTCAGCATCAATTACCCCCAACTACTCAGCAAAATTATAAATCCCTTAATTTTGCTCCTCTTTTTTTCTGTTAGGGGAGGAAGAACCGTGGTTCCATCTTTGTTTGGGCTTCTGGTAATGGCGGACGTAGCAGAGACCACTGCTCCTGTGATGGCTACACAAACTCCATCTACACCATCTCCATCTCGAGCACAGCTGAGAGTGGACGCAAGCCTTGGTACCTGGAGGAATGCTCATCCACACTGACAACCACATACAGCAGCGGGGAGAACTATGACCGAAAGATTGTAAGGATTTATGTTTGTGTGGTAGATTTTGAGAATGAGATGATAAAGCACGCACACGCACTTTGTTTCTTGGTAAAATTTGCATCCACGACCTAATTTTCTTCATATGTCAGCACAGAACATAGACGCAACTTCACTTTTTTTTTCTTCCCCAGCTGTCATTTGAAAATATGCATCTGCTTGTACATTTGCACACTGCTTTGTTTCAGCTGAGTGAGCAGCATTATCCAACTTGCCATTAACTTTCTTTTGTGCTTGTGTGAGCATGCTTGTGGGTCCAGCGGTGTGACCTTGTTTGACTCAAATTGACCACTTCACTCTCATGACCCACTGGCATGGGTGAAAGATGGTTGGCCGTTTTGTGCCAGCTTGTCTGGCAGCCTCTTGGTACATTCCTCATATTGACACCACAGATGGGCACACAGAAACCCTCTTTCTCTCTCTCTTTACAAATGTCCTGCAGCTTTGTACACTTAAAAAAAAAAAAAAAAAAAAAAAAACCCCATCTCATACTTTGGCCCCGTCCCCTGCAGACACCAGGAAAGCAAAACCCTACTTTCTCCTTAATCTGAACTAAAAAAAATGGCTTTGGTTTG
>JBAMYA010000024.1:6738830-6762091 GCA_037176975.1 Arrhamphus sclerolepis | reverse complement strand
TATATATATATATATATTTTTTTTTTTTTTTGACTCTTCTAAGGCCAATGTGCACCACAGAAGGAAAAATGCATGAATCTCTGAATTTTTTTATTTGAGGAACATTGTTGGAAAACAAGTTTATTGATTTTCTTATGCATTTATCTACAAAGTGGAAATCTTCTGTCCATTTTTTGCTCGTCAAAGTCTCTGCCTTAGATGACTATAGCTTTTGTAACATTCATTATGATCATCTGTTGGCATCATGTATTTGAAACAATATTTTTTTTTCCTACAGCTCTTTACTAGCACTAAAATACTGCTCTAGCAACTTTTTTTGGAACATGTTGAAGGCCTCAAATGAAAAAAAAAAGACGTATTAAATTAAATTAAGCTGACAAGAAAAAACATGAAATAATTTTGATTCATGCTGAAGAAGCAAAGAAATACAGCTCCAGTATATGACGTTTTTGCAAATCAGATATCATCATGTAGCTCAAGAAGCTGAACATTTGCTCTTACATACATGAAGCAGAAAAGTAAAGCCGAAGTTTCTGAATTACCCAAACTTATAAGACCCAGCAGCACAACAGTATTCACTTAAACATTTTCCTCAACGATTAGTGACTCGGCTCAATGTAGTTCAGCCGAGTCACTAATCTTTCACAATAAGACAGTGTCCATGCAGCTCCATGCAGTGGTGCTCTGGTGAATTAGTAGGGTACACGATGGTCTTTAAAGCAATGCATGCTGGTAAGAAACGTAGCTCGACTTTCACAAGCGGTGGACATGGATGCTACTGTATTTTGCATGATAACCCGTGTGGGAGCAAAGTGTCTGCGGTCAGGACAGATCAGCTGCTGCAGTCTCTCTCTTCTAGTTATTATAGTGGGAAACTGACAATGCAGCTCTGTGAAGATTGGCTAAAAGCTTCAACTCCAGAGCATGACATGAGATCCATGGTTCTTAGATTTTCACATCTGTTATCTTCAATATTTGTGTCTTCTGAAGAGGAATCTGATTTCCAATTCTGGCAGCTCAATTCCTACAAAGGCATACTATACACCTATGTGACTATATGGATCTCACCATAGATTTGAAACATAATTTTAGCTTCTTCTCTCTCTCTCTCTCTCTCTCTCTCTCTTTTTTTTTTTTTAACTGTTCTTGTTTTTTTTTTACTTTTCCTCTGGACATTGTAATTAATTCAAATAATTGAAGTAGACAATTACAGGGGAGTGTCTCTGAAAGTGTTGCATTAGTCAGTTTCTCCTTCAAAATCAGCCGCTGTTGTGGGCTCACTCATGTAAGTAAACTGCTGCTGAACTGATTGCCTTTTTTTTTTTTTTTTTTTAAACTCTCTACCTCTTGTGATTCTCATCTGCCATAAAAGTTTTCCACATACGGCCAGAGGTGAACTCAAATGGACATGTAGTCCTCACGGCAAACTCCTGAGATTAAATCACAGCTGCTATAAGTGATAGATGAATCACATTTAAAAAAACAGGTTACTGGGAGGGAGGAGTCAGAAACGTGCAGCCAGTCTCAGATGGGGAAGTGCCAAACCCATCGACCACACAGTACACTGCTTTTGAAAGAACAGATGCCATGAGCCACAGCAGTGGAGAAAAACACCACTTTCTGCCACTCAGTAACATTGTTATAAAAAAAGTTTGTCAATCGAACATTTAAAAATGCTCTATGGGCTACCCCCCTCCTCTCTTCGATGTATGAAACGCCTGTTTTTGTGTTGGTGGGTTTTTTTTTTTAAGCCTCCCCATAACTATTGATTTTGCAGGGACCTTTCCTTGTCTTTAATAAGAATAAGTATTCCTTTATTAGTCTCACAGTGGAGAAATTTTTGTGTTGCAGCAGCGGCAAGGAGGTATCAAGTAGTTAAAAAAATGAAATAGTAGTAGTAAAAACAGTATAATTAGTAAATAAAATAGGATAGAATATAATTAAAAAAACAAAACAAAAAAAAAAATCCAACTCTGCTAAACACATGTGAAATGATAACACATATGGTTAAAGTGTGTATGACGCTCTCTGATTGCTGAAATTACTTCCACACATTTCAAACAACAGAAATGTAGAATTTCAATTACAATTTTAAGCTTTTTTTGTTTTTGTTTCTTTTCCCCCCTCTGTTCATTAGTGGGTGTGATTGCAGTTTGAGTGGCAGCAATTGATTGTTCTGGTATTTTCTGTACTTAGGTTTACTTTTAATTAGATATGGCTGGATTATTTTTTATTTTTTTTGGTGTGTGTGTGTGTGTGTGTGTGTACATGTTTCACATGGCTGTGTATTTTCGTTGCACAGGTTATTTGATCACTCCATGGAGGGCTTTAAGAACTGGGAGTTCATGACCACTCACTGCTGGGGAGAGAAGGCAGCAGGCGACTGGGTCCTAGAGATCTATGACTCACCCTCTCAACTTCGCAGCCAGAAAGTGCCGGGTACAACAAAAATAATCCACTAATTTACCGTCTGAAATTAAGAATAAAAATTGCACCAGTTGCTGTAATTCACTGTAGTTCTTTTGGTTGCCATGAGATATTTCAGACAATATAATTTGTGTTTTAGCTGACAATAACTGAGAATACACCTGGCTTCTCTCTTTCCACAATTGCTGCTTTTGTGCTCTTAATGTGAAAGTTGTATTGAAGCTCTGTGTGTAACCATCTTAAAGCGTCCAGCTGTGTGGTGTTATACATATAGCTTTTAAATTCTCTCCATACATATATCACTTTCACCATTAATTAAATATCTAAATATCCTAAACTTTTTGCCATCTAACAGAATATTTCTGAATATGGAATGAATTGTTTGTTTTCTCAGGCAAGCTGAAGGAGTGGTCGCTGGTGCTGTACGGCACTTCTGTTCACCCGTACTCTCACAATGGAAGGCCTCGCTACGCAGACATTCTAATACCCACAGACGAGGAGTTCCCCGAGGAGTACAATGGTGAGCGATAAGTCCAGAGCCATGTACGGTTTCAGCATTTCCAAGTATCAGCTGAGTTTGATTTACCCACTCAAGCGTTTTATTCTGGATGTCTCCAGGCCCCTGTGACTCTGAATGCAATGAAAATGGCTGCGAGGGTCCTGGACCTCACCACTGCATTAACTGCCTTCACTACTTCCTCAAGTTCAAAAACAACACCAGGTCTGACTACTTTAATATGTTTTATTTAAACCGTTTATTGTTAAGTTCAGGGGTCTCAAACTCAATTTACCCAGGGGTCATTGGAGGTCGCGTCTGGGTGAGGCTGGGGCCACATCAAGCACCCCCTACCCCCCCTTCCACCCCACCCCCCAAAAAAAGGACTGATTCAATCTTCTCAATCTTTATGAATAACAGTTCTTCAGAACATAAACGGTTCAAGTCTGGAGTTTTGTAGTGTTCAGTCAAGATGTGAGAGTTTGTGGATGGAATTCAGGAAGATATAAATACAGATGTAATGACACTTGTTTTTCACCCCATTTTTCTTGAGGGAGAATTAAGCAGATTAGAATTGTCTGACCTTTCAGCTTTATATTATTGGATTTAACCCCAAACATAAACAGCATTAAGTAAAGTAAGTAATTAAACACACTCATGAATTATTCTGTTTGGCTCTGAGAGCTAAACCAAACTGTTAGTTTTGGTGATTTTATTTATTTGTTCTTTTGAGTGTGTGTGTGTGTATGTGTGTGTGTAAATGGGGCATTTGCGGAGAACAGACATATTCTTGGTTATCTCATCCAAGCTTCTGTTAATCACAGAAAGAAACTCCCCTAAACAACATCAGAGTGAGTCGTTTAGTTTTTAAAATTTGCAGCAAAAACTGAATAAGTTTAGTCTTTAACAATATTCTACTAAGGCTGAGTTAATTGTATCAAATTAAAGTTGCAAAATAATTTAGCTTTTTCTTTCACTTTATATTTAGAGTTTTGAGACATATTTTCAAGTCAGTTACGTTAATGGAGACAGCATCTTGTTTTTCTCTCTAATGAAAGAAATGTTGCAATTTTTTCCATTAGTTTGCCGTTTTTCCATTTTTCTTGTACTAAAATCGCCCCAAAACCAGGCATTTTAATTACAAAAACAAGCAAACAAAAACAACTGATCCTCATCCTCTGCGAGGGACTGAAAACTGCTGCTGAACAGGAATAAGAGTTTTAGCGAACTGTTAGTAACTGTGTTCTGTTTAAGTAACCAGTCAGCTCAATGAAATGGGATTGTCGCTCGATGGGAATCCGCTGTTCTGACAAGCCAGAGTGAGCCGATGTTTTTTTTTTTTTTTATTTAAAATTCATCCCCACTGACAGCCTACATCGACGGTTATCAGCGGCAGCTACAGTTCAAAACATCGGCTCGCTGTTTTCCAGTCACATCACTGCTGTCCCCACTATATCATCCACATAATTCAGGTCTGATCATATTTGGACTCTAGTGCTTTCTGTCTAGCTGACGTCTGCCTTGATGCGTTGAAAGTTGAACATTTCTCAACTTTTGACAGACTGCTCGATCCTGCCGCGACATACGCGGACTACAGCGTTCAGAGACGGTCAACCTGGCCCCCCATTCTGTCCATTTTTCCATTTTTTTTTTTTTATTCACTCAATCTAACAAATTACTTCAAATCACTTACAATTCATGAGTGAATAAGGTGCAGGAAGAAGAAAATCCTGTGTAAACCTGCCCCTGTAGTTTAGTTTCTAGACTGTAAAGACGGATGCAGACTTGACAACAAG
This sequence comes from Arrhamphus sclerolepis, assembly GCA_037176975.1. Classification (NCBI taxonomy): domain Eukaryota; kingdom Metazoa; phylum Chordata; class Actinopteri; order Beloniformes; family Hemiramphidae; genus Arrhamphus; species Arrhamphus sclerolepis. The sequence goes on along the minus strand of JBAMYA010000024.1, from coordinate 6,757,372 downwards.
CACCACTTGGGCCGTTGGGCACATGCACAGAATATCACGCTGTGGGCCGCAAATGGCCCGTTGGCCGTGAGTTTGGGACCCCTGGTTTAGTTGGTTTTAGAAATATTTGTTTGTTATATTTTGATAAAGATTCAGAGCCAGGCAAATTATCAGTAAAAAGAGAAATAATATAAGACAATAAGATATTAGAAAATTAAGTGAATGTCTTTTTTTTTAATTTTTTTTATGCATTTGAAATGAAATATGGAATAGTTGCATGCATATGTATGTATGTGTATGTACATATATATATATATGTATATGTGTGTGTGTGTGTGTATATAATAAGAGTTTGGCTTAAAAGGATTTTGCTGTCTCCTTAAAGCTTGCTGCTTCATGTATTTTATTTTTCAGAGATCTCGGCAGCTGTTTGGGGTTGTTGGGTCAGATATTTATAAAGCTTTGGAATATGTGTCCCTTATGGCCTTGCCTCATGACATTTGTGGTTGAGCCATAGACCTAACAGGCAGATTAAGGTCTGAGACCTTGTTCAAAGTTATCTTGGAGCGTAGAGCCCTTTGTGGTGCCAAAACAGTCGATCTTTCCAAATAAAACTTTAGAAAAATATAAATGTTATTCTTATCATGCTTTAAATGCTGAAGAGGGCATTTTTGTCTTTGTGCCTTTTGGAGATCAGAACATCTTCTCTGCGCTACTGACAGTGTCACTGTGAATAGTTCACAGTAGCACAAACCTTTTTTTCACTGTATGAAAATAAAAAACATCTTGTAACCTTGGTTAGTCTGAAAAACGGCAATCTCTCATTTCAAAGCCTTGTAAAAGTGTTAAATGTAGGACTGCTGTAGCTGCGGTAGAATTACACTTACACCATGCTGCGCCACACTTCTTTTCCACTTTTAGTCACTCTTTTTTTGGCCAGCTCAGAATCTATAAATGCTGTGATCTGATTTTCACCATGGCAGTCTGTCATGACATCTGTCCCTTCTCACTCTTAATTTTCTGACTATAAGTCACAGGGTGTGAGCGTGACTGTAAATGTGCATACGTGTACATTTGCAGGTGCCCTTAGGATCCAGTTTGGATCAAAGTCTATGGCAGCTGAGTTTGTGTCGGCCTGTCTCCACACTAATAAAAGGTAGACTGATGCAGGTGCATGAGAACATGCGAGCTTAGTTACAGCTTATCATTAGCCCACTTTAGAGGTGTGCTGGCCTTTTTTGCCACCACAGGGAGCAATTGATGCATGAGGATTGGGGAGTGGCGGGAGGAAGGGGGAGGGATGGCGGTCGTGTGTAATGTTCAGATAATTACAACTGTAGATATGATGGTCTGCGGTAATCAAAGATTTGCAGTGTTGGCCTTTTAAACTTGTGTTTGTACTCTGTCCTTCTAACTCATCATATTAAATTAGTCACTTATTCTGAGAAACTCTTTTAATTAGTTTAGTGTATATAACCTGTTTTCTGAGAGTGCTTTCTGCTCCACCTAGAGTCCGATAGGAAGACGGTTTAATATATTTAAATATGTACAGGCTTCTGTTAATTTTTCATTCTTTTGAATTATACTTAGTCAACTGAGAAAATTCCCAAAATGAAATTAAATTGTATGTTTGTGCAAACAGAAATGACATCACAGTATTTCAGTCTGGACATTTCACTGGACTACTTAAAAACCTTGATTTTTTTGTTTTTTTCCTTTTTCAGCTGTTGTTGTTCTTTTTGCGTGTGACAGTTTCAGCCATGCTTTAGCTGTTGTACATTTGATTGCAGAATACTCTGGTTTTTAAGCCCAGTGATTTCAAGGTAACTGTAAAACAACCCCAAATCGTCCCTCCACTGACATACTTGACAGTAGGTATGAGGTGATTATGCTCATTTGTTATGTATAATTTTTTCCAAACATGACGCTGTGTGTTATGACTAAACATTTCCACTGTAATCTTCTGTCTAAACGACATTGTTCCAGAAGTTTTTTTTTTTTATACATTTGTTTAGATGAAGCTTTGCAGATCTAAGCAAGCAACTTCGCTGCTGTGTTCTTTTGAGAGAGGAGAGGCTTTTTTCCTGGTAATCCTTCCAAACATACTTTTGCAGTCTTTAGCATTAAACATGAACCCTGTGGAGTCTGAGCTCTAGCTTGTCAGGTTTTTTTTTTCTTTTTTTTCTGTGCAATCAGACCTCGGCTAACTTACTGACATCCATTATCATCTATTTACAGTTTGACATCTTGTCCTTTGGAGATTTTTTTAATTATGTCACTATATGTTTTAAAAAAAAAAAAAGAGCAGGTAGAACTTTCTTTTTTCTTTTTTGTAAGACTATATGCATCACTTTCAGCAGAACTGCTGCAGTGACATTAACAGTGTTGGATTCATTTTGTTTCTCATCTACTCTTCTGAGGAATCTGGTGGATCAAAAATAATTAATGGCACTTTGTAAACTTTACTCCTCTGTGCTCTTTTCTAGGATAATAAACCACAGTGACAAGTCTTTTTTTTTTCTCACAGTCGGAGACAAATGAGAGACAAACGGGTTTTAAAGCATTTGAGCTACATCTGAAGCATCTTTTTCTGAATGTCTATCCGTATTTTCCCGTCAACTGTCATTTTCCAAAGCAACAATGCTGGATCCTTGACTGTGGCATTGCGGCATCAGACATTTCATGATGGGGTGTGTTTTCCTGGGCAGCACAGGAGGAAGAGGGATGGAGCTAGCTGTCCGTTTGTTCAAATATCAACAGATGTGACGGGATACAGAAATCGCTCACATACATACTTTTACATATATCCTCACAAGGACAGCAATTAATGTTCTTTTCCATCCATCTTTTCTTTTTTTAAATAACACAATGTATCAGAATGATCTCTTCAGCTGCTTCCATCCGCTGCAGCTATGTTTGAAACTACCTCTGTGCAGTTAGCATGCTAATATGACTTGTAGTGGCTGCATGATCCTTTGATCCTTTGTGAGAAACCTGTACCCTTTAACATGGTCCGTTCATAGCGGGACAGATGTCCCTTTGTTATGGTTTGGTGTGTAAGTGCAGAGGCTGAATTTTGGGTGGGGTCAAAGTTGTTGCCCCAGTGATGCACGTCTAACCTGTCAATGAAGACAGACAGAGCTGAATTTGTGAACTGCGTTTCACTCTTTTCTGTCCACTCCTGATCCCCTTTGGTAATTGTCATAAACCAAACAGAAGTGGCTCAACCCTGCATTAGTGTGTTATTTTAAACAGCATGCTAGTGCTGCAGAATCAGTGGAGCGATAACACCACCATTATGCCATCTCACTCTCCCAGATACACACCAGTTCAACTCCTTGATGACCTCCAGTGGAAAATGGAAGATCACGTTTTGATGAAGAAGCTGTGATTCAATTTGAGTAACTTTTTCTGCAAGTTTGTAGGGACAAGAACGGTCAAGAAGAAGCTGTTTTAAAGGCATCATTTAGTTGCGTCCTTCAGGTTACAGTGCTGTATTTTTTTTCCTTTTCGCAGGTTAAATACTCATATCAGCATAGCGGTGAAAGCAGGTGTTGAAGTTCCAGGACAAACGCAGGGTGGTGTGTGCTTTCACACATGGATTATGTGTCTCACACGTGCCATATGTGTTTCTTGGCAGAAATGTCTGTAGTGTGCGAAGGCTTACAGTGTGTGTCTGTGTGTGTGTTTTGTGCTCTTGAGGAAGGGAGCCTCTGGGTGAAAAGAGGGGGTGATGAGGGGCTGTGAAGTTATCCAGCAGATGTTGACCTGCACGCACACAACTAAGCCCCTTCTATCCCAGCATCTGTATTTCACTCATTAAGTTATGATGTTACAACACGTATGTCCTGCTTTGATTTAATGAAACTGTAGCTTAGTTTATTACAATATTGTCCTTACTGTTCACATGACATTTAGCTGTATCTTGGGGCTTTTTAAAAAAGTACAAATGGAAAATGTACATAATGATTGTGTCTGACTTTGCTTTTTGGGATGCTCTTTCTCACCCAGTCTCCCTTGTCTCCTTCCAATCACCTCTCAACACAGGATGTGTGTCTCTGAGTGCCCCAGTGGCTTTTTCCGCGATGACAGGAAGCGCTGCAAGAAATGCTCCTCCTCGTGTGAGACCTGTGTCGGTAGTCGTAGTGACCAGTGCACCACATGCAGGAGTGGGTACCACCTCAACGAGGGCTCCAACATTTGTGCTGCCACCTGTGGTGATGGCTTCTACCTCGATAGTGGTAAGTCCTGCTCCAGTACAAGGGTGGGCACTGCTATGAATTAACGAGCACACATAGTGGGACATAATGTAGTCTCTTTTCTTAAAATAATAAAGAATAAAGTTAAATTTGATCCATTGACCAAGTCCTTTCTTACTTTGCATATCCATCAATTATAAAACGAAAAGTAAATTATTTAAATCCTGAAAATAAAAGTGTAGTGAAATGTACCATAAAGTGGAGGAGGTTCTGCACAAGTAGGGGAAAAAGACTGGACTTTTAGAAACATCTGTCTGCCACCTGCTGTAGCAAAATTAACCAGCAAAACTGCTTTCTTTCACTCACCACCTCAGAATGATGCCTTTGTATCCTTGATGTAATGTCTAGCCACTTGTTTATTTTCATGCAACTGCTGACTCGACCAGGAGTGAAAAGTCTGTGCTAGTATGCAGAGTTTTTTTTAGTTTTTTTTTTTTTGTTCCCCAAATTAGAGAGAAGGGAGACCTGAAGTAAAACAGATCTAGAAAATCATTGTTTTTGGATTATGCTAAAGATAATTTTTCTCGTCTTTTTTTTTTTTTTCCTCCTCTGAGTTAACCACTGTCTTTGAATAAAAAAATTTAAAAAAAGATGCAGAATGTTATCCGTATACAGTATGTGCTCATTGTATATACTACTTATACCTAGATTTAAACTTGGGACGCTGAAGATGTGTGCCAGTCTGGATGAAATAAGAACAGGATTGTGAGACTGAAACTATGTCTATCTTATAATTATGTGTATATATTTGCGGCCAAGTTAGTGTAAGTCCTGGCAGAGTCTTTGGCAGCAGATCTGAGGTGATATGATCCAACTTCAATCATAATATTTCAACAGGCCAAGCTGGAGTAGATACTCTTTCCCTTTGAAATGTCAGCACGACTTAGTTTTGTGCTGGCTTTAAATAAGCAAACTAGTTTATTTACTCTTTTCCGGCAGCAAAAAGAGGTGAGTTCCTGTCTTCATCCAACACACTGACATATTCATCATTTTATGCGCTCTGCTCAAAATGTAACTTATTGGCAAAGGTATAAAAACTAGGGAATGCATTATATGTTTGGCAGCAAATAAACTGTATTTTTTTTTCATTAAAATTTGAGTTTTATACCCATGAAAGCATTTTAACTAAATTGTTTTATAGGTTAAAGCAGTTGCTGGTGTATTTCTTCATTTCCTCTTTATCAGTGTTTAATATGTGTAAAAACTCCCATCATAATTTCAGAGCCTCTGATAGTTTTAGTGTGACCAGCTGTTTGATATCTAATACACAAATGGAGGATAATGTGACATAAAATAGAGATAAGCAGAAATTTGATAAGTAGACATCCTGCTTTGATTGACTTACATTGTGATTAAAATTGCATGAACTGTAAGATCTATTTCTCAGATGAAAGGAGCAAAAATGACACTCTAGAGGTGACACAGAAGTGCCTTTTCTTTTTGTAGAAAGCAGTCGGTGATCAGTCCACATTCTCTTCCACTCCACAAAGACTTCAGATTCCTAGAAATCCAGCCAGATATCCTCAGTCTCCACATCCGCTGCTGAGCACTAATTGCATCACGAACCCCAGACAAAACATTTGCTTTAGGAATAGAGACACAATGTTTTTGTTTGACGGTCCTTGTCAGCCTTTTAGATGTTATGAAACGCCTTCAGCTACATTTTGCCTGTTTAGTTTGCCGCTGAAGTACGCAGTGCCCGTGTGCACCGTGTGTCATTTCCTTTAGTCTGCCTTTTTAAAATATTTATCCTCAACCCAGTTTTCAAAAAAGGCTGTGCAGCTAGTAAAATGTGAATGAAAACACAACAGAAGGATGCGCAAAACATTTAAACTTCATATTTAACTTAGATCGTACAAAGACAGCATGACAAATGTGGAAACTAAGATTCTGTTTTTATTTTTTAAGTGAATTTGTTTTGTTTCTTTAGAATGTACTGTAACAATAATAATCCAACCATATCAGTCTACTGTCAAACACTTTATCCTACCAAACCCCGTCTTCACTCATTCTCAGACCCTTCGTCATCATTTTTTTTTTTTCTGTCTTTCAGATTCCAACATTTGCAGGAGATGTCAAGAGAACTGTAAGAAGTGTACAACATCCAACATCTGCACTGAATGTAAACCTGGGATGAGGTAAGCTGGGAACCATGTCGAGCAAAGCCGCACCAGTCATACTGTAGATCTGAGATGAAGTTACCAAACCAAACCTTATTTGTATAGTATTTCTTATGCAAAAGCAACAATAATTTGAAAATAAAGTTATTATTTTACTATCTTACCATGAGTTGATTTCAGTCTTGTTGTATCTACATGAGTTTGGATGATATAACATGTGATTATACATTTGTGACTTTCCAAACCAGACAATATGACATTTATGCACTTATCCCCTTTTAATATTGCCGTTGGTCGTCTGTGTGGTGACGAGAAAGGAATCGTAATAATACTGTGGTCATGCTAGTTAGAGCAACGTGCTCTACACAGAGCGCTCAGATCCGTCTGTGCATCTTCCTTTGACGCACTGAAAGGGACATGGACCAAACTGCAGTGACTGACTCACCTTTCAAGAATTGTCCCACAGTCACTCTTAATGTTCTCCAGAATTTTTGGACAGTGTGGTTCACAGAAAGTTTGCCCAAATATATATCAATATCCATCTTTCCATCAATCAGCCCACATTGTGTAAGCATTGTGTCCATGTGACTCTGGGCTCTGTACTTAGAAAAGCCTTGAGTATTGAATGTCAGTATTGTGGTTTCTAGGGAAAAAAAAAAATGCAGCACTTTAAGAATACAGTGCTGCTAATTTAAACCAGCATTTACAGTAAGTTAAACTGTGGTTTGGGTTTGGAGCATGAACTAGTGAAACCAGGGTTTCCCAACGGTTTTCCTCTTGGGAGCCTAAAATGAGCAAAGTGAGATTCACCTCATGACCCAGACTTATTAAAACCCACATACTCATGTCATGTGGAGACCTACTGTAAGTGGATCTGTTGTGGGTTATGATCATTACTTTGAAGAACCTCTGATCTTGAATACAATGTGTCAGACATGTTCAAGCTGTTTTTTTTTGTTTTTTTTTTTACCCTTCCACTACACATGACCTGAGAGAGGATAGAGCGTTTTAAAGTGCTGCAATTCCCTGAAGGCCTTGAAGGAAACACTTGAGAAGTGTTTTAAACATTTTGTAGTCTCGAACCCAGCTTTAAGTGTTCAGCGTAGCCAGAGGTGGAGGTGGGGATACTTGAAGGCCATAATTTCCTCTGAACGCCTTCAAGATCACAGTAAGACACATTCTCTCTCTCACACACACACTCGTGCGCACACACACACACACGTTCAGCCTCCCTTCTCCCGTTTAGTCCAGCATTAATGCGTTGTTAGGAGCCAAGGAGGAAGAGGGGACCAGATTGTTTCTGGGAAACTTTAGCTAACTCAGACCATCTGTTTTTTAGCTCAGCGCAGTGAGTTCACCAACCTGTCCTCACTATGACTTCACAGAACTGACTTCAACCTCCTGCTTCGCAACTGACTTCTCTCCATATGTCTGGAAACTCCGAAAAATCATTGTGTTGTGTCAAAGTAACAAATATTGTTTACAGACCGTTACATTACCTGAAAAATCAGTCAGAATATGAACCAAAGGGCAGGTGTTATGCACACCACCCAGGGGACAATAATATTAGCTTTTCAGGTGCTTGCATTTTCTTTCCCCCCTCGTCTTTTTTCTCTGTTGCATTATTTGGAAATTGTACTCCATCACTTGTTGTGTTGAATGTGCTTTCATTTGTGTTCATTCATTTCAAAGTCTTTATTAATGTGTCCTACATAAACTATAAATGGCTTTTTTTTCTTACTTACCAGTCTTCAAGGAAACAAGTGTCAGATGACCTGTGATCCAGGGACTTATTACAATGGCCACAGAAGGACCTGTGAACCCTGTCATCGGGTTTGTGCAACCTGCGCAGGTAGAGAGGCACAAGCAAACTAACTAACTACTTTTTCTTAGGCATCACTTCGATGTAGTGTAATTTAACAATTTTTTTTTTTTTTTTTTTTTTTTTGCATTGCCTGTGTCTTTGTGTTTCAGGCACAGGTATAGAGGCGTGCACCAAGTGTGCGGACGGCTATTTACTTGAGGACTGGAGGTGCGTGTCAACATGCAGCTCGGGCTACTACCTGTCAGAGCAGACCTCAGACAACGGGCTGGTGCAGAGGTCCTGTAAGAAGTGAGTAAGCACATTTGCCAAGACCTCCACACAAACACAATAAAAAAAAAACCTGTTGTATTGCATTTTTTTTCACTTTCTGGTTTCTTCAGAAGTGATTTTCACAATCCCATTTGAGTCATGTACTCTCCATTAATCAACTGCAGTCCAACATGTCGCTGTGATGTCTGAATGAGACCGTCGACCGCTCTGTAACGTTTTTGCAGTGACGATGTAAGTTGAAACTAAACTGCAGCAGATGCATTCATAGACAGCAGTGGTGAGCCATTTGACAGAAATAATAATAATAATAATAAAAAAAGTTATGTTCAGGTTTCCCTCCATAGATTTACTTCGATAGTTGACTGCAGCACCAAGATGCTTCTGTAATGGTGTTTGAGAGATGGATGAGAGAAAATGTTTATTCTAAGTGTTTGAACTGAAGTTGTTTTCAACACAATGCAGTTTGCTTGTTAGCTCAACATAAATTTAAGGCAAACTGACATTTTGTTGAAACTGGAATTATTTATGGCCTGCAGAGTTTTTATGTGGTTGTGCAGCTCTACATCTGAAAAACAGCAGAGACAATATTAAGTTCTCAGGTGAAGTTGAAAGTTGTGTTTTGTTTTGTTTTAAGTAGATAACAGCTTTGCTGTCACTGCAGTGCAACTGAACCCCGAGACTAATAACACAGATTTTTAAAAAGCTTAAATGTATAGAAAAGTGATATTTTCAGATACTTCCATTTGTGGCTGTTTTCATCACCATGGTGACAGTACTCTAGTAAGAATTATTGTCATGTGATATGTTGTAGAGAAAACTGACTCCAGGAGGAGTTTAGTTTCAGATCTCATTTAATTTGCTTTCCAATCTTACTGGTTATTGTGATCACTCTGGCTCTCCATCATTTTTACAGGCAGGACAGTCTGAATGAAACCACGAAGAACATTAACACAAAAGTAACCAATGGCTGAACTAATGAAGTTGTAATTGTTATGAAACTCATATTTGCGAAGGGCGGGACGTCAACATTTTCTGCCCAAGTGTTTGGTGCCCTTTACCTGTTTTTAAAATCTGGGCTCAAATAAGGATATTACAACAAAGTCAGGATTAGTTAGTGAGTTTTCATCCACAAAATACCAGCCCAATTAAATGAGACAATGTTGCAACTGAGCTGTATGCGTGAACATTAATTATCCACTCCCGCTTACAAACCGTCATGGATTTCATTAACTCTCGGGAAGTACATCCAGCAGATATCTAGCTTATTCCTGTGCAAGGTCATGGGGATCTGCTGGTGTCTGTCCCAGCACAGGCAGGGGTGCACCCTGGACACCAGTCCATCACCCGTGAAGTACATCCAGTCAAAATGCCCTTAACATGTTAAAATGAATATCCAAAACCTAGTTGATATCCAAGACCTTCATGGTGCCTAAATGTTTCTTTTGGACTTCCCCGGCCTTTCAGACTGTTGACTGTGTGTTTTGTTTCCAACATATGCTTGACACTGCGCTGCAACTGATTGAAGGAATGTCTATTCTCAGTGTGCTGTATACATGTCAAAAATATTTATCCTAAATCTATTTCCCATGTCTAAATTAGAAAATGCTGGCGTTCCCAGTTTGAAAAACCTAATCGCAATATGCTGATGGGCAACCAGTACGAGATCATCTTATTCAGAATAATAGTGGAGTATTGATGAGAACGTAAGAGTAGTTGCGACAAACTATATGCACGACATCTACAACAGAGAACTTTTCTTTCAGTTGGAGTTTAGATTTAATTAGCTAAACTTGAGCACATCAATCATAGATGCAGTTTGTTTTGCTGTCATGCTTGTAGTTGCACGTTTACCCCACGGACGGTTCTGTCGCGTAACTCCACTCGAATGCGAACCTGGACAGGAGGAAAAGTGAGGAAAAGAACATGTAAACAGTCATAACAGTTTTTGGTGCTTGATGATTAGTTTGTCTTCTGTCACAGTCAAACTCCTCCAGTCCAGACATCCGTCTGCTTCCCTTATCCCTGTATCCCCGTCACACATTCCTGGTGCTTTACTTTGGTGCTCACACTTCAATCAATCAATCAATCAAAACTTTATTTATATAGCACTTTTCATACAAAAAAAATTGCAACACAAGGTGCTTTACAAATTTAAAAGAAATGTCCTACTACCCCCACCCCCCATACACCTTATCACCACAAACACATACACACACAAATGTTTGGATGGTTGAGAACAGAGAAACCACTTGACCCTTCTTTCTTCTTTTTTATCTTTTTTTTAAAACTCCCCCTGACTTCAGAGATGGTTTTATTTAGTTAGTCAGTTAGTTATTTAGTTATTTAAAAATAAAATTCACATTTGAAAGATGCTGTGTGTAATTTGATGCCTGTTTTTTTTTTTTCCTCATCTCGTTCTTGTGACTTTGTTCAGACTTTCCTCTCACAACATCACAAATGAAAAACTCAGAAGACCTTAACTGTAGTTGGAGAGTAATAAACTGAAATGCTTTGCCCGTACTGAATATGTTATTACTCTTTTCCTCCTAAGTTATCATTAACACATCATGTGACTAATCAGCTAGTATTGGAACAGAGTGAGTGTTTTATGGGATCTTCTCTTCTATTTGTTCTATTTCTGGGTGTGATTCTGTAGTTTGTGTATTTTGGAAAGTAAACGAAGTAAAAATATATACGTATGTGTCTTTTTCGTCCGTGACAGGTGTGACAGTAGCTGCTACGAGTGCTTGGGGCCCGGAGAGAGAAACTGCAGCAACTGCATCAATGGTTACAATCTGGAGGGAGGAGCCTGCGTGGTCAGCACCATCTGCAAAGATGGTGAGTTGTCAGCCTTCTTAATTATTAGTTGATCTTTAAGTGTGGATATTTTAGACTTGCTGCTCAGTGGGAATCCATAATGGTGACACATACTGCTGTGATCTGCAATTGCTGCTAATTAAAAAAGAAAAAAAAAAGGGAAGAAAAAAATGGTAGCGAATGAAATAAAAGGCTCTCAGACTGTATTATGTTCAGGACAGTTAAAGTTGATTATAGATCCAGATCCTGCAGGCAAGAAAAGGAATGCACAATTTAGTCTAATTTTGTTTTTTCTTATTATTTTGTGCTTTGCACTAACTCCTTGAATTAAACTGCTCACTGTTGTAGCTTCAAAGCACGAAGGCGTTCTGTCCTTGCTTTTAGTATTTTGTGCTTCGTACGTCGCTGTAGGCTTTATTCGTGTTCTGCGTTTTTACTAATATAAAACCTTTCTGGGTATACACAGTCACACATTGTCTATGTAGTCTAACACAATATCACTTTTTGGTTTGTTTTCAATATTTGCTGTCATTCCACGCTGACTGACATCTCGATGACATCTGCTTTATCTATTTTTTCATTTTTCTTCCTCCTCTTTGTCTTTACATGTACACTTCTTTTTCTGTTGTCTTTGCATCATGGTGTGGTCTTTTCTTCTCAGAAACTGTGCATTTTTTGGCTGTAAATCTTTAAATATTAACACTGCTTTTTTTTTAATCAACTGGCTGCTTTGAATTATTATTATTATTATTGTTGTTGTTCTGGGTGCAGTTCGGGATCTGTTTGACACGTTCCAGTTAATATGAATTAATGGCCATGTTATGGGGTTTAACTGAGGGGAAAAATATTTAAATGAGAATTACTTTGCTGAAAGCAAACTGTCTTTTCTGTCTCCATAAACCAAAGTTGCTGTTGTGGTAAAAATGTGACTGAGCAACTCACAAGTGAATTTCTGTTTTAAATGCTAATGATAAATTACAGAACTGATTCATGGCTTGCGTAGAGACTCCTGTTCCACCACAAGTTTTTTTGTCGTCCAAAAATGATACCAAGTTGTGAATTTCAAAAATCTTCAATTTACTAATTGTGTGACGTTTTCTTTTTTCCTCTCTCTCTGTTTTTCTCCCCCCTTTTTTTCCTGACATGGATCCAATCACTCCGTGGGACTACAATCATTTTCCACCTCGATGAACATCACCTCTGATTGGATCAAAAAAAAACAAAAAAAAAAACTATTCCTCTCACCTGAACCCCTCTCCTGACCAATCACACGGCTCCCTGTCAACTGTTGCTAATGGTTCTGCCTTGTGTGTGTGTGTGTGTGTGTGTGTGTGTAAATGAAACCCCTCCCGCTCTTCGAAAACACTCCCTGTATTTCTTCTTTCTGGTCTGTGGAAAGCAAATGAAGAATCTTGGGCGGAAGGCAGTTTCTGTGTGCTTGTTAAAAAGAACAATCTCTGCCAGAGGAGAGTTCTGCAGCAACTGTGCTGTAGAACGTGCTCGCAAAAGGGGTGACGGGACGTTGTCACTGTGCCAAAAGGGAGTGCAAGGGGAGACGTGGGGGCACAGGGGGCACCACTCCTTCTCAAACCTCCTGCCCACGCATTCACAGTCACATAATTTATAAGAGAATCTGTGCCTCGTAAAGGGACTGCATCGGAGGTGCGATGACAGAACTACAACAAACCTACCTTTTTTTCTGTACTGGGACACACACACGTGGTCAGGGTGTAAAATGACTGGGACTTACTTCAAGAACAAATGAGCAAATGAAAACAAACGTGAAAACAAACAAAAGAGTAAAAGTGTCGGTGTATTGTGACCAAAGCATTGATGCCAAAACAATTGAACCTTCTTTTTTTGTTGCCAGTATGCAAAGCAAAGCTAAAAACAGTTTAGAATTGGAGCCACTCAGCCTGTGAATCTCTGAATACGTCTGTGTACATTTTTGTTTTGGCTCTTCTTCCTCCTTTCTTTCCAGTGTTAACAATAAACAGATGGAAAGTGAACATACACTAGGAAAGGCCACAGCTTTCTGCCTGTAAATATACGTACGTCAAAGGAGAAAAAAAACAAAAAACAACAAAAAACACTCAGTAATGTGAAAATAATGCGTGTCTGGGCTGACTTTAGGGGAGAGAAGACAAATTCACCCTTTTATTTAAGCCACATACGCCACATAGAGATGCGTATATACCACACACACATGCACTTGAATGCACATGAATGCAGACACATAAATCCGTAGCAGATCCTACAGTTTCGCTACAGACACTGAAGGACTGATGCCCGTTACAGACCAGAGTCACCTCATTTTATTTCCTTAAAACATGAACCTGCCGTTTGAATAGTGTTTGTCTTTATTGGTGTGTCTAGGCGAATGCCATTAATTCTTGATGTAAGCCCAGACAGCATTGATTTCTTCAAGAAGTACTACAGCATGAGTCAATAATTATTCCTTCCAGAGCATTCTGCAGGGAGGGAAACTTTGCAGTAGGTTGTAATGAATTTGTGGTACTGGGGATGTACCGATGCCAACTTTTTTCATGAAGACTCTTGATATCAAACTTTGGCCTCAAACTGAGTTTTCTTTCCATTCATTACAGTGACTTAACAATTTAAAGCTTCTCTTTTTGTTTTGTTGGATCAAGAAAGTGAAATATAACTCAGACTTGTAACAGGGATCTGAAACTTTTATATGTTGGCTTGATTTTTTTTTTTTTTTTTTCCACATGCCATATATAAAACCCCACTGAAGGGAACTTTGTCCAGAAATGGTATTTTATCTGTATCGGTGCATCCCTATATGTTACTGTTCTAAAATAAAGTAGAATTTTAGAAGTTTCTGCCCTCATCATTCCATTTTAATGACAATGCATAGCAGCTGAAGGAGTCCTCTACACTTTTAGACCGAGAAGGTCTAAAATTGGCACAGAAAATATTCTGTCTTTTTTTTTTTTTTTTTTTTGCAGGTAAAGGTCACTGACAGACAGAGAGGCAGAAAACTGCTGTGTTGTGTAAAAATGTAGTAGTTTTATTATTATTATCATCATTGTTATTGTTGTTATTATTATTATCATCATTATTTTTATTAACAGAAATGGGGATTTTGGTCAAAATTTCATATTTGGAACCCCCACACCCCCACCCCACCCACTGAGTACAATACAAATGACATTGAGCCAAAACGTGTGACCTCAGAGGCCTCGTTTCTCTTTCTGTCTGTTACTGAACTTTACCTGATGGATCTCAAACAGGTGCTGGCCTCAAATAGAGAACAGCAAAAAAAGAAACAAAACAAAACAAAAAAAAGACAACAAAATGGTATAAAATAGAATTAAAGAAAAAGAGAGAAAGAAAATCAAAATTTTACTTGGTGTGTTTTCACGCCTACAGCTTGAACATTTACAGTATTAGATGAAATGTACTGTCAGCTGGTTATGGTTCTTGATTTGTAATAAAGATGGATGAATCCCGCATTTTGGTTAACAAAAACCTAATCTTGGTCATTGTTTAAGATGACTTGTGTCAGTGTGTGATAGTAGAGACGCACACACACACACACACCTCGTATAAAGCTGTTTTTATTGTGTGCTTGTGACATATCTGTGACAATGCATTATTAATGTTACTCAAAGTCCTAGTTTTGAAAATCTTTTTTTTTTTTTTACTTAAATGTTATTAAAATGTTTAATCTGTTCATGTTTTTGTTGTCTCATTAGTTCTCATTAATCACATTTAAATTGTATTGATTAGAAAGTTTCATTCATTAGCATTTTTGATTTTTGTTTTAGTTTATTTTTTTAAACTCTCCTTTTATCAAAACATTAGATCCCTTAATGTCACTATTTGTTGAGTTGGTTTTTCAAACTCGTGAGTTTTCCAGCACTTAACTGAGTTAATTAAATAAATGCTTCACATTCTGAAAGCAGAGTATGTAAAGAGACAGATGTGCACTCATTGACAAGCAGGTAGAGGGTTAAAAACAGAAAAGCAATGCTAGTCATTGTCTCATGATAGATGCAAGTTACTTTTTCTTTATGTCCAACAGGACATTGGTATAAAGATGAATGTAGGATATATTCTCTTCCTCTGCATGTAGTTTTCTTCTCATACAGCAAATACTACAGTGGGTTTGTACGTGGAAATCAGTATTTCAGAGCTCCAAGTCTCAACTGGACCACCGCCTGAAGTTGGAATTTCTTTTTAAAAGTCGTAGAAACCTCACCTCATCCCCAGTTCAGTAACCAAAAATGGCTTGTGCTCTCATTAAAAGTAAATGCTCAGGTAATTTCACCGTTTATTCTCATTAAGTCGATGCTCTTCACCTGTCAGCAGTTAGAACGTGAGACCGCAGGAATTGAGTTACAGTGTACCAATAGTGAGACGGAGCAGTTAATGAACAATCCTGTAGCACGAGTCTGACGGTATTTTACGATGAAATCAGACGTCATAACTTTTTCCAGTTGTACTAGGCTTTTTTTTCTTCAATATATGTTAAGGTTAAAATGAAAGATGGTGTCCTGCACATGATCATGCTAATTTTTTTAATGCAATAAATGAAACCACTACAAAAAAAACCTGATGTATTTCATTGTGGCTTCATCTCTCTCTGATATAAGAAGTGTGACCCTAATCAATCTTCTCTTTTTAAACATGGACTGCTAACTGGAGATCTTTCTGTAATTCCTGAGTGACAAGCACTGTAGAGGAAAAAAACTGAATTCAGATGAATTTAAAAGAGAAGAAGATAAATATTATGGGTAATATTCTCCTAACCACCTGAGGGGCTTTAATAAAATCATAATTTATTCTTCCTTGACCCAAGTACGTGCAGGTGCCAGTTGGAGGAATGGTGAGGGAAATGGGATTTGGACCCAGGTACGGAGGTCAGTATCCCCACAAGGTCAGGCGAATCCATTGCAAAGGAAGAGTTTTACTACCCAAGTGACAGCCTTTCTTTCTCCTCCGCTCTATTCTTCTCCCGTCTGGCAGTTGGAGTCCAAAGTGTCTGTTTCTTCTGAGGGAAAGTTGTGCGGCTTTCCGTCCCCTGAGAACTTGGCTCTCTGTTTGTTAGTGTGAGTAAGGGGAGGGGGGCAAATAGAAAGACAGGGAGACAATTTGTGTGTGTGAGGAAGAGTGACAGCGTTTATTCGGGGGCTGTTTGAATGGTTTCAGCAGAACTCCGCTGAATGGGAAGCCACAGTCTGTTGTGTTTGTACACAAAGAAGCTCTTTTGTTTTTTCATAGGAACAATTGAGCTTTTCACAGAAAGCCAGAGAGCACAGACTGCCTCACAGCTGCCTTAAAGGATGCGCACGCACGCACAAAGTGGCATCCTTATGCTTAAACCAGTGTCTGTCACCTTTGTCTAATACCAAATTGGAATAAGGGGATGTTTATATGTCTCTTGTTTTGGCCCTTTTCAAAGCATCCAAGTGTGAACTCAAAAGTTGAGTGTTTTGGTTTTTTTTTTTAAAACAAAAACCTTTCTCTTAATTCTCTAGTGACAGTGGATAAGAGATGTTATAGCTGTTTTCTACTGCAGAAAGGTTTACTCATTTATCCCTGAGGGAGACAGACTAACTTGGTAAAACGTGACTGATTTATATTTCTTGTGCATCCGTTACTGCTGCGTAGTGTGGAATGACAACTGCATATTTACCTAGATTGTAATAATCTTTTCGATCGATGCAGTAACCCAGCAATTGCTCTGCCAGGTGTTTCTGGCACCCAAAACCCAATTTCCAGTCTGTTCTCTGTCTTCAAAAACCTACGCATATTTTCAGCATTTTCAGCAGGATGTGGCCACGGGGCAAGAGGAAGGATGGTAGATGATTCTGCTGCATATCTGCTCTAATTAGCCTCTCCAGAAGCCTGCTGATGCTGCCATTCACAAGTCACAAATACAGCTTGTATTGTCGTTCTCAGAGCTAAACAGGCTCCTTTTAAGGTTTCAAGTTCAACTGTTTAGTGTAATAA
This sequence comes from Arrhamphus sclerolepis, assembly GCA_037176975.1. NCBI lineage: Eukaryota > Metazoa > Chordata > Actinopteri > Beloniformes > Hemiramphidae > Arrhamphus > Arrhamphus sclerolepis. The sequence continues at coordinate 6,740,120 of JBAMYA010000024.1, read as the reverse complement.
AAGTAATAAATTGTGTTTTCTTTTTCCCACAACCTCTATGTGTTCTGCTAAAATCAAATACAATTTGATTGTTAAATAATGCTTCTGAAAAGTTGTAATATAGATTACTGAGGACAAAAAAAGCAGTCTGATACAGTTTGAATGTTGTGTTTTGCAGCTTTGTTATAGTTAAGAACTGAGGTGATGTCTTTACATGAAACATTGACAGGTAAGACCGACACACCGACTCAGTAGACGTTATGGACAGAAACGTTTACCCAACTGTTCAATATTGGTGGTACGCTGCTGCTCCTTCACAGTAACATGTTCTGGATTACATTATCTGTTGTGAACAAGCACTGCAATTTACTCTTTACTCTTCCTGCCTATCTGCTCTGAAATCCAGGCTGAAATGGATCCAGTTTTTTATTCCCCAAGAAGGAGAAAAAAACGGTGCACGTACACTTTTAGATAACATCAAGTTAATTTGAAACTGTTCATCTCTGGACGATGGAATTCAAAAACAGATGAAAGACAGACTTTCTGCAGAGAACCAGCAGTGTTAAACATTTGTAATAGCAACAAATTATTATTTCATGTTTGCTGTCCTAATGAGTCTCTTTTTTAAAAAAAACAAAAAAAAAACTTTGTGATCAATATTAATTCTTTAGGCATGACATAACAATAATCTGTAATCATTTTTAACTGCAGGGGTCAAAACAATACAGAGAGAAGAAGGGAATCTGCTATTATTTTGCGAGGAGATGTCAGAAGCCAGATAATAATGAGCTGGGCCTTCAATAAAGTGAAAACAATGGCAACTGGCTGTTTGTTAATTAGTTCAACAAGGACACATTATAGCGTCAAATCCAAAGAGAACAAAAAGTGATGGTACTCAAAGCAAGCCTAGTAAACAAAGGAAGAAAAAATAAAATGCAGAGCAACCAGTATCTCATCTCATACAATAGGTAGAGTCTGCAGCAGGTGCACTGTAATGTTGTTACTGTCTGCCTGCAGGAGAGTACATGAGCGAACACGGAAAGTGCCACCTGTGTGACGCTACCTGTCTACAGTGCAAGGGTCCAGAGAGTGAGGACTGCGTTAGCTGTCCTGATAGAAGGTAACAATCACTGCCACGACCCCATCTACAGTGCAGATGAAACTCTGTGGGAAGGTTAATACTGTAGTTCCATACAAAACCTTTTCCTCATCAATTTTCATGCAGCACGTTCAAAATGATAAAGGGCAAAAAAGGTTCTGGGTTTTTCCTGTTAGAAAAAAAAAAGATATATATATATATATACATGTGTA
>JBAMYA010000024.1:6720298-6738730 GCA_037176975.1 Arrhamphus sclerolepis | reverse complement strand
CCTATGCAAACACTCTCACACAGAGCTGCATACATACACACTCACACCAAAACATTGTAATAAGGCTAGGGGAGCTGTTTCCATTAGCTGTGGAGGGGCTCTGGCTGTAATGAGGCAGGTAATGCATATTTAATGAGGCGTAAACAGATTTATAAACACACACACAGAGCTGCAGATCAAACCTTGCTGCTAAACACATGAAATGCACGCCCGTGAACATGCACAGTTTGTTTCCTACTCACGTACACAGACACGTAATCTCTTTCAACACAGATACAGATTAATTCTCACTTCATGTCTATCAATTTCAGTCTGTCGCTCATCCATTCTATTTTTTTTTTTGTCACTCATCCATTTAACACAAATACATATAGACACATGCACAGATCACCAGGCACAACTCCTCAGATGAACCTTTCAGCTTGATTCTGACAGTCTGCTCAGCAATGCTAATATTCCTCTGATAGGCTCCAGTGAGAAAACCCAGCAGAGAGAATGGAGGATGATGTGTGAAAGGTGTATAAGAGGGGCCGTGTATGCAGTGTGGGCAGGTTTGTAGATTAGCATGTCCATCCACTGGCTGCTCATGGTGATGATAGAAAAGTCTTTCAGGAATAAAAGTAGGAATGCTGGAAATCTACTTTCTCAACCTGATAGCCTGTCAGCACAATGGGAGAATTTTGTTTGTGCAAAATATGGAGTTAGAATCATGCAAAAACCTCACATGCAAACATGTTTTACTCATACCCAACAATTCACAAACAAACTCAGTGTGGTTTGAAAATGCAAAACATTATTCACTAACACATTTTGTGCGTGCACAGATCATGGATCCCTGCACGGATCAGTTTGCATTTATTCACGGATCTGCAATATGGAAAATTACTGCCAAAAGTTACGTGACAGCAATAAGATCGTGCCAAAAGCCACATGACAGTTGTATAATTGTTTTTTGTACTTTAAGGAGTTCTTTTTTGTACTTAAAAGATTTTTAGTTCGTACTTGAAGGGTACTTTTTTTGAAACTGAAGAAATATGTTTCTTTGTATGTGTAAAACATGCTGTATTTGTTTCTGAAGCAGTTCTAAGTCAGCGGGAAGAGACACTGATACATAAGCATTTGGCTTGTGGTTTGCTGCTTACCTTAAAATAGGTGAATGTAGATCTTGAGAAGCTTGGTTATCTTCAGTCTGTTGTTCCAAAGACCATTGTTCACTATCATCTGTCCTTATAGGCTGTTGGTAGTATTCCTCTCTGTTCAGCAGAAGCCCATCGCTTTTTGGCTCAAGTGTTTGTAAGTGTGTTTGTTGAAATGAGTAACTTCCAATCAGGTCCTCATTAAAACTCAGCAAGTCGGCAGATCCTAACTCTTGTATTTCCTCTCTTTCTTTTTGTCCTTCTTGAGTCCATTTTGGGAGGCTAGTGCACTCAAGATTAGCCTCTTCCTCCTGCTCATCCTCATCATTCTCCTCTTCCATTAAATCTCCAGAAAATGGTAGTCCAAGCCCTTTATCAGTAGACAGGCATAATTCGTTGACTGGGGTGCTGTTCAGAGAGCTAGTGTGTGAGACTGAACTGTTAGTGAGCACAGGGGACTGTGGTTCAGAGGTTATTTGAGTTGTATCCCGTCTCACTAAGTGATCCCCCCAGACTTGAAAATCCTGTAAGGGAGTAGCACTTGCTGAAGGTGCAGATGGTGACTGCTCGCTCTCATCCGAGTCCTCCATAGATATCTGTGAACGGACATAAACTTCCTCTCTGGTTTTCAGGAAGTGATCTGACGGATATCTCAAGGATGGTGATACACTTCGTACTACAGCACTTGGCTCATTTTCATTACTTCCTTCTTCAGTTGGTCTTGAAACTGATTGATGCAGAGCTTCAGAGTTAGGTTTTGATTGACTAGGACTGATCTTTTCTGGCACTGTATTAAGCTCAATTGTATCATCAATATTAGCTTGAAAATGAGTGTTGTAGGAACAAGTAGTTAAGGCCTCCATTTCTGCAACAGATGCACTGTCAGTTCCTTTAATTTCATGTGTGCTATTTTGAAATGTGTTTTCAAGTTGATCTTTATGTGCAGTTTGGGCATGAGTTTTCAGCACTGTTGCAGCATAGGACAACATGCTCAACGTCTCCATGGGCTTTCTTGTTCCTTTTTCTTGCTTGTCAGACCACTCCTTATTGTTTTTTTTTACTGTGCCAGGTACCACAATGTATTCCATTTCTAAACTTGAGAAGGAATCTCCATCAGAACTGATTGCGAGTTTATCGTGACTGCCTGTGTGGTGGCTATCAGGACTATTCAATGCATCTCTCCCTCCTGGACTTGTGTTCAGTGACATAGCTTTCGCTGTTTTACCCTCTACATTTCCATTGCTTTCTCTGCTGCCAACCTCTTGGCTTTCAATGTTAAACTCATCCTCATTATGGGAAATTTTGACATGCAAACAAGATGATGAAGTTGATATTGAACCGTCATGCCCCTTTGACTGACGACCATCCCAGTCCTCACAGCTTGGAGATAATGTCTGGTCAGCTTGGAATTGGGATTTAGCAGAATCTTCTGGACTTTTTGAAATTTGATGTGTGACAGACGTGTCCACCAGAAGAAATGGGGAATGGTCACTGGTTTCCTCCATCCATAGAGCCTCCTCTGATTCATATTTTGTTACATTTTCAAACTTATTCTCAAATGGACCACAATGTTTCTTGGCCATGTGGCCCAACTCCCTATCAAACAGGAACACTGCCTGGTCTTTATCTGGCATTACTGCTATGTAATCTGTCTTTCTTGAAGGATCAGCCGTCGGATGTTGATTCTGAAGCTCATCTGCATGAATAGGTTTGCTCACAGCTATAAAAGGACTAGACTGATCCTCTAACTGTATCATGTCTACTGGGGGGCTAGTACATTTGTCAGGGGAAGTTGTCCGACTCCATGCTCCAGCTCCTACATTGTCATATTCTGAGGTAGATGTGACCATGCCATGGACATTCAAGTCCCACATGTCAGTGTTTTGATGAGGGAATGCTTCACCTTCTGAATGTTTAGATGCCATTTCTGAACACTGATTCTGCACACTCTGCATGCTTTCATCTCCTTTCCCACCCTCTGCAGTCTCTATGACTATTTTCACATTGGCTTCATTACATTTCCACTCAGCTTCTTCAGGCATTTGACTAAGTATTTTGCACACATCACTATCTTCTATAGCTTTTTCTTCTGCTGCCTGTTTGATAGCTTTTGTTTCAAGTGAACGACTAGCATCCGGTGACCCCATGCGACCTAGGTCTTTTCCTTTTTCAGGTCCTTCAGGAGTTGATGTAGATGAGCTGTCTTCTTGTATGGTGGTGTTCCACATCTCCATTCCACTGTCAGAGTATCCCAGCAGACTTTCCACTGATGTGTCTTTCCTAACATTGGGGTTAAGCCCACTGAAGGAACCTGAGTTTTCAGACAAATTGTCAGGGGTTGTGAGAGGTGATAGGCTGTCATCCCTTATGGTCATATTCCACATATCTAATGATTCAGGGTAAGAGGTGGTGGTTCCACTATCAGACTTGAGAAATCCCTTCTGAGCTGAATATGTCCAGAAGTCTAAGAGCTCCACCTGTTGGTTGCTTTTTTTACTTTGGATACCATCGTCCTCTTCTTTAGATGTGTCTGGTGTTAAAGTGTTTAGAGTGGTTTTGTTTTTTAACTTAGATGGTATTCTTTCATTTCCTGCAACAATAGCAGGTTTATTTTTTCCAATAATGTCATCCTCTGGTGGTGTCAACTGAAGATCAGCCAAAGTAACAGGGTTCCACTGATCCTCGAGTACAGAGTCTGAGTTCCAGTTTTCACACGATTCAGTCTGCTCAGTTATCAAACTAAGCTGTGGTTCAAGACTCTTTGGACTTTGATGGGCATTCTCTAGCATCAACACCTCCATCCTTTCTTTTTCTGTTATTTCTCTCATTAAGGCTTTGCCTTCTACTTCCTGCTCAGTCTTCTCAGGGCTTTCCGAGTCTTTGGGTCTATTCCAAACACTATTGTCACTTGAGGACAATGCTCCTTGTGTGTCAAAGCTAAGTTCATCAAAGTTCTCTGACAATGATGAAGACACACTGTCTTTGTACTGGAGGCAATTGATTCTTTCAACTACATCTTCTGGGAAGAACCTAAGGCCACAACTGCTGGGTGGGCGGCTACCTACCAGGCTGTTCACTGGAGTTGGAGGAACCATAGTGTCAACCATCTCATTACCATGAATCTGCCCATGGTGATCAATTGAAGGATTTCCACTTTCCAACCCTCCTAATGAATTAGGTGCAGAAAAGTCTAACAAACTCAGTTCATCAAGTTCTGATAAGCTAGAGCTCCCTGCTTTTTGCAAGCCTTCATCTCTTCTTACTCTAGAACTTACCAGGTCCCCTTCTGATGGCATAGGGTGCTCACTGTTGTGAAGTGGATCAAAACCAAACAAGTCAAAGTTTTCTGTCTTATTTCTGCCAGAGCGATGCTTCCTCCTTTCAGGTGGGACAGGAGGGGAGAGAGATGTGAACCCCAGGGGAGAGGGGTTTCTCAGGAAATGTCCTCCTGGCCCGGATGCTGCACCTCCACCTGCAACAGCCTCACTGACCGGACTGTCATCACTGAGGAACACTGAGCTCTCTTTGGAGGACCGACTGCTACGTATGGTGGTCATACCGCTGTCGGGGCTTAATAGCTCCCCACTGGCACGGACTCCCATAGGTCCTGTGTCCTCTTCGCCATCTGCCATCATTCTAATAACAAGAATGAAACAACGCTGTCATTAAACTGTGTCGATATTAATGTGAAAAACATAAATAACCAAGTCAGTCTCATGACTTCTCCAAACACTTGATAAACCATCATTTACCTGGCTATTGCTACAACATCTCCATTGCCTCCCTCAGCTCTCTCTGTGTCAGAACCGTCCATGTCATTGATGCCAGATGATCCCTGGGAGAACTCCACGCTGCCAGCGACACCCTCTGTGGAAGAAGTCCTACTGCTGGGGTGGCAGGCTAACATGGAGCTGCGCTGGTTGACAAAGTCTTTGAGGAGGCCTTGGATCTCCTCCTCCAGAAGAGGAGGAGTACCAGAGGATGTGGAAGTGTTTAAAGGAATGTGGTATACTTGGAGATTCTCCTTGTCCTCCAGTTCACCAGAAAGAGACCAACTGGAGGATTCCTCCAACTCAGTGCAGATCTGTAACGAGAATTGTTGCTTTCAATAGTCAATTATATCTGTATTTTATTTAGTCCTTTTAAAATTACATTGATGGTAACTTTAATTTACACTGGTTAAGGTTTATAATTCATACCCGTAATTGATACGTCTTCTAAAAATATATCACATCTCATCCAGGCCTCTCAAAAAACAAAACAAAAAAAACTAAACTAAATTTTCACATTTCTTGTGATTTCTATTATAGGAAATAACTTACTATTCACAAAAAGTAAAAATCGAAACAAACTGATCCAAAGTCACATTTATTTCTAAAATTAATTAGTGTATGCAGATGCAGTGCTGTGTGAATCGAAATACTTGTGTTTCATTCTTGACACAGAGGGCGGCTTTTGTGGTTTGTAAACTGATTTTTACCTGGTTTAAAGTATCAGAGTTGTTTGAGTAGACAGCCACCTGCTGGCGGGGACAATGAACTGTACTGATGATGGACAAGAGAACTACTACACCATCGTAGCCATGGCGATGAATGAATGATTTCAGTCCATCCACGTAACTACTCCAGTCCTAAAAGTTCAAACAAAAAATGAAAAAGATTACTTTTCATCTCAGCAGTTGTAAAATCATCAGTTAATTTCTAACATTTTTGGTAACAACCGTTTCCAACTTTAGTACAACTTGTGTGTTTTATTGCACATATGATTTAATCTAATTTAGTAAAAGTTGTTTCAAGTCTTCATCTGTAGCAATGAGAGACGAAGCTGTCAGAGCGCACAGAGGGGTAGAGAGACACTTTGTGATTGATTGTTTGGAAATTAACTGTTTGCTCTTAAAACAGCCACCATGCACAGATTATGGTAATTCGGTGACACGCACAATGATTGATGGATGGAAAGTTGCATTAATTAATTGTTTTGTTTTGTCAAGGGAACTTGTTTTTTCTCTCTCTGAAATGATTAACAACAATGTTATTGCGACCGTAATTTGCCACGCAGGGTTACGCATAAAGTGTGCAAAGTGATACTTTTGAAAACATATTTGCTTGATTAATCTAGATTTGTTGTACAACTGTTTGCTTTGTGAAGTTCTCAAAATTGTTGTGCATATTTAAGTCGAACTTTCACAAGAAGTGATATTTGTATTCTAATTACAAGCGGAAGCTTCCTCATTAAATTTCTGTGTTCACAATTAAAAAACACAACAATTCTCTTCACGTGTCACCTGACCTGTTCAAATAGTGTGATGAAGTTTAAATGTGTTTGAATTTTTTTTTTTTTTTTTACAGCGTTTTTACAGTGTGTGTGGTCCTGCTCACTGCTTCAGCACAAATGTGTGTGTCTCTGTGCGAGAGTATTTGTATAGGTCCACTGAAAGTGATTGATGAGTGCTTCAGGCGTTGGATCTGCCCAGGCTGTGTCAATATTAACCTGCGAGGATGAGGGGGCTGCAATACTCCTCCCTCTGTTCCAGCCTGCATCCCTCCATCCTTCTCACCACAATATGGCTGTTGTCAGGCTCGGGCCCATCAATCCTCGCACATACATGCACACACACACGCACGCACACAACTGTCACTTCTCTGACACCGCCATTTCTCATCACCGATATCCTGATGAGTGCAATGAAGCCTCCCAAGATTCAATAAAACACACATATTCACTCATATGGATGTAAATGCACAAGTAAAGGCGCGTGTAACTAGACATGCGTTTAAATCCACCTGCAGTTATTGACTGTAATCTCAGTGTATGAGCAAACATATACCAGTATGCACGGATAAAAGATCTAGTAAAGCACTGAAAATCTACAATATTTACAGTACATTATATATAGAAATGTTCAGATGATGCTGGTACTCTAAAGCTACTACCCAACTGTGTGCAAAACTACACACACACACTCACACACACACAACCAGGGAAATAGTTAGAAAACGTGCAGTGTGAATCTCTACGATAACACGCAGTGCGACAGTCTGTCTACCATTTGGCTCTTAACTGAGTAAATTACTACTCATATTGCTGCCCCTCCTCTTCCTCCCTCTGCCACCCCCAGACACACAGATTGCCTTTTCTTATAAATTATCAACATGTAAGATTTTAAAATCCACTTGCTAACTGTCTCTAAGAATATTGAAGGGAAACCTGTATCTTATTTGATGAGCTTTAACTTAACTTCCTCTTAATTTACTAACAAGTGGGTTTGGGTCTAAACTGTCTTTTGGATTGAAATATTAACTGTTCATATGTTCAGCAATATGAAATAATAAAAAGGATTATTGTTATTTAATTCTGGTAGTGAAAGCGATGCAGAAATAATCAAAATATTAAAAAGTACATAGCACTGATATTCATGATTAGCAATATTGCTCTTTGAACAGTGCTTTGCAGTAATGTAAAGCACTGCAATTGTTCCTAGGTTAAAAAAATGGGTGAAAAAAAGGGTGGATGTATGTAAAAAGAGTACCTACGCACATTAATTTGTGGATTCAAATATTTTAATAGGTCTGAGTATGTTCAAAGATTTTGAAATATTGCCTGCAGTCCCTTTTTATGCGTTTAGTTTTTTGTATTTAACATAGTTTTATTTTGTCAAAGGTTTAATAATTTGTTTTCTGTATGTACATGTTTACTTGAGAAGTAATAATGTAAAACTGGTTCCACCTTAAAACCAGTTCCCAATTTTATGAATTATTGGAATCATGCTCTTCAATGCCATCATAAGACATTAATTTAATTAATAATAATAAAGTTATATCTATCATCTAATTTTATTATTGTACTTGTACTTGAGCCAGAGATACTGCTAAAACCTATAGAGTTCTTCTTTTTGGTATATGAGACAACAAAGCAGCTGTGTTGAGGCAGAAAATATAAATAAAATTAAAAATAAAAATCTGTGTAGGAGTAGCTACTTGTTTTCTAAGTGAATGTCAGTTTGAAATTGTTAAGGGAATCAATCCAGAATTGGACTGATAAGCAGAAACAAAAATGGCACTGGTATCAATAAAATCTTATCAATTCCCTGCCCTAATTTAGATTTGTTGATTTGAGTCATTAAGGTCACTGTCGAGGACTAACAAACGAACAAGAGCAGCATGAAAGAGAATGTGCCATTGTTTTAGGATAGATTGCTGTTGGATATTTGGGTTTTGATTAAAAAGCTTTGCTGGCTTGAAGGAGTTACAATATGATGACTGTCACTTCAGCAATAGTGTTGAGAATAGTTTTTCCATTTTCAAACTCATTTTTCAACCTCTAGATGGGAGCACATTTTCATTGCAAGGCAGTGTCTACATCAACTTTTCATACAAAAATGACTAGAGAGAGAAATGTTACAAGAAAACCAAGTTTTCAGCTGCTGCTTGACAAGTACAAAGATAACTTTCCTGTTGTGGAAGTTTCTGATGCAGATCCTCGTGCAGAATGCTCAAAAACCCACCGAACCCTTGATCAGGAACAAATACACATATGGGGAACATATGTGCCCCCCCCTCCTCCTCCCATCCATCCCCTAAATCTTCTGGTATTTTTATTCTCCCTCACCTGCCTCCATGTTCTTCTGTCTCACTTTGCCTATTCATATCTTGCTCTCACACAGTTTGCAGCTTCATCTTTCTCTTACTCTGGGCCCCACTGCACAAATCATCATACACGCACGCGCACACACACACTCTACCTCCCTCTCTCATTGGTTGTCTTTGCTCCACAGGTAGCAAGTCTTTAGCGGCTGCTTGCAGTTCTCCCAACCTGCTGTCATTATGCACAATAGCCTTAGGTACAAAACTCGGGCCTCATAACTCACGCCCCGCGTGCGTAAATTCCCGTGCAAACACAGTCAAAGCAAAAACACATTTCCTGCTGTCGCCAACATCTCCGGCAAAGAATTAATCAAGCGTTCATCCATTTAGGCTCTTTGCATACCCTTTCCGTCAGAACACAGAATGCTAAGAGAGTTGCAAGTTCTTCTCAGGCGATCGTTTCGCCACCCTGATGAATCCATCAAGCGAGGTTTGATTTATACATCTGTCTGTGATCACAGCGGTACAGCTACAGTAAATGGGGTGGCAAGGAGCGAGCTGACACCACCCTGCTCAAACACACGCTCACATGCAAATGCTCGCACACATGTACAGCACATACCATTTGCCACATACGCACGCACTGCTGAACTCGCACACAAACACATGCGTGTGCTCACATGCAAACAGTCATCAGCTTCCGTTCACACTTCTCACCACACGCACACACCGACACAAGACTATTACTGCTTATGAAGTTTTTGGGGAGAAAGAAGGAAAAGGGGAGGGTGGTATGAAAGTTTGCAAAGAGAGGAACCCAAATGTCTTTCTCTCTGTCTATCTCATATGGGCCTTCACCACATGCTTCATTCACTCAGCTCTGAGTGCGGGGATTTAGGGGGCAAGATGCAAGCACTGAGTCTATAAATGTTTTGCTTTGTTATTTGTTTGCCCTCAAAGCCCAAGGAAGCCACAGGGGGAGAAGGAAAATGGAAGAGTAGAAAGAATCACAAGATTATATTTTCTTCAGTCGAGATGATGAGGAAGAAGCATCGGTGCAAGATGCTGAGGATACACTGGAGTGACTGCTGTGTGCAGCAGTTTTCCAAACTTGTTTAAATATATGTCATATTTTTTTGTAAAAATGTTTGTTGTAGTCAAACAGATTTACATCTTGGAATACTTCTCAGAGCTTTGTTAATGTGTTTGTATCATGAGTTTATTACCATGTGAGAGGCTTCATCACTGAGCTGAAACAAGTTCGAAAGTACCATAAACAAGTTCCGGGCTATGGTAAAATAATGTCTATACATTTATATTTAGAACTAGCATATCTGAATCATTCCACAATTGGACATGACCGCTGGTCGTATGCATGTCATGAGCTACAACAACAACAACAAAAAAGAAAGAACCAGAATCTAAACAAGTATTAAGACTGAGCATAAAACTAGAGAAATATATGGGCAGGGCACCCTTTCTTCCTGGTCTTCAATCTTAGTCCCTGGGAGGCCCACCCTGCACCTGCTGTCTCCTAGTGCTTCTCATCAGAAAGGCATTTACGGAGTGCTGTGACTGCAGGCCCTTCATTAGAGAGCATAATTATTTGTGCAAGTGGCGTATGGGCAGAACTGGCCCTGCATAAACAAACAGAAGGGCCGGAGGACCATGAGCAAACAACACATTAGAGACAATCAGAGAGACAATGAAAACTAAAGCAGAGCTCAGACAGAGTGATGGACACAAACACACACACAGGCACACGTAAAAGTATAAAACAAATTCATTAAATCATTTGAAAACAAGTAAACAGCATTGAACACTATGTTAACTCATACTGTAATAGCGGGTGTTGGCCTCTACCAGAGTTGCCACTGATTCTGGTTGTGATTGTTGTGTAAAAGTTGTCTGGATGTAGCAAAGGAGGATGGAGTCAGGTTTAAGAGCCCAGAACTGGATCTCTGCTCATTGCTTCTGACAGTTTCAGACTGTGGCTTTCAGGAAATACAGTCCAGGTTAGCAGTGGAGTGTGAAGCAGCTAGCATGAGAGCCAGCATTTCTAAGTCTGAGGCCATGTCCCCTGCTGGATAATACTGCATTACCCTGTCAGGGCTGGGAATGAGCTTCCCCAAATGAATTGAAAGAAAAATAAACAGCACTGTAAATCCCCCCAAACCCAGTAAGTAACTACATCTAGATTGAGCAAGCTGGGGATTCTTTTGCAGGTCTCTCTAGGAAAACTTTTGAAGAGATGGCACGGTTAAAATGATTTTACAGGGAAACGTCACTAGAAAGAATACAAACTAAAAAACAAAATCGAGCATCTTTGGAAAACTGGTAGAAAATTAAAAAAGAAAAGAAGAGGAAAAGACATTCAAAACAAATGCACACTGGCCACACACACAGCACAAACAATGATTGATTTTCTTCTCCACAGAGATAAACATCATTAAAATCATTATCGTGTCTTGTTGGGGAACAGTGGATTAGTGTGCCATTATAAAAAAGATCAAACTAAAATGTAAACTTCAACCTGTTATTTTGTTGAAAAGAAATAAATTGAAATCATTTAAAAAGAGAAAAACAAATGGAAAAAAAACTAAGAACATATTGCAACACTTGGATGTCCATATTGACACATTTAAGAGAAAAAAAAAAACATTATTCACATATTCATGGCTCTGTGTGTGTGGCTCTGGGCTTCTGTCCTTCCCACATCATCAACTCCACAGCATGACAACTCTTGATCCAACTGCACTCTCAGATGCCAGTGCTAATTTCTGAGCTGTGAAAGCACAACCATGGCATGAACATGTGAATAATATGCTTTTAAGTGTGTTTGGTGTTCATTATTTTGAACTCTGTATGTAGATAGCTAACTCTATATCCATAAAAGAAAACTTTCCGAAACTAACTTTCACTTCTTTCATATCAACAGGTGATGTCACTTAATTTGAATGCATTTCAGCGAGGCACTTGTTCCCCGTCAGTTCCTATAAAGCCTACTGACTGATATAAAGCTGCCATTGTTTCAGTGGGGTGACCAGAGCATGTCAAAAGTATTTCCAACAGTTTCACTTATGAAAAAAATGATTTTGTATGCCTGGATTAGGTCCAGTTACACTGTTGGTTTGTATGTTGTTAACTTAGCTGGGCTTTAACAAGGTAAAACCTAAACCACAACATGGTGGATGGCAGTGGACCAGTGGGTAGAATAGTTCGTCTTCCAACTGGAAGATAAATGAATCGATTCCCAGTCCTGTCATGTGTCGAAATATCCTTGGGCAGGACACTAAACCTGACATTTAAGCATTTCAGTTGTATTTTGTCCCATTTTTCCTGCAAACACATTTAAAGGTTTGACTAATGGGGACCGGTCAGTACTGCCGGCAGGTCAGACCTGTATAAGCACCCTGTTGTTCCACAGCTGTGTGTCTCTTATATTGTTTGAAAAATGATGTGAGGTCCCTAAAAATTATGCTGTCTTGAAGGCAGCATGTGTTGCTCTAAAATCTAAAATCTGATTATTTTTCTGCATTAATGCTGCCATCACAGGAGCGTCAGTTACCTTTGGGCACTGAGACAGAGACATACCATCACAGAGTCTGGCTTTTTGGACTTGTTGCTCATAAGAGTCTGTGTTTGGCCTGCAGCGCTATTTCATCCAAAAAAAAGAGCTCTGTAATACCTATTCGTCTGACCATAAGGCATGTTTCCAAGTTTCGGACAAGGGTAATATGAATCTTCATTCTTGCACAATAAAGTTTTAAAGTAGTAAGTTCACAAGGATTTGTGAATGTAGCTGCATGCTTTAAAACTCGACAAAGACTTCCCAACGTAATCTCTTGGTCATGTGGTTATCTAAGTTACTGATGAATAACAGCTCTTGAGCTCTAGCTTAGGTTTGTGCACTTGACCTTCTACACAATGAAATTCCTCAATGTTCTTTAAATTGAAAAAGAAAAAATATGTCTTCTAATATTTCTTTGAGAATTGCTTTAAAAAAAAAAAAAAAAAAAAATCAAATTTATTGACAAAGTTTACTTTTAAAGCTTTTGGCTACTATTGCTATTCCGAGTCATCATTACAATTGCCTGTTGATGTCACCTGTTACGACAAAAAACACAAAATCATTCAAACTACAGACAAAGTAGATGTAATAATTAAACAAACAATTTACAAAGACAAAGCAAAAATAAGTAAGGTATGGTGTTTTCTAATTGCATTTCATTAATAAAAGACAAAAATATCCCCATTTACGTAGTAGAAATATTCAGACCCTTCACGATGACACTGAACTTTGAGCTCCGGTCCATCCCACTTCTCTATGAGCTTCCTAAGCATGGGCCAATATGGTCTCCAAGCTGATGGAGTACATCAGAGTTAAAACGACTGCTGACTGTGTCAAAGTATGAATCTGGGCATAAATACAAGTCAGCAGCATTGAAAATTCCACAACAAAAAGACGTGTGATAAAAGGATGGAGTTTATTGAAATAAGATGAGTGACTACAGATGTTTTCAGGAGTCTGGAATATTTCCCAAAGTCCTGTAACTGTTGGAGCAAGAACCCCGTTGTTTGAGACGGAGAACCATCACCGATTGTACAACAAGGTATATATGTAAGCTCTTTTAGAATCGTCAAACAACAGTGAAGGCCTGAGCTTACTGTATATGCCACAGAAGAAAAAAATACACAACACTGTTTGGACTTATTTACCAATTAGCAGTTGTAATGGAAGCAGTCTCCAGTCCAGTTCGTCAACGACTCCCTACATTTGCTTGATGTTAAAATGCCTAATCAGTATATAAAAACCTCAGATCTTGAATCTTGAAATAAATCTTGATATAGATCTTAAAACAGATCCGCAGATCTTAAAACGGAGACTGATTTTTTTTATGCACAGTGTCCAGTGTGTCAGATGAAGGTCCTTTAACCAAACACACACTGAAGGAAGGGCTCTGTAGAGAGCTGATAAGAAAACAAAGTTTAGGAAATTCCTTTTAAGAGGAGTCTGAAGCAAAACAAAACCTGAGAAAACGCTTGCAGAAACTGAGAAGAATGTTTACATCTGACTGTCATGACTCTGAAAGAAGAAAGCTTATTCATCACCCTTCTCACTATCTATCTATCTATCTGTCTATCTATAATGTGTCCACACTGGCACACCACAATTCTTTACTTCTGCTAACTAGGTAATCACTGCCAGATTTTTTTTTTTTGCTCAAGAATCTCACTCATTTCTCTTTAACTGCTATCAAACACACACACAAGCAGAACACTGACAAACTCATAGCACATAAACCATTAAAGACTAATTGAATCTAATTTATTTAGTTTTCTGGAAAGAATCATTTAAGGCAGAACTTCGCTAAGCCCCCCTCAATAAATGACTCTCATACCGTTTTGCTCTCTTTTCAAACACAATTAAAAAATAATATATAAATATATACACATTGCAAATGACATGCATATAAGGAGTTCATTTTGGAGCCCGATCTCAGGTCATTAGTAACCCACCATGACGCTGTGGAGTTGGGGTCCGCTGGCGACACGCAGGCCCCTGGCCATTTATTCTATATTAAGTCTTTAATGGGCCCTCTCTCTCTTTCTTTCCTTGCCTGTCTCTATCTCTCCCCCTGTCTCCCTCCTGACACGCAGCATGTAGGCGCAGCGCTGGTAAAATATGCACAGAAAGTCCGGTGCGCACACACAGGCAAAGCCATTCAAATGAATGGTTATTTATTCGCTAAACGAGGATCTGGGTGTTTAATGTTCCTTGGACGTTAGGTAGTTTTCTGGGGGAGGCAGAGCCATACCCCTACGGCTACAGACATCATTTATTTTACACATAGCCTAATACCACACGCTAGGCAGCCGCTGAGAAAAATGGGCTTTGGAAAGAAGATATAAAAGGAATAATGAATGATTTTTTTTTTGGGAGGGGTGTGAACACATTAGAGGTTGCAGCAGGGAGAAAAGGAAGGGGTAGACTTAAAGTCTTAAAGCTTGTGTGTGTGTGTGTGTGTGTGTGTGTGTAAGGATGCGCATGCATGTATGTGTTTCTGATACAGGGGGACGTGGTGGGGGTAAAAGGGGCGGGGGAGAAAGAGAGAGTTTTATACTCAACTCACATAAATCATGTAGAAGAAAAATGAGCAAATGTGCAGGCTAACTCATCTTCTCCCTATCCGGAGAAAATGAAATTCACTGGAATACCTATCAAAACTGCAATCATCCAGAGATAATATCTTCTTTGGTCTATCTGCACTTTCCGATTTAATTTCCTCCATGCCCTTGACATCCAGCGATACCATTAAGATGAAGCACATACAGTAAGGGAGTAGTTCTCAAATTCTGATATATGAGATCTTGGCGTTTAATGTAATATCATCATTTGAAAATTAATGCAATCTTTCTTTTGTTTGGGGGTGCTTCTTTTCTTTAATTTTTTTTTTTTTTTTTTTGGGAAAACACTCAAGAAGCAAGCCATAGTGAGACATAGCGCAACAAGGATGGAGAGCCAAACAGTGATGGGGATACGTGCAAAGGAGATGAAGAAAAAAAAAGGAGATTCATAAGAAATGGGCACAAAAATGTAGATATTTTGTATATGGTGCACTGTGCCCCTGTCTTGTTTTGAGCAACAATGGAATGCAATTATGTCTGGGTTTGCCCCAAGTCAAAGGTCACTCAAATTACGCCGCCATTTAGCTGCACCATCGAGATGAGAGAGAAAGAGAGCAACAACCCCCTTCCGCCCACCCCATCCTCTTTTCCTTCCACATATTCCAAACACCCGCCGCCACATCAAATATCATGACATCATTAGTGTAATAAGCATGGAAATCTGTTTGCAGATTATCATCACACACCCCCAGCCACCACCAGTTCCCCTCCTTTATCTGTCCAAAATCTTTCTATCTGAGCTATTTTCAATCTTTATCCTATGAAATCATACTAGAGACAAAGAAAGCCACAGACAAAGAAATAAAAGAGTGGAATGAAAAGAAAGTGCTCATGAGACAATTAGCATCTGGCAACAAAGACAAAACGATGAATGAAACAACGATAGTTTATATGAACTGCTCACATATTGTTCATTACAATTACCCCAACTCAACCATCTAACATAACTACCATATTAGGGGATGTCAGGTTTGTTAGACTGTTGATTTGTGGGTGTGTTGTCCTGGCTCCAGCTGTTGGTGTCTGTCTGTCAGTAGGCCAACGAGGCTATTTGCCTGAGTAAACTCTTCAACTCACCAAGGGACACTCGGACATCAGCCATCCCCTGAAATGAGCCATGTGGCCAAGAGCCTGGTGACATGCCAAATATAGTGGACTCTTGTTTCTATGCTACCTACAAACATGCTTTCTTGTGATGCAGACCATCTGAGAGCTGCTTCCTAACTTAGAAAATCCAAAGATTTTGCGTATTAGGTTGCTTAATTGGATGGGTCAGCGCCTCACATGCTGCATAAGTGAACACTAAGGGCAAAAAGTCCTCCCTGCAGGCAGCCCAGGTTCCAGTCCAACTGTGATGCTCCTTCTTCTCTGCCTATTCACTTTCAAATAAAAGCTACCGGTACCTAGACAGAAAGGAAAGGAAAGGAAAAGAAAAGAAAAAATACCCACTTCTCTTTTTAAATTTGATTTCATGTACTTTTAAACTACCTACTTATACATACTAGAAAGCTAACTTTTTTAATGAATGCTTTAAAACATTTTAGAATAACGTTTCTAAAGTAAAAACTTTTCTATTTTGAAAAGATTTTCACAGATTTGCCACTTCAGTTCTCTGTGAATCTGACCCCATCTTAACCTGCAACCACAGGCTGACCAGCAAAATGGTCTTCACCATGACGACCTAATCAGCCATACCTCCCAGGACCAACGACGCTTCTCTATTTTTCCCTCTCCCTCTACTCCCCCTCCTCTCTTTCTATCCTTCCCCAGGCGTTGTGTGTGGTAGAAAGATGGGTACAGCTGCTGATTGAGGCAGCAATCCTGATGAGGCTGATTCCTCATGTATTGACTGAGCTGCTTGCTTTCTTCTACTCCGCTCTTAAAAAGCGGTACATCTGGACTGATTAGCTGCTGTAGGCCACCTCTTCCCCCAATCGCATCATTTCTCCCCGAGCAAGAAATCAGACTTGGATGCTGCTGGTGTATGTGTTCCAGTGTGTGTTTTTGGATGTGTAAATGTGTGTACAAAAGCAGAAAGAAAAACAAAAAAAAAACAAAACAAAACAGAGCACTGGGATCAATTAACTTCAGTCTTTCCCTCTTCATTGCCACTGATCGTGTTTATTTAATCTGCCAAAATATGAAAACAAAACAAAAAGAACAATAAAGCAAACCGCAGACTACACAGATCTTAATTGGCCGCCTAATTACTTCACCAAACTCAATCATACAGTTAACAGGAGAGGGAACATTAAACTAAATCGTGAAAAATCAAGCACCGCATTAATAGGACCAAAAGCGTGATCAGCGAATGAATGTCAAGTTTGAAATGCTTTCTGTCATGAGTACACAGTGGAAAAGTTACTGACAACCACTACAATTTTTTTCAAGTATTATCAATGAATTATTTTCATTTGTAAGAAAAATGAAAAGTCACTGTTTGAAGGGAGGAAGGTTGGAGGCAGTTGGTTTGACGGCATCATGTGCCTTTAGCTGGAGACGCCATAGGTAAGGTGACACTGTGGTTGATGGGTTGCACCAACCATAAGAGCAGTAGATCAGCAGAGTTGTAAATGCCTGTTTAGAAATCTACAGGGATACGCATGCAAAGTACAGAGAGAAACAACTTTCCGAACAACCGTGCAACTACACCTCAGAGGGATATGAGCTCCATTATTTACAGTTCTATGTCCCGAATCGTAATCAGTGTCTTGCACTCCCCAGGCAGCCGCCTACTGGGTTGCAATCTCCCCATAAGCATAAACACACCCATAAATTCAAACACTCGGTATTCAAAGATTCAAATTTCCTGAGACGTATATACAAAAAAATGTGCTGGTAAATGCACTAATGTCTGTTTGTGTGGGTGTCTTTCTCTTGTGGAAATGTGTAATGTCAATTCCAAAGCCATCCTGTTGAGAGTAAAGACAGAGCAGAGACTAATAATTAAATGCAATATGTTATAATCGTTTTTCATGCCGGTACACTCAATTAAGCAAATTATCATGTGTTTTCATGCAGTTTTTCCACCTAACACTTGCCACAAACAGAAACATGTTGACACGTTCAACCCAAAATCAGAAAAATGGAACAATAAAACACCAAATCTTACATTTATTGTTGCTTTCAGATGATTCTTTCATGTTCCTTCTAAAAATATATATATATTGGCAACAACCCCAACTTGGCTTTTGGACTTTTCGTTGATCACACCCTAAACAATCTTTTTTGTCTTTGGCTTGGAGCACATGGCATCCATTGCTTCAAGAAACGAGTTTTAAGCAAATTATATTACATCCTAGATAGCTCCCAGACCACTGAACATAGTTAAGATTTTTCCCCCATGGTAAAATAATTTTTAACCTCATATGTATCTCATTAATCATGCCTGTCTCAATTTATAATAACAAATTAAATGAAGTTGTCAAAACATAAAAGAAAAAAAAAAGTGGTGGTGGTGGAGGGGGGTGTAGGTGGTCTGAACCCAGGGAGCAGAACTGTTTTTAAAGAGGAACCTGTGGGGG
>JBAMYA010000024.1:6690586-6711510 GCA_037176975.1 Arrhamphus sclerolepis | reverse complement strand
ATGTGTTCATGCCCATTATGGTTCATTTTAACCACCTACACATAATTATTTAAATGGTCAGGAAAGGCACAGATTGGACTTTCTGTGAACTATTGATCTCAGCTTGGGACATCAGACAGCTCAGAGAATATGAATTTCACCTTATTAAATTTTTACTAAAGGATGACAGATACAAATTATTTATCTGAAAATCAAGATGATTTCCTCAACTTAGATTATGTTTCAGGATGTGTGTTGCCTTTGAAAGAGTATGGCTTACATGTATCAGCTGCAACTTACAAGACACACAGTATAGTTTGTGATCAAGTGTGTCTATATACACTCATATATTGGCTAAATCTTTGTCGTGTTTGATTATGCATGTTTCTCTGGTTAGTGGTAGGCTAGTACAAGAAATAGGTTACAGAACTACTATATTAGCTCAGTGATCAAAATAAACTAAAAAGAAAAAAAAAAACTCCCTGCGAAGAAGTCCCATTAGTTTCAGCCAACCAACCCTGTGTGTGTGTGTGTGTTTGTGTGTGGGTGGGTAGGGGGAGTATACTGACAATAGGACTGTGCACTAAAACTGATAACATCACCATGCCATTCAAAGGCCCCATTTCCACAAGGCAGGATCTGTAAAAGGCTCCACACTGTGAACGTCTGTGCATGTTTTGCACCACTGACACCCTAATTGTATAAAGGCCAAATATATAAACAGAAATGTAAAAGGAATATGGTATATCAATAACACGTGTAGCCAGTGGCAGAAAATAACCTTACACATTGGCTCTGTCATTTAGTCTATTAGGCAGTTAAGTGGGATTTTCTTTTGAAAGAAAAAAAACCTGAACATATATTCAGCCTTGGGTGAAATGCAGATGAAGTGTCAGTATCTGCAGAGCAGCCAGATAGCCAGATTGGAAAGGACAGCCTCTGGCTAAACTTGTTGATGTCACGCCTTCCCCTCATTAGAAACCAGCTCCTCGTTCAAATGCACACACTGATGTTCCTGTAAACACAACGTGCTTATTGTACTGAGCCAAACACGCTTTTCTTTACCCTCTTCTGTCTTTTATGCTGGCAATCTACAGGTGCTTGGGGGGGGGGTGGACCGAAGGAACATGAGAGGCTTTTTGCCGTGCGCCTTTTCATCAACATGAATGCAGTCTGTAGCACGGCAATAGCAGCTTTCCCGTCATGATCTCATTCCTTACAGCCACAAGCTGGTGTTAACTCACCCCGACTCTGCTCTGGACCCTCCGTAAATACTCTTCCATGTCGGCCTGCGTCGCTACGGCGCTGCTGCAGATCTCTCCATGGACCAAGTTTCGACAGCAACGCAGCTGATACGTGTATTTGTGTGAGTGTGCGTGCGCTTTATTTTTTTTTCTTCCTTCGCTTCCGAGTCCCCTGCTGCGCTCTCACTGCAGCACTTGCTGCCGCTGTGTGAGCTGACGGTCCTCCCCTTCTCAACGGGGTGAACCCACAGCACCGAGCAGTGGGTGTGACGGAGGGAAGAGGAGATCCGGCGGAGGCGCGCTTGCTGATTCAACCGCGCTCCCTGCGGTTGGAGGCGCGCTCCCCTCCAATTTCACCCTCAGCACCATGGAAACGCGCGCACACGCACGCCTATTCCCATCCTATCCGATGTACGGTCCCTGCGCCTACGGATTACGTAGCTACTGAATTTAGGTAATGAATTATAAGCTGTTGCTTTAATTACCTACTCATGGCTCTGTTGCTGATATCAGCACCTTTACCCTTTTGGTGTTTATGGGAGAAGAAAACGCCGCAATGTACTCGGAACCACAATCTCTGAGAGGCATCCGCAATCCCTTTCTGAGTGTTGGGTCAGGAAGCACTTTAATCAACCAGAAGAGGACCCTGTGAGCACACACCCAGGATGTCAGTCAAGTACTTCTGGATGCTATCCATCAGTCCATCCATATCTGTACAGAACTTCATCACAGAACTGAAGCATGCAAATGCAATAGCAAAGAAACTTCTTTTGGCTCTTTCCTTTTTTAGAGGTTCCCACATCACCTTGTTGTGCATATTAATACAATTTACATAGATACCCTTCCTGACACAGCGCTCACCATTTATCCTGGTTTGAGACTGGCACTGTGAGAACATTGGTTTTGTGACCCCTTAGTGGCTGGGCTGAGGATGAAAATCCAATACGCTTTTAAATCAGCGCTCAGGGCCAGATCCCCAGATCCCATTTGCCTGAATGTTTTAGTTATTTCTCTGCTTCAACACACCTGATTCAAATAAACAGCTTGCCAGCTTGTCAAGGTCTGCACAGGTCTGTTACTGACCAATTCCTCTGAGTCAGGTGTGTTGCATCAGCTAAACCTAGAACATGCAGGACAGTAGGTCCTGATTATCTGGATGGAAGAATACAGGTTTAATTTAGCAGGTTTGCAGAGTTAGTCCCATGGCACAAACTAACATTGTATGTTTCTGAGTGGTTGAAACATTATAGTTCAACCATGTGTGGATAGGAAAAGTTACTGCTTTCAATTTTCAATTGTTGCAGCTTTCTGGGGAGGTTTTTCGACAAGCTGCTGTCATATTGAGTTCTACATATCAACAAACTTTGTTTGATTTATACTGAAAAGCTCCATCTAAATTCATGGAGGACACAAACTCTCATGCACACACGGTTACCAGACTTTGTATGCAATGCTTGCCCAAACCTGTTGTTCACGTTACAAATTTCTTCTGAAAGAACTCATAAGTACAGTAAAAAAAAAAACAATTATAAATCAATGGCACAGCATACAGGATCAAATGATAAAACTGCATGCAGTCTAGTGGTTAGGTGAAAAGTCAGACTTATCTAATAAGCTACAAGAGGGAAAAATTTAAAGCAATGCTGAGTCATGAAATCCAAAAACAAGACCAAGGAGATAAAAAAAAACAACACTAAAACGTTTATAGGCCTATTAGTACTGAAGAATGCAAATCTAGGGGTATAATTACTGAAAAGATAAGGAAAAACATGATGGTAAAGGCCTGGCTGAGAGGTAAAAAGAGGAAGCACATTCAGCCGAATGAACAAGGGAAGCATGCCCTACAAAATAAAACAGGAAGTAGAGTAAACCAAATTGCAGAAGTTAAAAATTATACAATAATAACACAATAATTGCACTTTCCTTAAGAGTACCACAGGAAAATGGGGAAAAAATCTGACAAAGTAAGGTAAATGAAATAAGAAAAGATAAATTTAAAAAAATGAATAAGAGCAAAAACACTACAAATAGTACACAATGTGGAAACATATTTCCATGTATTCATTCTTCATGTATTCTTTATTTTTCACTCCTGTCATTTCATTGCCCTGCAGTGTTGAGGCTGACAAAAACAAAGAGTGGAAATGTGCAGTGAAAAGACAAAAGTGGGCCTACCAATCACCACCCAACCCATAATGTTTAGAAAGCCTGTTGTGACCACTGAAGTGACGAGTCTGTAAAACACAACTGCACAGAAATGTTTCTTCAAACATTGCCTAAAGGAACAGAACAACTTTCAAATGCATTTATAACACATTTCAATGAAAAGGAAAACTAGAAATTCTTTTTTGCACATCTTTTCAATGCTATCAGAAAGCAGAGGCTCTACATGCTTGAATATATTTAAATTTATTTACTGGACTTAATTGGACTGTACTGGTTTGAACTGAAGTATCTTTGGACTTTAACCATTTGATGCACCTAAGTACATTTTTGTGTTTTTGGCTTTTAGTATCTAGCATATTTCATTCTTTTTCCTTGCACATGATTAACAATATATTCAAGGTTGGGCAGTTTTTTAGTGTCAGTATTTTTTATTTTTATGTATTTTTTAAAATCCTTTTGTACATGAACTTAAATACTCAACCTTTTGACCTTTTGCACAATTTTCTTCTGATAGGAATCCAGTCAAATCACTACTGTAGATCCTGTTCTTACTACTATGTGCACAAAAAAAATTGCAATGGGTCAATATGAGTAGGCCTATTTGACATTGAGCAAAAATTAAATATGAAAATAAATGTTGCTGCTAATCTTTAACAAATACCAGGCTGCAGTAATCAAACCATAAATAATCCAGTCTGGATGAAGTACATAGAAAATACATCAATTACTGGGTTTTTTTTGTTTGTTTTTTAGTTGCATCATGAACAAAAACATAGTATTTTAAGGGCTAAAATTTTTGAAAATTCCTCTTTATTTGATATGTGATGAGGTTATTCTGATTGGAAAAAAAATTGAAGAAAAAAATATTGGAAAAAAAACGTTTCTTAAATCATATTATAGCTCGCTCTTGCTATGAACACATTTTTTGTGTGGAAGGGTCTTTAATGTAACTATTTTAAAGGTGCATCTAAGAGTTAATTGTAACATCTTTACATCCTCTATAGAGCACATTTGTTGTGAAGCATTCAATGATTTTAATTTTCTTTGCAGCACATGTCATCACATTCAAGAGTTATTTGGTGTTTGTGTGCCCTAAGCAGGGGCACAAATGTCTTGAATAAAAAGACAAACAAACAATTCAGTTAAACTTAAAAAGGTCCATAAGTAAATAAACAGTCATAAATTTGGCAAAGGAGGACAAAAAATAAGAAAATCAGATTTTGTTTTGTAACAGTTATAAAGTTGTAACTTCAGAGGAGGGAACTGTAGACATTTCATTGTTTATTCATGATGCATTTGGAGAAGACGTGAAGAATGACATAGACATTAAAAAATGATTCATTTTACTCTGCAAATAGCTGCTCTGAAAGTTTAAAGTAGACTGCTTCATGAAAGCAGAAACTGAGGAAGGTAGAACTGTTTTACCTGCGTTGACTGATAATAGCTGTTGTGGGATAAAGGCGGCGCAGCCTTGATCCATTACTGCTCGCTGTTTTATGGACAAACTGAAAGATCTGTCGTATTTTGCCCTTTGAAATAATTGTCCATTACACAAGTAAGCCTTGAAGCGTCTTCACTAAACCAGCTTAATTTTCCATTGAAAACAATAGGCCCCGCTAATTGATTTTAATGGCTCTCTCCGCGACGATGCGCCCCTTATGACTTGGAGAGAGGTCTTTAAGATTATTATTATTAGTATAATTGCCATTACCCCCACTCCTTCCCTTTGCGAGTGGGAGACAGAGGAAGAATATCTTTGCCCTTAAGCTGAACAAATAATTATTAGTGACTGGAAACAAACAGACGACCGTCACTCCCGCGCGCACACAAACACATCTGCACGTGTATCTCCACCTTTGAGGAGACCCCCTCCTGGCGACCCTCGTTCCCTCCGCCGCCCTCTTCGTGCATCGTGCCGCTTGTAATTTATGCAAAATTAATTGATACATCTTTTATAATTGATGTGCTGTAAACTTAATGAGTAATTTATGTAATTAGTCAATTAAGGATAATTCTAGCATATGTTCCATATGCCCAGAAGGTGTGCTTTACAACTAGTTATTTGTCCAGGATTTTGGTGCACGCGAGGACTGCCGTAGACTACCTAATTAATTTTGATATGCAGATCAAGCACGGTGTCTATTTAACAGCCCCCTTTGCGAAAACAGATTTAATATTGATCTTTCCCGGGCGTTTTAAGAGGATGCTTTTACTCGCGTTGGCCTCCGAGGGCCTCTGGGTTTCAGTTCTCATTCTGCAGACGCCTGGAAAACGGCAAAGAAAACAAAGATGCCAGAAAACAACACCCGGCTTTTATTTATATATCCGTGTTTTCGCCTTGTGATGTGGCGCTAAATGGTAATTTCCCTTGCAATTACACGAAGTCTTTAAAATATGCTCGCAGTTGACACGGCTGACCTTTTGAGTGGGCTTTAAGGACCGAGACATAACGGGGGAGATACACCCGCTAATTAATTGACACAGTTTTGAATATTCATACCTAGTACATCGAGCTCGCCCTTAATTACATTGTTGGACTTCTCTCCAAGGAGGCTAAATCACGAAAGGCTTAATTATTGTAATGTATTCGAGGGCCCACCGGGGCACCGACGGAGACGGGAGCCGTCAAGGACCCAGTCATGACACCTGGCCAGAGAGAAAAATCTCAGGAAGGGGAGCCGCTTTTGTTGTTTCTCCGCTGAACAATTCAGAGCTGTGGATGAAGTTTGTTTACATCCTTGTAGGATTCACCAGAGAGTGTTTGAACAGACAGACAGCCGCCGGACTCCCCTCTCAGCAATTAATCAACAACAGCGCCTCTCCAGCGCAGTGTGTTTCTGTGTGTTTCTGCGCCAACGCGCTCGTGTAATTGAGAGCGGAGCGCACTGATTATTGTGCGCAAAGGAAGACATGATTTATTGCTGGGAAAGTCTGAAAGTGCAATCGAGCAAATTTAACAAAGGGGCTGTGTTTATATGTCTCATCCTTTTCTATTTAGCCTACTACAAGTGAGGTGAGCAAGATTTCAGTTCAGATGTATTTCTCCGTCGGAAATGTTTCGATCACAATAGAAGGGTGTGTTTTTAGGAATTACTGGAAGTGTCTACAACTTCATACCACAGTGTGCATTTGTGGAGGTAGAGTGGGAAGCCAGAGAGGTCAAAGGCCAGGGTCATAAAGAAAAAAACAGTGATTGAACGTTTATGCGTTTGGCATCTTAAACACAGTTGAAATCTGTCACTCTGGTTCTGCTCTGTGTCTGTGTACTTTAATAGGGACTTTTTGATTGGCAAGAAACAGATTAGAAGCAAACACGTGCACGGATCGCCCCTCCTCTTATTTCTTAGACCCCATTTCTTCCCACATTGGTTCCCCCCACACACACACACACACACACACGCACACACACACGCACGCACGCACACACACACACACAAGCCCTGCTCTCTCCTGACGTGTCCCCCAAGTGTCTGGATAAAAGATAACACAGCCGGCGACCTCCGGGGGTCTTACAAAACAGCGCTCTGCGAGTGGGAGCATCACAAAAGACGAGAGGAGCCACATCACACACAAGCAGCAAGGCAAACCGGCCACACTCATCCTTCCATCGCTGCGGAAGCAAGTGGAAGTCGGAAAAACCTCTCAACTTTTACGCACGGACGCCGAGTTTTACGCACAAATTGAAAGAGCATAATTTGACGACAAGAAAGACAAAACAAACTTTACATTGGATGCAAGCGGCTCTCAAGGATCTTACCTGTCAGCCACGGGCCTTTGGCTTGCACTTTCATTCAACCATAAAGCAGGTCATCTAATCCGATGGCCCAGAACTTTGGAAAAGATCATTCAGATGGAGACTGATGTGAAGACTGTTAGGTTATTTCTGTAAAAGTAGCGTTTAGAACATTGCCTTTAAAGGGCTGTTTAATTTAACAGGCTAATTCAAACTTCAACAAGTCAGTAACAGCTATGCCCCGTCCTGGGAAAAACTCTTACAGCGACCAGAAGCCACCTTACTCCTACATCTCACTGACAGCGATGGCCATCCAGAACTCAGCCGACAAGATGCTGCCTTTGAGTGACATCTACAAGTTCATCATGGACCGGTTTCCATATTATCGAGAGAACACCCAGAGATGGCAGAATTCACTGCGACACAACCTCTCGTTTAACGACTGCTTCATCAAGATCCCTCGACGGCCTGACCAGCCGGGGAAGGGCAGCTTCTGGGCTCTGCACCCGGACTGCGGTGACATGTTTGAAAACGGCAGCTTCCTGAGGAGACGGAAGCGCTTCAAGGTTTTGCGTGCCGAACATATGACATGCAAGAGTTCCCCGATGATGCATTATTTCCACCATCACCACCACCCCGGAGGCAAGCTGGGCACAGCGTCCGGCCATCATGAGCACTCAGCCGGCCCGGCGGGCGTTGGTCGGCTCCCCCACTTTCAGGGTTACGGGGGCATTACCTGCACGCAGCCTGGCGGGTTTAAACACCCGTTCGCCATCGAGAACATCATAGGACGGGACTACAAGGGTGTGGTGGCCAGCGGGCTGCCTCTCACCTCAGTCATGCACCACCTGGGTTACCCGGTGCCCCCTCAGCTCAGCAGCGTCGTCAACTCTATGTGGCCGCACGTCGGTATGTTGTCAGAGTCCATGAGTGGTGTTTCTGTGCCCGCAGCATCATCCGAGTATGCGCCCTTCAGTGTGTCAGCAAAAGGCCTGTATCACAATGCCAACGGGCAAACGATGCCCGCCGTTCCGGTGCCAATAAAGCCCACTCCGTCCTTGGGTCCAGTCCCCGGTTTGACGGGGCTGCAGTCCAGTCCGTCCCAGCTCTGTTCGCCGGCCTCGGTCATGGAGAAGAGCGATCTTTTAGAGGGGAAAGGAAACCCTCTACACCCGGCTCTCCTGCTGTCCTAACTGGGTAAAAAAAAGAAGCATGTTTGATTTTTTTGGAAATCAAACAAACAATGTGAGAGACAACGTGATTCCACAAGATAAAACAAAACCGGCCTATCAGAGACATTATATAGTAAAAGTTTAGTGCAGCTGTAAGAGGGTTGTAAAAACTAAAACATTGTAATAAACAGGCTACTGTATTTTTCATTAGACCTATGTTGGTTGAAATTATAATTTATTTGCACACTTTGTAAGGGCAGTTTCCACACACTGTAATGTGGCACTGATAAATACAATCAGACAAGTATAAACCCAAAGAAAGCTTTTGCTTAAGAGAAAAATAGTCTGACATTCTTTCCAAAAAACCAACCAACAAGTGTTTATATTTTTTGCTGTTGTTCCATTTATTATACTGTCAGGTCTGTACTAAACACAAGTAGATCATAAGTCTTTTTTTCTTCTTTCAAATTAGGCCTGTTGCACTTTTTTGTGTGTTACTTAGCAGTTAATTAAACCTGTTATTATGCTTGTATTATAACAATATTTAACTGAAGATATTTATAAAGAAGTTGAAACTGAATCTTTGGTGGTGTAATTATTTAAACATTTGTTTGAATAAATTTTCCAAACTTATTGGGGGCTAATTTTGGCTCACATAGAGCCGAAGGAAAAAGGAACATGAGGTGAATTTCATTAGACATAAATATGTTTTTTTTTTCCAGCAGTACGAATACAAATGTACATTATGTTGCCCTTTGAGTGTCATGACTCAGTGTGTAAAAAGGATTTCTCTGCTCATGATTTTGACATATTTTTTACACTTACCACCTTTCACAGCCACAAGTAGCAATAATTCAATTTTTTAAGTCAAGAGAATTAAGCAAATAAGTCAAGTCTGCTGCTCATTTTAGTTTATGATTATTTCCACTGTTTTTTATAAGACCAGTCCTCACATACAACAAATCACTGCTTTAATGAAACTTACATTTTTCTATTTAGTTTAAACTTTGGCTATCATTGGATATCTATAGTTGTACCGATAGGAGTAAAACCTGAGATCATGTAGTATTTTGTTAATTTTTTGCTAAATCAGTCATTGTCAGACATTGCTGTAATATGGGCTTTCCCCCATCCATTAAAAAACAACAACACAAATTTAAACATGCCATTTTAATAGCGAGGGAAGTCTATCCGACCTAGAAAACAGCTGAAGAATGTCAAACATGTTATATATGCATTTTTTTTTTAAATCTAGATTTTAAATGTAAGGCCATTTCATTTGTTAAAAAAATATTTTTCAGAGAGATGATGACACTGTAGTCCTGCTGTACCTTTGCATTTGTACGAGTGCGGACGATGTGACATGATCTGGGGAGAGTGCATGTGGCAGTGCATGTTGTGTCCAGGCGACGTGTATGATCTTCATGTGATGGATATGAGGAGCCAGCACTCTGGACTGCAGCTCCACATCTTCAAAAGCAGGCAGGGAGATCAGATCAAGTTTGCTCTTTTGTTTGCTCTGTTTTAATGAAGCTTTGAAGCTTCTCTTTTCCAGCAGCACAAAGCCTCAGGTTCATCCCACTGAAAATGACTTATATTTAACCTCCCAGCCCCTGTTTAGCATCCCAAAGGCTCCCACAGCCGACACTATTGTCACACCAGCCTCTGAACAAATAATTGAGATGCACCAAGGAAGGAGAAGCGTGGGAGTGAAAAATTAGAACATATTTGGATGTCACTGCTAACGAGCAAAATACACATAAAAGTGGTTACTTCTGTCCTTTCTCAGTCCATATTTTAACTTCCTTCCCTAGTCCATCTTCGTCATTTGTTCATTGTTTTTTTTTGTAGCAGTTGTCTGGAGTTTTCTCAGCAAAACCACCTCTCTTTCACTTAATGTCAAATTTATACAAAACATGGAAGTTTCTCTGCAGGGTGTCTCTAATTCATAGTTAAAGAGCATTGGAAATTTACAGCACAACAAGTGTGTCTGTGTGTAAAGTACTGTGTGTGTGTGTGTGTGAGTGTGTGTGTGTGTGAGAGAGGGAGCGAGACAGTTTCTTTAATTCCCTGATCAGCAGGTCTCAGTGTTTTTAATAGCCCTCCCTGCATTAGTGCGTAATTAAATGCCACTAATTAAGACACAATAAGAGGAGTAATAATGCAGTCATTACTACCCTCCGTGATCTTCTGTCTTCCTAAAAATGGAATTAGAGGTTTCTCAAGTCATAATATCAAATGAGGTCTCCTAATGTGCACATGTGTTTATGTGCAGGATAATAGGAGGTACATGAGCGTTTTCATTTATAAGGGAAGAAGTTGAGCTGCTTGTGTCAAATCATTCAGATATACCGACATATTGATTTTTTTTTTCTGTTTTCAGTCTGAAAGTATGTTCTGCAACAGAGACATAAATATTTGTTGCAATCATTTTGGCGGTACTCAGATCACAAATGTGGTTGTTTGTTTGAGTTTGGTTATGAGAAACATAATGTTAGCAGCAATATGTTACTCGCTGACAGCGTGACTAACCTACAGCTGCATATCCATAAGCCAGAATACATTTTTGATGCATAACAATACTAATAGTAAGCACAAGGGTTGCGTTTCTGCAGATATGAATTCTTTTAAGGCACGTATGATGAGAGGGAAATGAGGTGAATCTTTTTTCAGCGTTGTGTTTTGCTTCAAACTTTTTTTTTTTAAAAAGTCTCTTGTCCTCCTTAAAGCAGCGACATTCTGTAGTTCACCTTGGCTGATTTCTTCTCAATAATAAAGCTTAATAATACTTAGTATTAATGGTTTCATTTAAATTAACATAGATCATATATAAAAAAAAATATTTGGGAAGATAGAACCTAATGTGTTAAGACAAGTGCACGAAAACAAATAAAAGCATTTTTCTTGCAATACATTTTAATGTAGCCACAACACTGAAGTGTTCGCTCTGATAAATGTGTTTCCCAGAGACTGAGGAAGACTTGAAAGCAACAAAACAAACAAACATTGAGTTCAATAACAGTAGTCTTACAAAAAAAACAACAACTCAGAACTCAGTGTTTAAGGGTTGATAGTTGCTGTGCCATTTATTTTATTTCTGATTTGAGCAATGCTAATATAGTTCATATCTAAAGGAGTAAATTCAACAATGATAAAGATGTATCTGTAACGAATATGGAAGATGTCTTAATTCATGGATAAAACTGTTTATCATGTTAGATTTGAGTTTTAAAAATGAATAATAAGAGTATTATGAATGAATAAAAGATTTATGTCAGAGGTCTTCCACTGTCCGTCCTCTGAAACGTCACGTTTCGCTCATGCATAGACAATGATACATTAGTGCTAATTACCGGCACTTCATAGGGGCCAGGGTCGCAAATTCTACATGCGTTTTCCTTAATGATCAGCAAGAGCTGGCCATCATGATGAGCAGCTTAATTAATCTGATCTGGCGTCCACACTAACTCACACTGGCAAGCAGTCATATTCACAAACTTTAAATATTATTCTTTGTTCCAGACAGTGCTTTTATTAAATATACTGGGAACATCAGATGAGAGAAATTTGTTCTAATATCGTAAAACCTATAATTGACATACAAGAATTCTTTGTTCAGTCACAGCTTGACTGGTCATTACAATTATAAGACATAGATAGATCCACAAGATGAAAAAAACTTTGTTAAACAGGTTTCACAGAAATACATACAGAAAATTAACTTAACAAAGACCTATTTATTACAAAATGAAATGTAGAACGGCAGCCAGAAAGAAAGAGAGAAACTACTGCAAGGAGATGTTTTTTTTTTTCCTTTTTGATATACTATTATTTATCCCTGTGGGGAAATTCTGCCTCCGCATGTGACCCATCTGAGCTGTTGGACCCAGAGTGGTGGGCTGCTGCGGTGCAGCGCCTGGGGAGTGGGTGGGGGTTTTGAGTGCCTTGCTCAGGGGCACCTCATCCATGGATGTGGTTGTGGGGAAGCTCTTGTTCAGGCACCCAACCCACATCATTGGTCCTGGCCAGGGATTGAGCCGGGGACCAGCCCAGTTCTCTAGCTGGTACGCCACAGAACCCCCCCCATTACACGATGAGCCTCTCTGACAGTTTGAATAGAGCTATGAGACTAAAGAGGACACAAGTTCAGTTATCAGAGACAGCAGAGACAGTGGCCACATGAGGTCAAAATTAATAAATAACAGTCACCTAGATGACATTCAGTTCCACCAGCTTGCGTCTTTATGAGAAGATATTATGAATATTTTTTCTTGTTCTTTTTTTTCTTTTCTTCCTTTTCCTTTTTTTAAATCATGAAGTATTAGAAATTGAATATCCAAATTTTGTTTTCCACAGAATTATTTTAAACACGGCGGTTCATAGTAAATGTGAATGATGTCATCTTGGAGTATTTTTTTTTCTGCACTCCGTCATGTCCCCAACAAACAGGAGGACAGTCCATTCTTAACATCACAATTCAGAGGTTGTGATGAAATATGGATTAATGCAAGAGAAACATATAAGCAAGAAAAAGACAGATGAGCTTTTATTCAATTTGATTTCCTTAATTACATTTAAGTTTATTGCATCTGCACCTCCACAAACCTCAGATACAACTTAAACAAACAAACAAACAAAAAACGCTCTTTGCATTAATGTTGACTGTTCCTGGCTGACAAGCAAGAAATTCCTCTGAGCTCATAAAATTTTAATTATCATCAGATGAGAAACCTAAATACTTAATCAAACAAAATAATTTCATAATTTGGTTTCTCTTATTTTGGTTATAAGGTATAAGATACTTTTGACACAATACTTGTACCATATGCTCAAAAATCAGAAGGCTATGAATTTTTTTAGTTAATTTCTGCATGGTAGCGTTATGGTCCATTTGATAACTGGTTATAAAATGTGATTTACTGCATCAACACATTTTTATGTTAAAATAGTGGTTGCCTTTCCATGGTTAGGACTGAGCTCCTAAATACAAGACATAGATGTTATCAGAATTCAGCATCAACCAACAAAACAGATCATCTGAGGGGAGTGAATTTATCTGCAGGCAGAGAGAATCTGCCAGAGAAGAGAGTCTGAACTGCAGGCTGCCCCTGCTCTCCTTGTTTTAAGATGCATTTTTGTTTTCTATTTTTTTTTAATCAGTATTCCTTGTTATTTTTTAACTTTTATATTTGAAAATGCAGCTTGTCCAATCTAATTGTTTCTGTTTTTCATTCATTCTAGCCTTTATTTTATGGTATTCCCTTCCATCACTCCCAAACTTGCCTTCATTTATCTACCTCTGTGTTTTCCAGTGCTGCTCCCTCCCCCTCCCTCCTACATACTAACTCAGTGATTCACTGATCTAGGGTCAAAGTTCATTCATCCTTGTGGCTCAAGTGCATTGTCTCTTGGAGTAAGGTCCTCTGATGCAGCGGATAACATCTTCCTCCTGCCACCCATCTTTATTGGCCCAAATTATTATACCTTATTAACTATTATTACACTTTTATTAGCAATTCAAAACAGGTCAGCGGTTCAACCGCTCTGGACGCCTTCCCACTGTCTCCTCTCTCTGTCTTCACCACTTTCTTAGAGGAATTCTGTGACAAAGAAGTTCTGTGGCCAAAAAACGACAGCAGTTTTAGAGGTTAAGTGCTTTTCGAGAGAATGAGAGTCTATGCAGGTCTATTTGAACCTTGAATAAGATAGATTAAAAAGGAATGGAAATTACCTTAATTAAAAGATGTCTTAATTAAAGCGCTCTCTGCTGAGTTTGAACTTGAAATCTTTAATCCCATTACACAATGTCAAAACATAGACACTCTTACAGCAAAGGTTTGAGTTGCTAAACTGCCTTGGATTTGGGAACACTTTTTTTGAATTATATGAAGGCTGTGGAGTAACTTTTTTTTAAGTGTTATGGATTTAAACAAATATTGTTTTGCATTTATGTGATTTGGATATTTTTTCATGAATGAGCCTATGCATTTCAATTCATCCAAAACTATTTAAATATAACATGTAATAAAAATAGAAAAAAAGAATGAATTTCAAAGTCAAAATTACATCTAATAAAATTTCTTGATTATTCACTTCATTTCCCTTAATCTGTATGGCAGTTCTCTCATGGCGCTTTACACAGTCTGGTACAGTTAAGTACAATCTATTACAGTTCATTGTACTTTCAGTCCAGTTCAATGTAATTCAGTCAATCCAATAAATTCTGATAAAATCCACATTCAAAATTCATACAATGCAAATTCATAAAAACAGACCAACTGAAGAACCGGACAGATTGGAGCAGTTCAGCAGAACCAGACTCAGTGAGGGTGCCATCTGCCTTTACTGGTTAACTGGTTGGAAATATGAGATTAGTCAGAAGATATCCACCAATGAGATACAAGGTTAATTGCAAGTATAACGAGAAAAGTAAAGAGAACAGAGTAAGGAAAGAGCACAGTGAATCATGAGGGGAGCCTCGGGGGTCTCGGCCTGTAGCAGATTAAAGAGATGGTTCAGGGCGCCCAAGCTAGCCCTAACTACAAGTTTTATTTTAAAAAAAAAAAAAAGGTAAGTTTTAGGGCTAATCTTAAAAGTGGATAGGCTTTATTGTGTATGGGAGCTGATTCCACAATAGAGGAAACTGGTGAGGGTCTGCCTCCTGCTCTACTTTTGGAAACTCTCGTAACCACAAGTAAACCTACGGTCTGAGAGCAATGTGCTGTGTTGGGATAATACAAAACCATGACTTCTTTAAAACAAGAGAGACCCAGGCCCCATAAGGACTTAAGAATTTAATAGGAAACCAATGAAGGGAAGCAAAGAGTTATCTCCCCCCAGCCAACCCACACTTCATCTTCCACACAACTACAATAACTGTGAACCGGACTTTGCATTACTGCAACACTCATCCTACATCACACCCCCCTCCATAATTCCAGTCCCCTGTCCCTCCCTCTCTCCATCCATCCATCCGTCCGTCTGTCCTCCTGCTACCTTCATTTAAACTGTTAATGTAGTTGTATGGCTGCATGCCAGTTTGGATTTGGCTTGAACGTTATCTTATTTCATCATAATGACAATAAAGTAAAGTAAAAGTAAAAGTGAAGATTGATGAATTACGATCTCCTGCTAATCCTCATCACAACTCTGGTGGCAGCATTTTTGATCAACAAATGCATGAACCAGTTTTCCCACATCACTCAAAGATGGGATTTTCCTTACTTTTGCAAAGTTATGAAGTTGGATTAAGGCAGTTCTGGAAACAAGTCTTACGTGCAACTTAAAAGACAAATCTAACCCTGACATAATTGCATGGTTCTTCACAATAGAGGCAGCAAAAGCAGAGTCACTAAATGAGTAGACAATTTGTTTCCCAAGTAGCTCAGGTCCAAATGAGAAATAAGCAAATGAGAGGGATTGGAATGCAAAATGAAAGCACGAATAAAAGAAAAACCAGGAACAGTGAGATCAGACGAGGTGACATTCAAAATACAGAAAACTGATTGCTCTTTATATGACACAAAGTAAATTTTAATCTCCATTCAAGCTTAAAAATTCAATTCCATTACTGCTACACAGAACAATTTTGTACAATAAGATCACAGATGACATGCTGTGAACATGCTGTGGCTCCAGTGGGTTTTGGCATTCATTATTATCTGGGTTCTATGCACAGGCCTGACCTCACCATACCACTGATGCTTGGCAGATGGATGCTGATTATGGTTTTAATTATATGATATGGAGCCTTCCTGACTCATGCTATACCCATCCTTGTGTAATCTCCATGCATTCATGTTTTGAAACTTTCGGCACTTAATGACAATATTAGCCATTTCTGATTGAAAGACACATTAAATGTCACATTTGCTGTAGAAAACAGAAGGTCGCCGACTTGATAAAAATGTTCTGACTTACCAACTTCTCATGCATCCTAAAAACAGTGTGCAGATATTTGATAAATGACTGAATATTTGCACAACATGAGATTTAGAAAAGCAGCACAGACATTGAACATGAAACCACACTGAGCAGCTGAACTAAAGTGCACTTTAGAATATTTAAAACAAACAAAAAAACAAACAAACAAATAAACTGGAGTTTGAATGTCTGTGACAAGTTTCCATTCCTCATTCTTTGCAATGACGGAAGCATTAAAAGGTCACTTCAAGCCCCAGGCAGGTAGTTTAAGTAGCAAGATAAGGTTACAACCTCCAGGGAGAAAAAGATGCTTTGTATCAATCATAATGTACATGGACACTGAATGACTTTAAACAAAGTGACCGCTTTCTTTTAAGTATTATTGGTTTAATTTTCAGATGAAAGCAAGAAGCTTGCTCTTCCTTGCAGCTACTGAACAACAGCTGCAAGTCAGTAGGCCACTGAGCATTAGAGATTAAATAAATGTTCTCCTGATGCATAAAAGTTGATATTAAAGCTTTCAAATAATAGCAAAATGCACCTTTGTGTATGCATATTATAAATATATATAAAGTAAAATCCAACAATTAGGTTCATTATACAGCATTTAAATCAGATGTTAAATCAATGAAGCCAAACTCAAGGGGATCACCTAAGCAAAGAAAAATATAAACACAGCAAATGTCCACAAGTAGGTTCAAACAACAGCAACATAGTAAACATGAACGATGGGAGAAAGCTAAGGGTCCCTCAAACGACAGGATGAGACAGGCGGCTGACAGTGCTCCTTGTGAAAATATGATAAGAGAGAGATCTACAATTAGCAGACTACGGAAATGTCTCCTCAGAGCCATAACCCTTCTTGTCTACCAAATACCGATAACTCCTATCCAACATTTGATTTTATGATCTTTCAAACCAGAAAAGTAACTCTCTTGTTCCACCCCCAAACTTTCTTCCAGTTTCTGATGAACCGAGAAGCCAGAGAAGACTGAATTAAGTCCATGGCAGGGAATACAGGCATCCCTAAAGCAGGGTGAACGTAGACAGAAGTTTGACTTTGTGGTCATAGTGGCAGTGTGGTAGCAGGGATGTACCACAAGTCTTACTGAACTAATTTAAATTCAAATATTCTGAAGAAAAGCCCACACAGACCTGGTAATTCAATTCTAGGAGGGGTATGTTCAGAGAAAGAAGACTGAGAAGCAACAATTAGACAGCATGCCAGTTACACTCACCTCTTCACAGACCAGTCTTATAATCTATAATAGTTGTGTTGTTTGAGCCAGGTGTGACCCATTTGTTTAGGTGAATAGATAAGAAGGAGAGTTAATTTGGTTGCCTGACATTTGTACAACCACTGGCTCAGTTTGCTGGTTCACCCCATGTAGAAGATAATGTTTGAATTTGGTGTCAGCACCCGAGTCCATGAAGGCAGAGAATTGCAGTGGTTGCATAAAGGGGGACAGCAAGACCTGAGCGAGTTCAGCAAGAACTGGAGGATCGACAACGGCTTAGCTTGCTTTTGTTGGTTTTAACAGTCAGTGTGAAAGGAAATATCTGGTTTGTCCACAAACTGAAGCAACCCCCGATGATTCCTGTGCTGACATTTCACTGGAGACAGGCAGGCTCATCCCAACTGCATCACCACCTGCATAGGCACTTTTTCTGACATGGGATGGGGACAGAGAGGTGCATCTTCCTTTGTGAGGGCTGGTTGTCCCTTCATGGAGAAAAGTAGATCTCAGCGCATTCATGTTGACATTCAAACAGCCAAATGGCAATCTTGATGGCCAAAAAAAAATGAAAGAGTTCAAACCTACGGCGATTAGGGATGGGAACTGAAAACCGGTTCTTGTTGAGAACAGATTCCCAGTATTTCAGTTACTTGGAACTGTTTGCCAAATTTGTGAACAATTCCCTTATCGGTTCCAGTGGGTGAGAATGATGTCACCGAGCACGTTGTGTAGCTTACGCAATGTGCGTGGTGAGTTCAATGCAGCCAGCAGTCAATAGTAAACATGGCGCCCAAGCGGTACAAACGCTCGAAAGTCTGGTTACACTTCACTAAAAAAAGACAAAAACAGAGCAACTTGCAATACTTGAAAAGTGGATATTTCATCAAGGGGAGGAAATACTACCAACATGCAGAAACATTTGCACTTACAGCATTCAATAACTATTATTGAATGTCGTGTTTTCAATCCGCTCTGGACTAAAGTTAGTGATTCATTGGATTTGACTTGTTATTTTTAGTTTGATTGTTTTTGTCACTGACTGACAAAGTTTCATTTTTGAGTGCTCAGCTCATATTTCTCTTTAAAAAGGAGAATCCATCCATCCATCCATTTTCTATACCCGCTATGTCCTGTTCAGGGTCACGGGGGTCTGCTGGAGCCTATCCCAGCTCACATTGGGCGAAAGGCAGGGGTACACCCTGGACAGGTTGCCAGTCCATCGCAGGGCCACACATAGACAAACAAGCATTCACACACTCACTCACTCATAGGGACAATTTAGGAACTCCAATTAACCTATCAAGCATGTCTTTGGACTGTGGGCGGAACCTGGATCTGGGGAAAACCCACGTACAGGGAGAAGATGCAAACTGCACACAGAAAAATCTAGCTGAACCAAGGTCCAACTGAAGCTTCTAGCTGCGATGTGTCGCTGCTAACCACAGCACTACTGAGCTGCCGTCATAAAGGAGACAAGAGAGGCAACTGCACCAGGAACCAGCAGCATCATACCTGGACCCGCGAAAGGAGAAGGGCAGCCCTGGTCAATAATAACATAAGTAAGAGACGACTACAGAGTTAAAGGCTTTATCAAAAAGGAAGGTCTTAAGTTAACTCTAAAGATAGAGAGGGAGTCGTCCTCCAGGGCCGAGGCTGGAAGTTGATTCCATAACAGAGGATCTGATAGCTAATGTCAAAGTGCTAGTAATGGCAGCGAAACCATGGCAGCGCTGGAACTACACACCAATTTGATCAAGGACTTCAGAGCCATATGACACATGCAGAAATGTCCCTCATGCTGCAGCAGATGGAGATCTTGCAGTGATCAGAAATTAGCTCATAAGATCTGAAGAGAAAAAGACGTTTGTCAGATGCAAATGTGGGGAGAGTTTTGATTTGGTTGAAGTAGGATAAGTGGAAAGGTTTTCAACCATGTGCATAATGAAAATAATGAGCCAGTGGGTTATGTGAAATGCAAAAGAAGTGGCATGTAAAAATGATTCATTCTTGACAAAAGGCAAAAGAGCTGCGTACCCCCTTTTGAATAATGTTGGGCTGTAAACTGGTTAAAAAGCTGTCAATCAAAATATACTTGGCCGAACTCTGTCGTGCTCAGGCCGATTCTGATTACAGCTCTAGCACCAGCGCTTGGTTTCACCACATCACTGGCACAATTTTCAGGTCATGTGAACCTGACAAATTAAATACTAAAATCAAATGTGCTCTTGTGTCCCATTTATCCATTTTGTGTTTTTGATCTGAGTCTAAAATTGAAATATGTTAAAATAAAGCTTCTTTTTTTTGATATCTGATTCAAAAAGAAATAACTAACTAACCAGTCACTTTTTCATTTGTTGATTTTTGATTGTCAGCTGAATAAGAATGGAGGTCTTCCAAGAGCAGTCACTTCCAGATCCTTCCTTGACAGGCAGGTACAGAGAGGTCAGGGTGGGTATGGTCTAATTAAAATATGACCAATCAGAGGAGGGTCTCACCTACACAAAACAAAGTTCTGATCCGCAAGCAAGAAAAAAAACTATGAGGGCGAGAAGCTTGAAAAACCAAAAGGGCAGACATGAGCTTTGGGCTTCACCCAGTAGCAGTTTTATGCTTTCATAACAGCTTTTTTGGCTCTCAACTGTTAAATTTGTGCTTTCCACATGTGAAATTAACCACGCTAAACACACTTTATGCACATGCAACAAAAGATTGCTTGTGATTTTGATTTTTGGAGTTCTCCCTTTTTGACTTAAGTGTACTTCCATGTTGGATTATTTGAAGGTTTTTAACATGACTGTGCAGCAAGACAGTAAAGTAGATAATAACAAAGGCATGGGCTAATTTTTCTGCATCCTGTTGAGTCAGGATGTTTCTAATTTTAGTAATATTATGCAAAATAAAAGAAAGCTAACTTTGTGATATCTTTTATATGAGAGTTAAAAGACAGAAAAAAATGACACCAAGATTCCCAAAGGTAGAGCTTGAAGCTAAGGAAATTATATTCAAATTAACTGCACAGCTCAAAAGTGTCAAGTTTTTGCCAAGTTACAATAACTTTAGAATTATTTCAATGCATGCATGCATCCAATAAAGCTATTGGATTTGTTTAATTTGGTTGCAAGGACAAATACAGCTGAGTATCATCCACATAACAGTGACAATTGAAGTTATGCTTCCTAATGATTTCTCCTAAAGGCAGCATATATAGAGAGAAAAGTATCGGTCCAAAAACAGAAAGCCACAGTACTCCACAGCTGACCCTAGCATGACTGAAACAATCATTAATTACATGGGCAATCTGAAATCAATCTGACAAATACGACTTGAACCATTTTAATGCCATTCCTCTAATTCCAACAACCTGCTCTAATTAGTTAATATGAATCTTTGGTCACTGCGATGGACTGGCGACCTGTCCAGGGTGTACCCCTGCCTTTCGCCCGAAGTGAGCTGGGATAGGCTCCAGCAG
>JBAMYA010000024.1:6637818-6690486 GCA_037176975.1 Arrhamphus sclerolepis | reverse complement strand
GGCCCCTGTGGAGGCTCGAACCAGGAACCTTCTTGCTGTGAGGCAACAGTGCTAACCACTAAGCCACCGTGCTGCCCTAAAAAGGAGAATTTTAATTTCTATTAGAATAATGTTGGACATTCTTGTGGAATTGCCACAGAATAAATTATGTTTTATTTTGTTAATTTCTACAGAAGAATATTTATTTTAATATTATTATTAAAATTTTATATTGGTGATGCTAATCAACCTGTTCGTTGTCTTTTTTTTTACCCTAATGAGAACAGATACGGGAATCGATAAAGAACCGAATCGAAAATGGGATTGCAATTGTAAAAATATTTATCAATTCCCATCTCTAACAGAGATCTTGAGAGGAGCCAACTGGTCCTTAATCTCATTATAATCTCATTATAAATAATCTAGGAAACTATTGGTTGGGAAACAGCTGTGATGAGCTATGATGGGGGGGATGGAGAACAATCAGAAACCCTCTCCTGGCCTTGCCATAACTGGAATTCTTTGAGTTCCTTTCTTTCCTGTTACAGATGAATTAACCACCTTCCATCTCTGCCAGTCAAACGTGTTTTCACTTTAGCCAGAACATCTCACCAATAACTGGATAATCCAGCACAGAAGTTAAGTCTGGAGCACTCGTAATTACAGACAGGTGTGCCTCATTGCCTGCACTCACGCTACCTGCACAGAAAAGAAATGGGAGGAAGAAACCATTTCCCATGACAGTTTTCAGTCACCCACGTGATTCATGCACAAGCTGGCAAGGCACAGGTGCTTGACTGACATGTGCAAATGAGGCAATACAGAAACATTGCTAATGAAGTAGATGAAGCTCACATGACACAGATCCAATCATGACCTCCAGGGATCAGGGAAAAGAAAGAAAAAAGAAAAGTAATTAACTTCCAACTTCTCAGCGTTTAGCTGGGAAGTTCTGGCCAAGCTGAGTTTGTCATGGACAGATTGTACGATGAAAGTCTACGAAAAAGAGACTGAAACACATGGATCAAAACTGGAATGAAAGAAAATTCAACAAATGGGTTTAGTTATCCTGAAAGGATAAAAAAAAACAACAACAACAATTTATCAGTCACAGACTTTGCAAAACACAGTGACAAGATGTCTTTCAAAAATCCAGGAGAAAGCAGCAGTAAAATCAGTGAAATAAAAAACTAAATTAAACTTTCAATAAAATGCAAAAAGAATGAAGGTTATGAAACTGGAGAAAAGATATATAGACAATAGTAAAGGACAGCTTGGACTCGACTGTATCAAGTATGCGAGGTCTGCAGGATATATTTAACAATAGGTGTGTATGACATGCTACAGAACAAAGAGCAAAAGGGTCTATGAAAGGCAGGTAGAAGACAAATGGTTTTAAAGCTAAAAAAAGAAATCCCAATGGAAAAATCATAGCAGCTATAGTGGGAGCCTGTTGCAGATCCCCTCACAAAGTTGGAATATTTCTAAAATGGTATGAAAAAAAAACCTACTTGAGTCTGATCAAAGTAAAATGAAGAAACAGGATAAGACATTCAAACCCTTGTTGTCGATGAGGTAGATAATATAATTTTCTACAAACTGTATTAACAAAATTAAGATTACAAAATAAAATCCATTGAATTAATATTTCAAAAATAAAAGGCCTCAGAAAAACATAATAAAAGTTAACACTTGGCTGCCGTGCACAGTTCTCTTGTTAGCGCTAATTGTAGCTGTGACAGCAAAGGCAAAGTCCTTCCCTGACTCCTGATCATTTATCTCTCCATTACAGAGAGCACTTTGAGTTTTATTGGTGTAATAAAGTTGATCTTCAGTACCACAAAAAGCCTCCTGACCCATGAGTCCTCTCAAGACTCCCAATTTAATGCATTCATCATCTTCATATTCCTCCTCTGTCTCTCTCTCTCTCTCTCTCTCTCTCTCACACACTCACAGTATTATTGTTCTAATTAAAGAACAAGTACAAACAAAATCTTTTTACTTGTGTGTGTATAGACTAGTCTGACATGTCCATCCACGTCACTTACTTTTTTTTCAATGAATATTAAACAGTTTATTATGTTTTTAAAGATATTACGTACAGTAGCCTATTTCTTACTTACGTCTTACCTTTGTGGCAATAATTCATCTTATCCATGTGCGCCCTCTTGTGGTTCAAAGAACTCATTGTAAAAACGGCTTCAAGACTGAGAGGGGTCTGGCTCTTGTGTCCAGACTGGCTCCCCATTTCACTAATCTGACATGTGGTCTTCAGGCTGTTCCAGATAAAACTGACAGTGGTCCACAGTTAATCCTCCAGAGAGGCATCAAAACGTCAAAATGTCGATAATCTAGAATAATGCTTGGTTATTAGACACGAGAGCTGTGCCAATCAGTCAGAATGTAATTCCATTCAAAATTTGGATATTAACAAGTTAAACTATTATCAGAAAAGCTCATAGGAATAGTAAATGTGTGTTACTAAATGAGGTTTCCATGTTAAACTCAACCCGTGCAAATAAAAGTACTAAAAGCATTCACATACTGAAACTCTGAGGAGAATGAGTTCATCCTGACATGCTTTATATATAACTTGTTTTCTGTAGCATAAATTATGTAACAAATGTAAAGGAAGCCACGCTCAGTGTAGAACTAGGCTTTTTTTGTACATTCATGCTCAAAATATACAATATAACACACATTTATTAAGCTGTCTGTAGAGTTAGAGCAACTCCGAGGTTGTCAGGCTTGTTATGGACCAAAGCCTGCGTGTCTGATGGTATGGGAGTGCGCTTGGTCCTTTGGAACAGGCAGCTAGCGCAACAGGAAAGGAAGCACAGGTCTTTACAGCCTCACACGCTCCCATCCAGATAACATCTTTTCATTTCAGCAAGACAAAGCTGCACCCCGTTCTGCATCCACAACAAAGACAGCGCAATGAGAGACTAGAGTGAAACCGTCCTTCCTCTGCAGGGCCGTAGCAGAGTCCCTCTG
The DNA here is from genome assembly GCA_037176975.1 of Arrhamphus sclerolepis. Taxonomy (NCBI): domain Eukaryota; kingdom Metazoa; phylum Chordata; class Actinopteri; order Beloniformes; family Hemiramphidae; genus Arrhamphus; species Arrhamphus sclerolepis. The sequence continues at coordinate 6,687,513 of JBAMYA010000024.1, read as the reverse complement.
CTGAGCACATGGCTTCGTAAATAGGACTGCCTCTGGTTCAGACATTCCATCAACTGAAAAGATGAGGTGCATCAAGTGATGAATAGTACGACAAAGAAAAGTCTGAACTGTTGAGCAGCTAGAAACATATATCACACATACACACACAAAAAGGGGAAAACATTCTTTTCCCAAAACTCCAGCAACTGCAGTGCTACGCAGTGATAAGCATCCCACACCCCAACTTTTTTCTTTTGTTGCTGCTATCAATCTCACCTTTATTTAAAATACAGTACAGTTCCTCAGTTTGAATACTTACATGTTTCCTATATTTAATTGTTGATGAAATATAATTTTATGAAATTTATAAGTTATCGCCTTACACTTTTATTGACATTTCTTTTCTGGCATTTTAACATTTTTGGAATGGGGTTTATGGTATAGGCTCCTCATATGGCTACAGCTTTTCTATTTATAGATCAGTGCAAAATTACAATCTGTAATCTGTATAATTTTGTGATTTTTTCTTTTTGTTTGACCTAGATAAGAATATACACTGACTCAAAGCCGTCTACACGACTTCAGGTCAGTTGTGTGTCTCATCACTGGTCTGTTAAAGGTCACATGGCTCTTTGAGGTGGCGGGGGCTGTCTGTGGGCTTGGAGTGCTCTCGCTTGAATAGCCTTTAAACTAAATGTCACGTCACTCAACAAGTATAGCAGAATATCCATATCAGTCTGTGCTTCATCTGAATTTTATCAAATGTATAACTATGGGGGTCACGGATCATCCAAACTAATATCTTCAGAAATATATGGTTTTTGATGTCATATGAAGTTGTTGTTCTTATAATTTAACATTTTATTCAACAGGTATGTTGCCTTTTGAATACTTCAGGACTTCTTTTCGTATATATTGAGACAATACTCAAAGTACATCCCAGAACTAACATCATCTCACTAGCAGGAACCAAGCTTTCTGAAAAGCTGAAATCCCGGTTAAATGCACATCAATGCATCTGATCTGATTTGCCACCCACCCAGTTTCCAGGAGACATCTGAGTTATCCAGTACACAGTTAGGTGTATTCTTGCGTATGTTTATCTACTGAATATTTTCTGTGGGTGGCAGACTGATGACGTGGAGCTTCACAATAACCTTTAAAATCTGTCACTGAAACATGCATCACAAAGATGCACGTCTCTCTTTAGAGAAGAGACCAAAGCAACATCAAAGGTGAGTGAAATATATTTGGTCATTTCTTTACAAAGTTTTTTTCTTTTGTGTGACCTTGATGATACTTTTATTTTTGTTGCAGGATTTCGGATTTCAAATGATCATAAAATAACTATGTGGGTCCTTGGGAAGATCAGGGAGAGCATGGAGAGTATTCCTGTTGAGCTGAATCGACACATGGGAATGAAGGAAGCGAATATCTCTCTTCCTTCTAAGACCATCGTCCCTCAGAATCTGCACAGCAACATCATTACCCCAGGTAACATCCCGGAGTTCTGCCTGCCTCCGCGGCTTTGTAAAAGAAGCCCATTGCCAGGGGCTGAAAAGACCCCAGCGTACTTGCACATTCAGCCTCAGATACAAAAGAAAGGCACCTCTTCAGACACTGCAAAAGTGAAGACACATAATGTGAAGACAAAGAAAGGTAATGCTTCAGAGCCTTGGAAGCCTACAAAGAAACCTTTGCCTTTCACTGCAGAGGGTTATGGACTGGCTGGAATATATGAGAGCCCCAATACCCGAAGGAAAGAATCTCTGTTCCACTCTAAATCGTCTGTTTACTTGTTTGAAAGAAGTGTTCATTCTGCAGCACCGAGCCTGGCAAAGGAGACGAATCCATCCAAGAAAACGTTATCTGGGTTTCTCCCTCTGTTTTCATGTAAAAGCCTGTCAGAAGTTGGAAGCACAGAAAGTGAAACACCTTCTTCCAGTGAATCCTCACCCCTCTGTTCCCCTTACAGTGCCAAATCCTCAAACTGTACTCCAACAAGAAACAGCTGTCTTAAGGAAACATTGTCCTGTCCTTCACTGATTGACATAAAGGCTGACAGAGGGAGGTGGGACAAGGTTGGTTTAAGTTCAACAACCTCGCCCTGTAGTCCCCCAAGCTTAGAGAAAAATTCACACACCTTATCCCCACCCGTCCTATTCCCACTGGACGTTCTACAGTGCCAAGAGAGACTACAGCGTGAACACGTCCTTCCTTTGCAGGGCCGAGGCAGAGTACGTCTCTCTGCTGAGCACACCACTTTCTCCGACAACACTTACTCAACCCTTTCCACGATCAGAGTGCGTGTGGTGTCTGTGGAAGGCCTGTGGGATAACACTGACCATCTCAGCTTGAACTGTGCAGTGAATCTGTGCCTGACACCGGGGAAGCAGCAGCAGCAGGAGAGCGCCACCATCAGGAACTGTCGCAGCCCCGTGTTCAATGAAGATTTCTTCTTCACCGAACTGAGTCACAAGGATCTGCTAGAGCTGTATCTCAGGTTAAAGGTGATGGATAAACCTGCAGCTGGAACACTGAGGAGGGGGACAGTGATTGGCACGATTAGCAAGCCACTCTCTCAGTTGCTCCCCGTTAACAAATGGGTAGAGGAGTAGCAAAGTACAAAGAAAATGATTGGAAAGAGTCCAGTGAATCATGTAGAAGCTATGTGTAATATCTGCTTCAGTAGCTATGTCAGCACGAGTACTCTATATCTAGATGTAGAACAAATAGATTAGCAGAGTTAGTGAACAAACTGAGGGATAAAACTATAAAAGAATTTTCTCAGCAGATCAAAAGAAGAAAGCACAAGTACTTACTTATGGATTTACAGTTTTCATGTAGACAGAATCATGAAATTACAATAAGTGAATAATTAAATGAATAAAACTATTAATTAAAAAAATAGACAGACTATTTTCATTTTTATTTTACTTTAATGTACTTTCTTATTGTTTAAATCCACACATGGCATATAACAAAGGCAGTCTTTCTTTAGAATCCTGTTGTACTTTTGTTGTAATACTGTCTGTACTGTGATAAAGATTTACTGAAGTACTGAAGTGAAGTGTTGTTTTAAATATTATCTGTTAAAATGAAATTTGACCCGTTATTTTAATCTCCCATCACATCTTTTCATGGTAACATAAACAAAAATTCAAGTTCACCTACATTTTCCTGTGCTTTATAAATTCTGAGTGACTCTACTTTTTTTTTCAAATAAAAGTCTTGGATTGCATGGGTACTAATTATTCTGTATCTCCATCCTCAAGTAGCTTGCAAATTCGATACAAAATAATTAATTCGAAAACAAAATATTATTTCAAGGCCATGAAATGTTAATTTGTGGTCAAAAAAGATAGCAATCAGCGACAAAATGTTAATGTGAGGCCACAAAATACTGATACGAGGCCATAATTTATTTTATTATCTGGGGTTTTGTTGTTCCCAGTTAACGAAACTAAAACAATTTTCTAAAGTCGGTTAGTTTTTCCTGATACGGCACAACGTCAGCACACCCCACTGCGCGCGACGTTGTTGGAGATGGTGTTGCCAGGTTGGATGTGTTTCCGCCCAATCGGGTTTGAACACGTTGGGGTTGAAAATATAGCATCGGATGGGTTGATAAAATTTGAGCTACTTTTCACAAGTTTTTTTCTCGGAAAATATTCAGGATCATTTATAAATATTTGCCATTGCATGACAGAGAAACGTAGAAAATCGCTTATTTCAATAACTGATGTCCTTTCAAAATCAGAGAAATCCACTCAACTTGATTGTTATTTAGTACTTATGTGAAGCTTCATGTGCATACGACGTGCTCTTTATTGCGCATGTAATAGTTTTAAAGATTTTAACATGAGTTTCCGGAGAAGTTGTGCTTTATTGGTCTGATTTTTATTGAGTTGGGTGGGTTTTACGCAGGACGGACTGGAAGCTGTCGTTCATATCTGGCAACCCTGCCAGTGGAATCATAGAGGGCTGTAGAGGCCACTAGTGAGTCAACTGGATGTAAACATGGTGAAAGACACATGAAAGCAACGTCAAAATGGTCTTCGAAAGCCTAGTGGTAGACGTCCTTAACCGGTTTTTAGGGGACTACGTTGTGAACCTTGACAGCTCGCAGCTAAAGCTCGGCATATGGGGAGGTAACAGAACTTTGCTGCTTTTTAAGTGTCTCTTTTAGCTAAGCTACCTAGCCGAATGCTAATAAACGTTAGCCAACAGAAAAGCTCTGTCAGCTGTCAGTGTCACTTTAGCCTTTGTCGAAATCTAGTTTAGAAGAACTATGTGAGCAGAAAAATACACCCAAACGTTAATCAGTGGTTGGATGAAGGCATATATACAAATGTTTCTACTGACAGCTACAGCTGTAATGTGTTGCCTCACTTCTGCAAGTCTGTTTGATGTAAGTTTCTGAGAAGCCAGCAGTTTAGGGTCACACCCTGTCATGGATCCAAGTTATGACTCGTTTCTCTTTTCAAAGAAAGTCCTTTCATATTTGCTACTTCTACCAAGAAGTCTGCAATGCCATAAACCAGTCTGGCAAATAGCAACATGAGGAAAGAGGCTTCCAATAGTAAATGAGTGAATCATTCAAACTGTCTGTAGCAGTTATTAAAATATGCAATAATAGCTGTATCTTAAATATTTATTCTTATTATGACTCTTTAAATGATAAACACCTTTAAACAGACTCAATCTAAATAAGAAAATAAGATAAGTAAGTATCCTTGTTTCCACAGGTGATGCTATTCTTACAAATCTTGAAATAAAGGAAAATGCCTTGGTGAGTCGCATTTTTCTCTGTGGGATTATCCAATATTAGTCCATGATTAAATTCTGGAATTGAAGATGTATTTGTGTTGTAACACATGTTTACTGTTATGTTTTTGCAGAGTCAACTTGACATTCCTTTTAAAGTGAAAGCTGGTCACATAGGTGAGATCACAAGTAATGAGGTGCTTTATCTTTCTGACAAGACATAGGTACAGATGAACATTTTATTACTTTGTGTTTTTAATTTTAAAAGGACGCCTTGAACTCAAGATTCCATGGAAGAACCTCTACACACAGTCAGTAGAGGCAACGCTGGATGGTGTCTATCTTCTTATTGTTCCCACAGCAAGTAAGATCATCATTTATATCTGCTGTAATGTAAACAATGACATTTCAATTTTGGCTTTATCATTACATCATACAGTATATTAAGGATGCTTGTTTTTGTTATTTATTTATTTTCCAAACCATGTAGTGAGATTAAGTTCAGACTGATTACTAAGTAGGTTATCAACTGTATGTCATTGCAACATTGTAACTCTAACTTTTTTTGCCACATTGTTTCCAGGTATAAAATACGATGCAGAAAAAGAGGAGAAGCAGCTACAGGAAGCTCGTCAAAGGGAGTTACAGCGGATAGAGGAGACTAAGCTGAAGGCGGCTGAGCAAGGTTGGGCTTCAGCTTTGAGTTTAAGGCGACTGTGTATGTGTAGTCCAAAAAAAGGGAAAAGCTCTTTGTGCAACTAAGTTTCTGATGGGTTTCAGAGACCCTCTGAGAAATGCTGTATGTGAGAGTGAGCAGTAAAGTTTTTGTGGTAGAGACAGAGAAGTTTATTGCGGACTTCTCTTCTTTCTTCAAAATCAAAGTGAACTGGTTAGAAAAGAAAAAAAAAGTATATGGTGTGTTGCATTTCGAATGAGTGATTTATGAGTGAATATATATATATTTCTATGTGTTTGACAGAAAACCTTGCCCTTGAGAAGCAGGATACATTTATGGAAAAGCTTGTCACTCAGGTCATCAAAAACCTGCAGGTCAAGATCTCTAACATCCATGTTCGCTATGAAGATGATGTGAGTATTCAAGCTGAGTAACCATAAGATGTTGTGAAATTACTTCAATAACGCAAATTGTACCTCACCTATAATTTGGTCTTTAAAAAGTCAGTAATAAAAATAAAGCAAGCAGGTTGCAAATTTCTGTTATTCTCTAACGGCAATATGGATCATACAGAATAAATATGGTGTTACCAAGTGTATTTTACAGCACCCTTGTTACAAGGAAGTCACCTATAAATTTACCTTAATTTTTACTTCTGTTTTCCACAGGTCACTAACCCAAACTGCCCTTTGTCATTTGGAGTGTCACTTAAAAACCTCAGCCTTCAGGTTAGGATTGTTTTGAAGATATTTTTCATGTCAGAATATGTGCTGGACCACTTTCAATAATTTAAGTAAACATCATTATATAAACATAAATACGTCAGGTTGTGCATCAAGACCTCTCTGCTTGTTCACTCCCACAGACAGCCGATAAGAACTGGAAACCCAGTCTTTTGGATGAGAATTCCCGGCTTTTCTTTAAGGTTAATGCTTAAATTATTTTCTTTTCTAATTTGCCAACTACACACTTCTCATTCTCATTTATATTCTGTGTTAAATGTCAGATGTATTTTTAGGTGTGTTTTTGAAGACTTTTTTTTATCATTTAAATGAAAGATTTTGTTTCAAAAACTGTTTAAACTTTTCTTTTACGTTTTATTTCCTCTTCTTCCGCCAAACTAGGACACATGAAACTCTTTTAACATCACAATGTGCAGTTTTGCTATCCTAATCACTATATTTTGTATTTCACTTTCAGTTGGTACAACTAGACAACTTGTTTGCCTACTGGAATGTCAACTCTATACTCTTCTCCAATTACAGTGCAGATGAGGCCTTGGTGAGTCACAAAATTGTTCATGTTTTGTACATTATGTCCATTTGTCTGGATTTTCACCCTGTCTTGAGCCTGATCTGTGTTCTCTAATCACTCAGTATCAGTGTTGTAGCAGGATCGTGTGCAAACTGAAAAAAGGAACAATATTGAAGCCCCCTTTAAATTAGTCTTTGAATAGGAATGTTATATAGAATACTGATTAGCAATATTTAACAACAAATGTTAACTTGCTCTCCTTTTTATAGCAATCTCTTCAGAACAGCATGGTAATCCACAACTCTCTTCATGTCAGCCATGACTTTAGTGAGTGCCTTTCTTTGTTTGTCTGTCTTTTTCTCCAAGCAGCTCTTAAAAAAAAACAAAAAAAAACTAACAGCTAAATTCATGTGTCACTTGAGAAGAATGAGAAGTATTCTGGCAATACAAGGTTAATTGCTAGCTCATATGTAATCAAGCACTGCAGTGCCTGGAAAGATTTAAATCGCACAGAAATATCCACCATAATTTAACACAATCCCAGTAGATTTCAACAGTTTTTCACTTGTAGGCATAAGTTATAATTATGTATTGCCAATGTTGTTAGATAAAAACACTATTGATTCTAAATTGTTACAAATACTGGTCAGTTATGCAACAAAAAAAAAGTCTAACTCCTGTTACTGGCCTGCAGTTTTTCGTCCCATCTCAGCGGATGCAAAACTACGGATGAATCCCAGGTCAGATGTGGATTTCTCTTCTCCTAAGGTTGACCTGATGGTCAATCTCAGTGAGGTGGCCATCGAACTCAACAGACCTCAGGTAGGTGTGTTCGTGTACGTGTGCGTGACAGCATCTGAGAGTTGTTTGTAACCGTGTCTGTGCCAAACCCTGATTGAAAGAAAGATAGCTTTTGTTTTTGTTGGAATTGCAAAGATAAACAAAGAAATGCAACATAAACAAATTGAGATACTATCTGTTTGACAGTACTCTGTGCTCCTGGGTAATTGCTGACTTCCTGTCTCTAGTACATTAGTATCTTGGAGCTGCTGGGCTCAGTGGATATGATGACACGGAACCTGCCATACAGGAAGTACAGACCTATGGTCCATGTTCATCAGAATGCTTGCAAATGGTCAGAAAATACTTGATTGCCATTTCAACACGTCATTTTGACATTTTTTTGCTGTGCTTTTTCTATTTTAGAGTGAAGAGTTAATTATGTGATTCTATGTTCCTGGATTTCAGGTGGGATTATGTGATCACTGGCATCTTGGAGGTGGATGTTAAGCCACGGCTCCACATGTGGTCATGGCAACACATTCGCCGGCACCGGCAGATGGTCAAGTGCTATAGAGAGTTGTACAAGACCAAGATCACCAGCAAGAAGCCCACTGATGATTTGATGAAGCAACTTGAGGTGAGATGGCGCTGAATCGAACTACACGGGAAAACGTGAAGTAATCTGGGAAACTTGTGATGTTACTTTTTTTTCTTTAAAGCAGAGCAAAGGACCTTTTGGAAGCTCATGAAAGTAATGATGGTCAAGTGACTGAGAAAAGGACCGCACTAAAGTAAATTTTATACAACCAACTTAACATCCACTGCCTATAGGGGGAGCCAAAGCGTTATAAATTTTATAAGTCCTCAGTGCTGCTTTAAAGAAAAAAACAAAACAAAACAACAGCTACTTCTTTCTTGAAAGAGGCATATGTTCAGACTTTTATTTCTAAATATTTCAATATTTGAAGGCCAGATTAATTTTAAGATTAGGCATGGTGTAAAATATCAACTTGAAATAGATTTATTTCTACTGGAATCTTAACGTTTATGCAGATTGTTTCTTCTCAGTTGTGCTAGAAAACATCCATTTTATAAATGTGACATTTAGAGCTCTTTGTTAAATCAAAGAGTACTCTGATAACAAGGTAATTCATTTTAAAGATGTTACTTTCAAAAAAGGTTATTCATTTCCTTTTTTATTTTAGTCACAATTACTTACTGATGCACAGTATTGAGTCCTACAGGGATGGTGAAGCATAGTTGAGATATCTGTTTAATTTCAAAGAAATTCCTGAATAAAGTTTAATTTTTGTTGTTGACTAAGTGCAGATTTGTTGCAATGAGCAGAATAAAATTGACTAAATGTATTAATTTCTTCTTTTTTTTTAATTTCAGGAGACTGAGAAGGCCCTAGATATTTTCAACATTACACTGGCCAGACAGCAGAGTGAAGTGGAGGTAAGCTTCCCTCCTCACGTTGTATCTCAAACATGAACTGTGACGGTTGTGACAAATTTTATATACTGTATAATAACTATGATCTTACAATGTTAATAAATTTAAGAATAAATGATTGTTAATTTTTCTGTGTCTGGATTTAAAGAATAAATTACACACAGTTCCAGTACTTTGGGATAGACTGTAGGTTTGCCTGTTCAGTACAGTGTTTCTAAGACAAATAATATTAATGTTGGTGGACTTGAGAGTTTTTCATTCATTTTCCAATGTGAAAAAGTTCAGCATTTGATGTTTCATTGCTCTCCAGGCAAGCAAAGCAGGTCTGCGTATTTATCGCCCAGGAATGAAGATGGAGGAAGAGGAGTCTCAGGGTTGGTTGAGCTGGATGTGGAACTGGGGAGGACAAGCTGATACACAAACAAAAGAGGTCAAAGCTGGAGGTAAAAAAAAAAAAGAGTTCATAAGATTGAGCACAAAAACAAGAAGATAGGGACAAAATCAAATATCTGCAGTATATTCTGTAGAAGTAGTGTGGTTAGCTAATACCAGCTTCCTGACTCATTATTTTTCTCTCCGTCCCCATTTCTGTGTCTTAGGCTTTGATGAGCTGTTAACCCCTGCTGAGAAAGCCAAACTCTACACTGCCATTGGATACAGTGAAACTGCTGCTAATCCCAATTTGCCAAAGGATGTGAGTCACCTCCTTTTGATAAGCCACTCTTGAGCCACTAATGCTCATAAACTCTCCAAAATTATGTACACATTCTTGTTCAAAATACAATGACACAATTTTTGCTTTTCTACTCTGTTGTTGTTTGTTTTTAGTTTGAGGACATGAAGATCAACTTCCACATGGAAAGACTTTCTGTGTCGATCAAAGACAAGAAGGACATAAATGAGGTCATCAAGATAACTGTAGGAGAGCTGAAGTCTACGCTCACACAGAGACCTGGAGCACAAGCCATCAAGTTTGTCTAAATTCTTTCTGGTGTAGTTGTTTTCTTCAACAGATGCAAGACACTTCACTAAATTCCATCCATAGCAAAATAAGAATGTGGCTAAAATGTTGCGAAATAGCTGTCTGTCCTACCAGTGTATCATCTCCTTGGGATCTTGGCGCTGATATTGAGTTTTTCCTTTTATCAGACTCACGGCCCAGCTTAGTTTGTTTGAAGTCACCGGTCTGGCCAGTAACAGGCCTGCCCCGACTGTGCTTTCATCAAGAAAGGCAGCCACGGGAGCAGGGACCCCATTACTTTCCATCGTGTTTGAGACGAATCCATTGGATGAGAGTGCCAACCAGCGGCTACATGTTGAATCCCAACCACTGGAAATCATCTATGATGCTGTGAGTGGTGGCTGCTAATATGCATGTTTGAGTGCAGATAACATGAAAATAATACACATCCATTTTTCTTTGGTCTGTATTTCTTTGTAGTTAACAGTGAACAGCATGTCAGCATTCTTCATGCCTCCTGACGACCTGCAGCTGGATGAGCTCACCAATGCAACCCTGTTGAAACTAGAGCAATTTAAAGACCGCACAGCCACTGGTGAGTTGCACATATTTTTACACAGTTCTGCTATCAGGAAGCATCTCTAGTATCTGAAGCCGGATCCCAACTGTCTGATTATTGTTTGCATACTTGAACACATTCAGCATGTCCAAACCATGTAGTTAATCAGACTCTGGCATTCCTGTTTATTCTGATGAAACTGATTGTTTCGTCTAATCTTTGCAGAAGTTTCAAGACATTCAAATTCTCATTGAGTCTGTTTTAACATTTATGTTTTATTTGTGTTAATAATGCATCAGAGTTAAGTGGATCAGATAAGAAATTGATAACTAACTAGTGAAATCCATTGCATTCGACTAAATTCAACCAGGAAGTAGGGGTATAAATCTTAACTATAAATATGTGATCATTATCTGCGAGTCATATTAAAATGAGTTGAATGTTTTGAAGCATAGTTGGGAGAAGAAGAAAATGCATGTACCACTTTATTTTCTTCACTGAGGTGATGTGTATTGAGCAAAACGGAGCAAAACAAAACTAATGTTGGCAACGTTTTCAAGCATTATGTTCAAGGTTTTTTCATAACACATTATTGTCATCAAAAAATAATTCTGTTGCAATCATCAAAGTCAAACTGAGTCAATATGTATTCTTTTCTGTTCTTGTAACTTTATAAAAGTCTGATTAATAACTTAATGACATTTTGTTCTTCAGGTTTAATGTATGTGATTGAAACACAGAAGGTTCTCGACCTGAAGGTGAACTTAATGGCCTCCTACGTCATCATTCCACAGAGTGGTTTTTACAATGGGAACCAGAACATCTTGCTGTTAGATCTTGGTCATTTCAAGGTCAGAAAGTGTCAAGTGCAAAATGATTTGAACTTCACCCACACATCTTTAGCTGGCCCGATATTTACTAGTTGTATTCCACAGACTTTTCAGACATTTCACTTGTAATCTTTTTATTTTTCCAGAAAACCTTCACGTTGTTTTCTTTTTTCAGATGTCCAGTCAAAGTAAGAAGCACTTGCCGCAGCTCTCAGCGTGTTCCAGCAACATTGAAGACATCATGTTGAGAGCATATGATAGCTTTGACGTCCAGCTTAGTAGCCTGCAGTTTCTTTACAGCAAACCAAGTAAGACACAATTAAGATCATGAAGCAAAAGATGGTGCGACATTGAGTTTGTTCAAGTTACTGGTTTGAAATAAATGAACTTAAACTGGTGTTGGAAGAAGAAAAAAGGTTTATGCACAGACCATATGTACAGATGGCACAGAAACTGTCATCAAGGTGGACGTTTTTACTTGTTTTCATGATGGTTTTATTGTATCTTAGCCAAGAAGCTAATTAAAATGGTGTCATTATCTACAGATGGCGACTGGAAAAAAGCCCGTAAACAAAAACAGTCACCACTTCACATCCTGGAGCCTGTAGATCTGAAAGTGGTTTTTAGCAGGGCGATGGTTGTTAAAGACTCCCGCATGGCAAAGTAAGTGTGCAGCTTTTTGAATGTGTTTGGCTGACAGTCAGCAGTAGCAGTTTTGTTTAATCCAGTTTGTACTGTTAACCATAGATGTATTTGATCATAGAGAATATAAGTTATCTTAGTTAGCTGTGATTTTAAACTACTCCCACCAATGTTTTCTGCATTTTATTTATTTTAGTTGGTTAAAAAAAACAAACAAACAAAAAACACTGTACAAATATATACAATATGCACAATATGCAGCACATTAGCAAACATACTCATAAAAATGATGTATCTGCTAGAGGAAACACACACATGGGTACCAGTGGCTAGTATGTCATTCTCTTTCCATATTTTTTTTTTTTTTAGGTATAAGATGTCTGGAGAACTTCCTCTGCTATCTCTCAGAATTTCTGATAGTAAACTTCGAAGTGTCTTGGAGCTGGTAGATAGTATCCCACTTCCTGAGAGCAGGCCTGCTCCACGCAGTTCTGCTCCATCCTCAAATCCAAAGGTGAGAACTACACATTTTAAAATAACTTTCCATTTGTTTTGGGTAGTTTCTGTGTTACTAATATTTGTATGATTCAAACCTTGATGTTATGCCTCCTCAGTCAAAGCAGACGTTTACACCTCAGCTCACTCCCAGAAAACCTCTGAGCTTAGTTGACCAGCGCTCTTCTCTCATTTTTGAGTCATGTGAAACCATCAGCATCACTTCATTGGGTGAGACGCACTTATACTTACAACTCATGAACACAGCTTTTTTTTTTTTTTGAAAGCCCATACCCTCTTGCTCTGCGTGACTTCCTCTGCCTAATGACTTGTAGAAGTCTTTATGCATCCCCTTTAATGAATGATTCAAGTGGTATGTGTACCTTTATGTATATGGGGGGATCAGTTTTGCAGAATATATTACATTTTCACATGCTGTTTTTTTCCTACTTTTGAAAGAAATGGCACGCACAAGATACTGAAATATATTTATAAAATATACTGCCACCTGTTGACCTGTTGTGTGCACCGCAGTTCATGCAAATTTTCCAAATGCACAATTTCTTTTTTCCTTTTCTTTTTTTTTTTTAATTACATTTTTATCCTTACTTTTTAGGTTCAGAGGAAGATTTGTTCTATGATGCTCCCAGCTCTCCTATTGGAGATGAGTCATTTTTCCCTGACAATCCTATGCCGCTGCGCTATGCAAATTCAAACAAAAGAAAAAGCTTCTTCAAGGAAGAACAGAAGAACATGACGGACTTCTTCTTGACGTTTGAGATCAGTGAGGTAAAGAGGCCTTCTTGAACAAGGTTTCAGCTGGCGTCATACATATTTTTTCATGTTCTGGCACCTAAGGCACCTAAATCTTTACTATTCACATGCAAGTGCAAGAGTAGCAACTTAAATTTCATAGTAGCCCAAACTCACAAATTCTATCAATTATGGTAAACCTGTTAATTTTTTTTCCCAGTTGTTTTTGTATGGCCCCTATTTTTTACTTTGTCTTCTCAAACCCCACTTATCTCTTCTGTATTACTTCTGGGGATTGTTTTATTTTCGAATCTCTGCATTCCTAATTCATCATTGTATTCCTCTCATTCAAACATATATTTCCCCTTGTCATCCTCCATTTTTGTTCCCCTCTTCCTCCCGCTCAGTTTTCTGTTCAGTTGTGTCGTCTGTCCGGGAGTCAGGAGGTTACAGTGCTCCATCTGGACATAGAGGGTCTGGGCACCGAGCTGAAGTTGCGCACCTTTGACATGACCTCTAACACCTACCTGCGGGAGATCTGCCTGAAGTGTCCAGAGTACATGGGTGAGTAGATACCAACAAGATTTTGTTTTTCTTTTGAAAACACAAGCTGGTTAGTGTAGTCCTGGCTTCAGTTTTTATTTGCCATGCTTATATATTTGTCTACACTTGGCAGATTCTGAAGAGAATCCAGTTCAACTTATCACCACACTAGACAACGCAGAAGTTGATCTGCTTACCTTGGAGTATATCAAAGTACTCTCCTGAGATCTATTTTTCATTTATTACAGTAAATATTTCCAGAAATATTGGTTAATAGTCTTCAAATTTAAATTTGGGTGTATTTTCTAGGCTGATAAGACTGGCCCTGAGTTCAAGTCTCTACATAACAACACAGAGCAGCTCATAAAGGTGAGATAAACGTTTATATTTTAGCCGTTGCAATTTTAAAGCGTCTTCATGACTATATTTTTGGTTTTGAAATAGACAACATGTTTATCATGGGTCTACGGGCTTTCACATGAAGTCACATGCTGTGTTGTTTTCATGAAGAATGATTTCAGTTCTGAAAACATTTGCCTTCTCATTTAAAAAATAAAACATTCGCCATCCTACAAGGGCGCCATTTTAATGGTCCCATTTTTACATTCTCTTTTTCAGGTGACCTTTTCATCGCTAGATGTTCATCTCCACACAGAGGCTCTCCTCAACACCATGAACTTCCTCACTAACCTCCTTCCTCCATCAACGAAGAAAGAAGGAGCGCAAGAAGAGCTCCCCACCATTCAAGAAGAGGATGAGACAGAGGCTGACCGGGAGGGCGAGAAGAAGGAGGAGGCTGTTTCAACCAAGAAAAAATGTAGCTGATGCCATCTTTGTACCTGTTTTATAACTGCATCACTTTCTTCATCTCTATCTTCATCTCAGACCTTGTAATCTTCTTTGCCTTCTTTCCACAGCTTCAAAAAAGTCAAAGTTTGCAGATGTGGTTAATCTGCATGTCAGAGCTGATCTTCGTTCTTTGAAACTGTTCATTGGAGGACAGAAAGCCAGGATCTCAGAGATCAGCATCGAAGGTATGGAAGAAATGGTATAGCTCTTCTAGATGCCCACACAGTACTCTTTTCAGCACTTTTGTTTCCTGTCTTTACTTTTAAGTGTTAAAAAAAAATCTTTAAACTTTGCAAGTTTGTTACCACAAAAAAAAAACAAAAAACACCATTGTGTTTTGAAGTTGTTGAGATGAAGAGTTCTCATCTTTTTGGCTGAAAGTGTGGACAGGAAGTTGTTACATGCACACGGAAGAAGATTTAGAGGCTTATTAGAGATTACACAATTATAGCTGCACAAAAATCTGATGCATCCTGGAGGGCTGTAAATTAATTCACTAAAGGGAAAAATCAACTATGACATGATTCATTTAATAAACAACCTCCCTCCTTTTTATTTATACATTTCAATATATGCACACGTCCACAAGTGTAATAAAAGCATTGTCATCTTGTGACCCTCTTAATCATCCAGGTCTGGTTTCTGAGGTCCTGATGAGGAAGAAGGAGATGGAGGTTCAGGCCAACCTGAAGAACATTGTAATTTTAGACTGTAACAAAGAGGCCTTTTACAAGAAGGTAAAACCTGCAAGTGTCTAATCAAAGATTGTAATTGCTGTACTGTATTTTTTTTCTCATTATTAATATCCATAATCTGTGTATTTTTTTGATATTTATTTCTTCATTTCTATATTTCCTTGTGGTCTTATGTTCTATTTTGACCACTTATCACCAGTCTGGTCAAGAATTTCAGATTATTAATGGCTTATGTTTTGATACCATGCCACTCTTTTCTTTTCTTTTTTTTTTTTTAATTCTTTTTTTTTTCCCCATAGGCTGTGTCTATTGCAGATAAAGAAGTGTTTGACTTCCGAATGGTAAACTATATAGATGCAACAGAAGGAGACGCCTATCTGGACATGTCTAAGGTCGACACCTCTGTCACACTGACAGTGGGATGCATTCAGGTCATCTTCCTCAACAAGTTTGTCTCCTCCATACTGGTAAGAATCAGTTGTGATGGTTGTGCTCTTTAAGTTTCTTTTATGTGATGCTTTTCAGTTTTTTAAAAGTAATGTTTTCCTCCCAGGCATTCATTAATAATTTCCAGGAGGCTAAAGAGGCTCTGGCTGAGGTAACAGTCCAGGCTGCAGAAAAGGCCGCATCAGGTGTGAAGGAACTGGCAGAGCGTAGCACACGGATTGCTCTTAATGTCCACTTCAATGCTCCTATCATCTTCCTCCCTCAGTCCTCCTCCTCTGTAAATATTATTGTAGCTGATCTGGGCTTGCTGTCTGTCAAGAATCATTTTGCCAAGCAGCCATATAAAAGTGATGCTGTCATCCCTCCTGTTGTGGACATAATGACTGTCAGACTGACTGACCTCAAGATGTACAGGTCAGAGACCAGGCATTGCTCAGAAATACGATAAAAAAGTGCATGGGGTTTACAAATAAATTTGAAACATTCTCAGTTTTCTTCAAAATCTTTCTGAATAACTACTGTGTTGTTGTTGTTTTCTTCCAGAACCACTTACATCAATGAGGGTTTTCAGGGAGAGACACAACTGCTGCAGCCAGTCAGCCTCGACTTGGAAATCCAAAGAAATCTGTCCTCCAACTGGTACCACAGCATCCCTGACATTCAGATCACTGCTCATCTGAAGCCCATGAGTGTAAGTAGGGATGGAATTGAATATTTATGAAAGGTGTTTTTTTTCCTTCTGAAGCTTGTTAAATTATTAATCATTAGTTTAATATTAAAATACCTGCAAGCTAGACTACATTATTGTATTAGTAACCACTATGCGATTCAGTTTTATTGATTTGTCTTCTCTGATGTCACATTCCCACTCAAAGAAGAGTGGGCCCTCCAAACACCTCATCATCATTACTGTGGAAAACTGGGAAAGTGTACATTAGAGGAAAAATAACAGCATATTCAACACACTGGAAAAAAAAACCCAACAACAACAAAAAATAGAAAATGATCTAGAACAAAAAATTAAACAGTGAAGTAAATATTGTACTACAAACCCTTGTGAAGAAACTCAAAATGAGCTCAACAATGTAAAACCACAGCTTGAAAATGCAATAAATATGAAAAGACAGTTTCTAATTCAACAACTCAAATTTTTTTGATTATAGCAATAAAAGTGGCCAATTTCTAGCAAATCATCTGCAACATAAAAAGGAAAGAAAATCAGCCGTCTCATCCATAATCAGCTCCACAGGAGAAACTATTCAGAACCCAAAGGAAACTAATGATGTTTGTAAAACCTTTTATAATCATACAGCTCAGACCAAAACCCAAAACAGTCAGAAATAGACTTATTTTTCAAAGATTTAGAACTTCCAAAATGATCAAACCAGCCAGCAAATATGTTAGATAATTCCCTTGCTCTTGATAAAACTTCTAATAATAATCACTTGGATCTGATGGACTTCCACCTGAATTGTATACACATTTTTGGCAAATATTATCACCACTTTTTTACAAAACGAAATTCATGCCACCTTCACTATCTCTAGCTCTTTCCGCCATAATAGAAACAGTAACTCCAATGCTAATCCATCCAGATTAAACCAGCTTTATTAAAAATAGGAATATATCAGTACCCACAGGCTATTCAGCCTAATTCATATCACTCAACATAAAAAAATAAATAAATTAAAGTAGAAAATGTAGAAAAAGATTTGGACAAAGTTAATTGAATATTTTTATTTAGTACTCTTCACAACTTTGGTTTTGGAAGGTCATTCATTCACTGGATGAAAACACTGTCCACTTCTCCTGGGTTCACAGTAACCACCAGGACCTCATCTCCATGTTTCTCACTTCACCGGGGAACCAGACAAGAGTGCCCTCTCTCTCCTTTACTGTTTGCCATTTTTATTGAGCTACTTGTAGCAGCAATGTGACAAAACCCCAAAATGAAAGGAATTCAAGACACTAAGTCACCAGCATAAAATTAGCCTTTATGCAGACAACACATTACTATATCTAGAACACCTGTGCAAATCTACACAAGAAAGATTTATTATTTTTTGATAATCTTTCAGAATTCTCTAACTATACTATTGATTGGCCAAAATCAACTATACTACCGCATTTGAAAATGCATGGGATTCTGCAACTGAGAATAGCTGTTCACCAATCAACACTGGTAATATTAAATATTTGGGTATTAATGTTTCTCCTAGAATTTCAGAACTTTTCGGTCTTAATTTAACAGGATTTAAAATGCTGGACCAACGTTCCACTTTCACTTGTGGTCCAGATTGCTACACTCAAAGTGAAAACACTTCCACAAATGAATTTCCTATTTTCATCACTACCAGTTACTCCTACAGACAACTGGTTCAACTCAGTTAACTCATTAGTGACACAGTTCTACTGGAAAAGCAAGAAGCCAAAGATTTGTCGCTGCAAAAGCAAAACATCATTGGGAAGACTAGAAGCTTGCAATTTTCAATATTTTTTTTTTTTTTTTTTTTTTTTTTTATCAAATCAGCTGCAGTTTTAAGTAAAATGGACCAAAAAACAAAACCACAACAACTCATGGATAAAACTAGAGCTGAATTAACATCCGCCATACTACACTACACCAACACCACAACATTATCAAACAATGGACACTACATCCACTGTCCTTGTCTGTGTTTTTGTACTACTGTGTTGGTATATTTTACAGTAGTGCTGACAGAATTGTACCAATAAAGTTCAGACTGTCAAAGGAAGGATTCTTTCACCCACATTCTCACCTATGCACAAGAAAATCTAAATTTTCTGCAAGATCACATTGCATATAAAAGAAAAGTTGTTTTTTTTTGGTCCATCTTAGCACTAACCTACCACATATATGCAGACCCACACACACACACAAAAGAAAAACATTTTAACACCAATACTATTATTGTTCTGTATCTCTATCCAACAGCTCATCCTCTGCCAGGAGGACATGATTGTGGTCTTAAGGACTTTGAGCGAGAACCTGTCAGAAAAGTCTGATGCTCTTCCACCTCCGGCTGCTCTGCCCACCGCTGACCGCTCCTCTGACTCTGGATCCAACAAGGAGTCACAGGGTTCTGGAGCAACTGGACCTTCTAGCAGTAAGCAGCTGTCATTATACTTGACTGTGCCTACTTCGTTTAATGTATTGACCCTAAAAGCATTCAGATATTTTCAAAATGTCAACAGATGACTTTTAAAAAAAATCATGTAGCTTATGAAACCTGAGAATAAACAAAGGTCAGTACCCTTTTCAATGTACTGTTATAACTTTGTTGTAGATAACACAGTGGTGATAGCCGCTGTTGTGGAGACCCAGAAAAAAGGCAAGCTGAAGACCACGCTCAAATTAGACTTCAAGTTTGACTCCATGACCCTGGTCCTGTACAGCCCTAATGAGAATGAGGTTTGCAAAGACAGGCACATACATACGAATGCAGTACAGCAAGGACACCACTATAAATTAGGCCCTTTTTGTTGTTTGAGGCCAATAAAAGAATTTACACTTTGTTTCATTTTATAGATACAGCTGCTAGACTCGCATGATGAACAGCTGAAGCTGGCGGAGTTCACTCTGGGCACCATCTCCACCTCTGTGCACATGTTCTCCGACAGCTCCATGAAGGCTTCAGTCCGACTTGCTGCGTGCCTTCTAGATGACAAGAGACCAAGGATCAAGATGGTCACCCCAAGGTTTAAGACAAGCACTTGATATTTAGAAAAGAGGCTCATCTGTGTCAACTTGTAACTTGCTGTAATTTTGAGAAAAAGTAAAAATGTAAGGGCTTTCAAGGGTGTCCAGAGTTTGGAAGTTGTTTTTACCTCTTTCACCGGAATTCACTGTGGTAGAAGAAGAAAGTATTACATTGTTTAAGACCATTGACCTTCACTCACAGTCCCTTTTGCTTTATACCCTCCCAGGATGATGGCCATGCGGCCCGGGGCAGAGCAGAACATAATGGTTGAGGTGAACTACCGTCAAGGGCGCGACGGCACCACTGTGGACACACTGGTGCAGGATGTGTACCTTTGTGCCAGCATGGAGTTCCTGCTTACAGTGGCAGATATCTTTCTGAAGGCCACCCAGGAGGGCTTTGCTCAAGCACCACAACCCAAGAACACTACGGGACCAGGCGAAAAAAAGAACATCAACTCTTCTGTTACGTCTAAAGACTCCAGTAAGTTTGGACTTGGAATAATTAGGAAGAAAAAAAAGATTTTTTTCCATGTTTAGAAGATGCTTCATGTGTAAAATAGTATACATGTGATTGGAGCTGAGAAATGAATAGAATAATTTAAAAATGCCCTTTGCTGCTCTCAGGTACGACTCCAGCTGCAGTGTCAAAGACGGAGATGAATGTTGTGGTGCGTAACCCCGAGATTGTGTTTGTGGCCGACCTGACACGTGTTGATGCTCCAGCCCTGGTGATGACCACACACTGTGAACTGCTGATGAAAAGTGATGCAGAGGGATCGCTGATGACTGCTGTCATAAAGGACTTAAAGGTTTGTATTTTGATTTTACCACTTTTATTTAAAACTGAAATTATATTTTGAAGTAATTTTAAAAAAGAACCACTTAACTATATGTCTGGTTATTACTCTTGCAGGTTGAAGCATGCCCCTTCTTAAGGGAAAAGAGGAAAAACAATGCGGCCACCATTTTGCAGCCGTGTCAAGTGTTCTTCCAGAGCACCCAGTCCCCAACTTCTCCTCAGGCTATGGAGGTTTCCATCAGTGCTCTCTCACTAAAGGTGAGATTCAACTTTTCTTCCCACTATGGATTCATCTGTCAATTGTTAATATTCCTTCAATTGTTATCACATTTTAAACTAACTTTGTTAGCCTGTGTCATGCTTAACTGTGTATGAACCCACTTGGATAAATAGACAGCAAGTCAGTTCAGTATGTTTGATGACACCATTTACTAGAATATGACTATCATAACCTTGGCTCTACTGTCTGACTTTGTGCCCAGGTGTCTCCAATCATCATCAATACAGTGATTACTATCCAGTCAGCACTGACCCCCAAGGCAGAGACTCCTGAGGAGCTGGACAGTCCTGTTCCTGTGGACCTGTGGGAGAAACGGGGTTGGAAGGAGCTCAAACTATGGTTCTTGGAAGAGGAGGGGGATGAAAGCATAAAATCACTAGTTCCAATGGTACCACAGGGAGAGTCATTAAAGGTATTTAGTCTTTCCATAATAAAGGCATCTTATGTTTTTTGAATTAATTGTTTTAATCGTTGTCATATTTCCTTATAAAGTGGTTCTGTTGTTTTTTTTGTTTTTTTTTTTAAAAAGTGATTAGATACCTTTTGATACTGAACCACAGTCATTATAGATGATGTCATTGACTCTGTCACTGCAGGTAGTCATAGGGTCAATCTGTCTGACTCTGGAGGCAGGAGTGGGGCACGTAACTGTCCCCATGCTTCTGGCCAAGTCCTCCTTTCATGGAAATGTGAAAAACTGGTCCACGCTCATTAACTTACACAGCGAGCTCAGCCTGGAGGTAAAGCAAACAAGCACAGATGTTTATACACAGTATGAACATAAGTACAATATCAGACACATTCCACTTATATTTACTTACCAAATATTCAGAACTCATTCACTTGTAAGACTGATTTTCTCTGTAATGTGCTTTTCCTTTAGGTTCACTATTACAATGAGATGATGGGAGTCTGGGAGCCACTACTGGAACCCTTAGAAGATGAGACAAAAGATGGCTTCAAGCCATGGACACTAGAACTTAAGGTCCTAACACACATATGTATGCACACATAGCATCGTTATACACACGCAAAAAGACATAATATGTCTAACATTGTTTTGTCTTGTAATCAGATGAAGAAGAAGCCAGTGAAGTATAGTGGTTTTTCGGATGAAGTGGATTCCAATGTCCCAGACTATAAGACCGTCATTGTGATCAGCAGTAAAGACCAGCTCAACATCACTCTCTCCAAATGTGGACTGACCATGCTGAGTAACCTGGGCACAGTAAGAAAAGGGGGCAGAGACTCGTCATTGTTTTTACTGAGTATATCTGTCTAAGGTTGTGTGGATGTAGGATTATGTGATCTGTGTGTGTTCGTCTTTCTCCAGGCATTTGCAGAGGCTGCCAAACAGACTGCCGAATGTTTTCAAAAGGATGAAGCGCCATTTGTAGTGAAAAATAGACTTGGTTTGCCAGTATCTGTGCGCCACAGTGAGAGGTTTTCTCCCATTAGCAAGCAGAGCACCAACCACACTGTGGAGCTGCAGAATGGTGAAACCCTCGGGATGAACTATTCAACCACAACTGACTCCGATCAGTTCTCTGTCATGACCTCCCTGAGTGGAAAAGACTACTACATACAGCCTAGTAAGTTGATTTTTAATTAAAAGATGATTTTTCACTTAGATAATAGTCAGTTTTCATTTAGCTGCTGTTAGTTGTTACTCTTCAGCTGTCAGATTTTATTCTTAATTTTTTATGTCTTGTCAGCATCCATATTTATATAGAGAGAACTTTTTTTAACAGTTCATTGACTTCCTTATGCATTTGTTGGAGGTACTCTACCCATCTTTGCTCAAAATGTTTGGGATTATGTTTCTGCTATCAAATGATCATTACAGTCACCCATTCACATCACAATTAAAATGGCATTTTTTTCTTTTCTTTTCTTTCCTTTTCTTGTTGTTTTTTTTAAAATCTCATTACTAGTCCATAATGGTCTTTGTCTCATCTTATTTATTTAATTTGCTGCAGACCTGAAATCCACAAATGAATGTGTATCGATTAATGAAAAAAACCTGATGTGAAAAAAGTATATACATCTTTGGTTCATGTTCAAGTAAAGTAGAAAAATCTCTGCATTTATTCTTTTTCTGAGATGTGTTATGCATATAAAAAAAAGAAAAGTGTGCTCTGTAATTACAAGTTACTTTAGTACTTATATAGCTGACACCCAGCTTTACCAGACATTTAGGGCTTATATTGAAAGGGGAAAAATCAGTCTCCCTCCTTATCAAGGCTGTATAACTGCTGGTTTTAGCATAGCCAAGGTTTATAGTACAGTAATGTTTCTAACCCTGAAGACAAGCATATGTCTTAAAATCTGCTGTTTCTTGTTCCTGCTCTCATCTAGCTCCAGTGGGCCACACCTCAGCCAGTGTGATCCCCCTGATCAAAGTGGGAAGGGGAATGTACAGTGTAATGCACAAAGACTCAGGGGTCACGCGTTTCCTGGTCTGTCAGATTTATTCTGTGGAGGGTAGCAAGTACATCAAGATCCGCTCTCCTTTTCAGGTACAATCACTGATTGTCTTACACATTTTTGTTAATTTTATTTATTTTGCATACACCATTTGGCTCATATGCCCTCTGAAGTTGCACAGGATTGTATTTCAGTTCCTCTTCTGCTAATTTTTGACAAACCACTTGAGGCCATTTTATTCCATTTGAAATTGATAATACTAAGCACACTTTGGCAGAGTATTTATTTGTTAATTATGTC
Organism: Arrhamphus sclerolepis; assembly: GCA_037176975.1. NCBI lineage: Eukaryota > Metazoa > Chordata > Actinopteri > Beloniformes > Hemiramphidae > Arrhamphus > Arrhamphus sclerolepis. The sequence continues at coordinate 6,664,295 of JBAMYA010000024.1, read as the reverse complement.
TCTGTTTTCAGATCATCAACCATTTTTCAATTCCATTTAAAGTTTTTGAAGGATCAACATGTCTGGGTGAAGCTCTTCCAACTGAAGAGTTCTGTGTGCCCCTCGACTCGTACAGGTGAGCATAACAAGGCTGGACATTCATGCGCACATATTATTATAGTCTTTTTTTTTGTCAGCTCCACTCTTAATCAAACAGTATTTGCCATCCAACACAAAAACATCATCATACACATTTAACCCCTCAGGTCTGAACTGAGCCTGCAGCCAATAACAGATGACAGAAATGATGATCATAGCGAGCAGTTTGAGTGCTCAGAAGGCTTCAGTTATGAGGATGTCAGCAAAGACCCCGAGGCACGCCTCCAGCAGACCTGCCGACGTCTTGGGGATCAGGGTGGTGTTATGACAATCAACATCGTACCATTAAAGGATGAGGTGACGTTCAAAGACACCGGTGGCGCCGGGGAGAACTTTGATGTACCCTTTGTCCTTCACCTTTGGCCTCCTGTCGTGCTACGCAACCTGCTGCCTTATGCTATTGCCTACAAGCTAAAGGTAGGATCTGTCTTCAGTCACTATTCAGGTGGGCCAGTGGAATGACAGTAGAGTGATGAGCGTGATACAAGTGTTTTTTTTACAACAACTAACTTCCATAAAAGAAGAGAGAAGCCACACTGATGTCACTCTGCTTCATGGGTTGCCCTTTTGAAACCTGTGTTCCACCATTTGAGTTTTTGCTTGGAAGGACTGACGTACAAGGGAAAAAATCTGGACCTACAGACACTATACTCATCTATAGTGTAACTTACTTGTTAATTGAAGTGATTCTCGCCATAATGCATCATTTAAAAACTTGATAAAATTTGAATTGAATTGCTTTTTTTTTAACATAAAGGGTGTTCTTTACAGCAACACATTTTTCCTTTTTAAAGTTTGAGTAAATTTTGTCTTTGTAACCCCTATTGCAGGAACATTTAATTGAGAGCAATTAAAGTGCTGGAACACAGTGTGTTTGAATCTAAATTTTAAGTATACAGAGTTTGCATGAATGCTTTTCCTCAGATTATAAATGTCAATGTGTCATTACATAATGTCTTTCTTCAGCTGCAAGACAGTGCAACAGTAATGTCTTTTTTTTCTCAATTAAGATTGTAGATGATTTTTTTTACAAATTGGATGTGAACTGAAAGCAGAAAATTCTAAAGTTTAAAAACGTTTAGAGGTAATGTTTTCTGAGTCCGTGCAAGTTTACTATGAAGATCCTCCTAAAAGCAAATAGTGATGTGAACTCTAAAATAATAAGTCATCATATGCACACCTCAGAAACCAAAACGCAGCATTGTTAAACATAATTTGTTTTGTCAGAATGCTTTTTATTTCTTGGTTCATAAAGAAACGTGATGCTCCAGATTTACTGGTGTATTAAGTGTTTCTGTCTGCCTGTTGGCCAACAGAACAGTGGCACTTTAGCTCCTGAGGCTTCTCTGAATCCAGGCCACTCTGCTCAACTTAACACTGCTGTCATCGACCAGTCAAGTCTAGAGCTCCACCTGCTAGACTACTTGGCTCAGGACTGGTCCTCTGAATACAGGTTTAACTTTAATCTTATTTATTGGGGACAGATTTAAAGGGGAAGCATGAAGTCAGTACTAAAATTGTGAGTTTTCATTTCCATCGGCTATTACATTTCAAATGGAAATAAATGAGTTGTTCTGTCTTCCAGCCTCCAGAGTGACCAGGAGGAAATCACGTTCATTGTATTCCAGTCCTTACGCGAAGATGACGAAGACGACGGAGAAGGGACAGAGAGGAAGAGGGCTGAGTTGGATATAGCAGTGCATGTTAAATATGATTCAGGACAGACAGTGATTGCTATCCACTCACCGTACTGGATGGTGAATAAGACAGGGAGGCTTCTGCAGTACAATGCTGACGATATCCATCGTAAACACCCTCTTGACTACGACATGCCCCTGCTCTTTTCTTTCAAACCTCGGAATTTCTTGCGAAACAATAAGGTATGGTGAAGAAGTCTTTATATGAGTCAAAATTGAGGGTCTTTTCCTGCTTTCTTTTTTTTTTTTTGCCCGTTTTAAATAATACGAGTTGTTCTGATATGGGCAAAAAGAAAAAAAATGTGTAAAATGTCTTCTCTTTAAGTAACAAAAGTAATTATTTGAGCTTAACAGCTCCTGTCTGTTCATGACTACGTTGAAATTCTTCTCTGTCCTCAGGTCCGCCTTATGATCTCAGACAGTGAGCTATCAGATGATTTCTCTCTGGACACAGTCGGCAGTCATGGGGATGTGAAATGCAAAGGCAGATACAAAGATTATCTAGTAAGATTTTGAAATATATGCTGACCCTCAGACCAGTATCCTTCAATCATTAGTGGAGGAGGTGGTGGCTGGGGAATAGGTATTATGTGCAGTTTGTCTTATATGGGGCTCCAACGGAGGGACCACTGCTGAACCAGTTAAGCAAACTGGCAAAGAGTCAGAATTTTATATGAAAATGTTTAAAATGGAAATATTTGTTCAACTAACTAATGTTTGTTCAACTAAGTAATATTTTGCAACTGGCGAAATACATTACTATGATTTCTTTTATTTCTGCATCTGCCTGCTCTTAGGTTGGCGTGAAGATTGATGGAAGCAGTTTCAGCCTAACGCGCATTGTGACCTTTGTGCCATTTTACATGCTGGTCAACAGAACCAAGCACCATGTCTTTGTATGTGAGGAGGGGCAAGAAAACTGGACTGAGGCAAAGCCAGAACAGGTTAGAGCCACAATGTGTACATGCTCTTTGTCCGTACTCATATTTCTGTAACCACTGAATTATATTCAAGCTTATTTAGAGCAATGTGGTTAACATGATTCTTGCATATATTTGCATATTTAACTTTAATACAGTACATGATATAACTGATCAAAGTGGATAATGGGATAGGTGTACTTTTGTTTTATGTAACGCAATATGAGAAAAAATAAGTTTTGAAATCTAATTGACATGATGTTTTTTGTCTTTCTTTCTAATACATAATGAGCAAATTCAACCATCAACACTCTTGCTGCATCCATAGTCTCAGAAATATGACACTTGATTGACTGTTTGCTCTTTGTAAAAAACTAGAAGAACTAATCCTGATGACTTTTGGGGTGGTGCAATTTGCACATGCTGTAAGGAACCAATCAAATAAGAAAGCTATTGAAATTGCATACACAAGGCGTGGAAACGTACTTTCATCTCTTACACAAAGGTGATGAAGAGCAGCATAAGTGGAGTCATTTGTGTGAAGACATGGCTGTGACCCATCCAAAATAAGCAGAAAGGATAGAAGTTTTCATTTTTCAGAAATTTGCTCTGCAAATTAATCCTCAAAGCAGCTGGGTTTTGCCACTTAACTGATTATTGAGTGTTACGACTATTTCTTGACAAATGTTTCACAGCTGAGAACAAGGTTTAGCAACATGTCGCAAGCTGATTTTGTGAAGGCTCATCCATAACTGTAATGCCAGTTTAAGACTTCATTTGGAATCTGACTTTATGTAAGCTTTATTTATTAATTTATTTAATATGAGTCTCTAAGCTGCTAAACCTAACTTTTTTGGGGATTGGGTTTTATAATTTACAGTCCATTTACAGTCCTTTTTTTCTTCATCTAGTCCGCCATTCCGTTCTGGCCTGAGAATGACACCAAACGGCTTAAAATCAAAGTAGAAGGTTGTCTTGCGCCTCCTCTTACCATTGATTTCACACGACCTGAGAACTGCCTATTGCTGCATCTTGACAACTCTGTGAGTAACACACACAGGGTTAAGGTTTGTGTATTATTATTAATATTATTGTAAAGGGAAGTACTGTTCTTGCAACTGAATAACTGATGTCTGGTTCTTGGGTTGCAGGTTGGTGGCATCATTGTGGACGTGAATCTCTCGGAGCACTCAGCAACAATCCGATTTTCTGAGTACCATGATGGCGCAGCTCCCTTTCTCATCATTAATCATACCAAAGACCAGACTCTTCAGTTTTGTCAGAGGTGAGACAACAGAAAGAGGAAATTTTAGTTAATTCGTATGTGACCTGATGTAAATGGTCAGTGACTAAAACATTCAAATGAAGTTTAAGTATTGGCTCACACTAGATCGACACCACACAATCACTGCGTGAAATTCTCTTGAAACCTACTCTCTTCCGAATTATCTGTATTGATTAGTTACTCTTGCTGTTGTTCTTTGAAAAGAGGCTTACAAAGAAAGTTCAACTTTTAATTTTGTTTGCTTTAAAATGGAGAGATGCACAGTCATGTGTAAAAAATGTTGTTGTTTTTTTTTAAAAAAACAAAACAAAAACAAAGATACGGGTGACACTTCAATCCAACTAATCAACTTTTGTATATTTATTTAATGTTAAATGATTAGCACTTAAATTTGCCTTGTAAACTTAAATGGGTTTTTTAACTGGTTGTTCTATTAAGCTGTTTTTTTTTTGTTTTTTTTTATAAATCCATTTTACACGCTTATTATTCCATTCCTGTATGCTTTATTCTCTGCTCACCGCACACTTCGTAAGCAGTATGGAGTTGCAGCAAGTTGGTCATGAACAAGTGAAGGGACTGAGCTGCAGATCATACAACATCTTCTCTACAACCTGAGCCCTCTGACATGTGTGCTTTTATTTTGTTTTTTGATTGCATCTCCCCACAGTTTTAGTCCCTAACTGAAATTTATTCACATTATTCACTGCAAAACAAAAAGCACATCTAAGCTTTATGAAAAAAAAGGTGTAGTTCTTCATATGCTGTTTGGTTAAAAACACATGTAATTTTAGTTAATAACTCACATTGTTTGCTTTTGCTGACAGCGATTTATGTTTGTGTTATGTATTGGTCACAGCGCCAGGACAGAATCCTCGTGGGTGGCTGACGAGCTGCTTGACCTCTCCTTCTCATGGGAGGAGGACAGGTAGAAAAACCTGACAAGGAAAACCTCTTCTGACACGCTCCGTACATGAGACAGAGAAAGATTGGGAGTAAAGAGCAGGGCCAAGAATATAAATAAGTTCTTTTTTGTACTGTAGGTGCCAGGTGATTTAAACACGCTGAAAGAAAACTGAAAACAAAGGCTCACAGTTAATGGACTTTTTTTCTTTTCCAAGTAAAATGTACCAAATCAGCAGTTAACCAGCGAAACCACAAGGTTAGATGTAAATACACAACAGTAAATTAAGAATTATATCCAATTATTATTGAGCAGCAGGAAGAGTTATTGAAGAGCTGAGAGTGGCACCATGTAGACAAAATAAGTATAGTTTAAAAACAAATACACAAATGACGAAACACTTAAAACTGGGTGTAATGAGAGCTACTGGTAAAGAGCTACTGTCACAGTGGCTTTGAGTGCTGAGTGAAGTCAGATGAAGGCTGGAAGCATGGAAAGTAGAAGAAGAGCATTCAGCTTGGGTTTTGTTTGATTTGTGTAATCTGCTCCTCTTGTCCTCTTGTGTGTTTATAACTTTACATTTGTTGTAATGTATATTATGATCTGCCTATTCTGAACTAAGAGTATTAATAGTGGACATCAAGTTTTGTCACACCTAAATTACTTCTTTTTAAAACATGACCCCATTTTTTACTGCAAGGAGTTAAAACTTTAAGCATCTCAGGAGTAGAACAACAGGAGCAGATTTCAATGTAAGGGTTCTCCTCTTTTGAAATGTTTCAGAACGCCTCATGATTCGACCGAAGGAATCATGCTTTCTGCTTCTTTCAGTTGACCTCTTCCGTTGACTAGTGTTTTACTTTTTTGTGTCTAAGTGTAGATTATGGCTTCTCCATTTCTTGGTTCTTTATTTCAATTTCTAAGTAAGTATTGGTGCTAACCATTACAAACTTATCTTTCCAGGAAAGGGGACTTTGTCGTCTGCTGTCATAGATTCCCTGAGTTGCTCATTCCCTCAAAAAGAAGTTTCTTTTGATTAGATTTTTGGTGGATGGGTTCTCTCCTTTTGACCTCCTGGCTTTTCTCTTCATGTCGTCGTTTCAAATCACTGAAGTGTTTTCAATTTTTTAAGTTAAGTTGAAAATGACATCACTGAAACGCACACTCTGTCTGGGTGCGTTTTGTGTGCGTGCAGCTCTCAGAAGCAGGTGGAGCAGGAGGAGCTGGAGGCAGGGAAAGCCATGTACTACACGTGGACTGCTCCCACGGGATCCCGAGAGCTCTGCTGGAAGTGTGGCACTTATAATGGCAAGCTGAAAAGTGAGGAGGTACTGTACGACAGCCAGAATGATGTTTGTGTCTCAGGATTAATTCTAACCAGTTCTACAGTTTGCACTTTAAGTAATTGTCCTGTACTCCATTAAATTGGTCAAATTATACTTGAAACACAGACTTTCAGACAAAACATGGCATGTATGGTAGCTAGTGTCCGTAAAGCTGAAACAAAAAACATTGACCGTGGTCATTTTGACCCAGAGCAGCACCCTCTTCAGTCACCACCCAGCATGCCTCCTCTGCAGTCCCCTTAAATATGCAGCCTCTCCAGCTGCGTCACGTGTACCAGTGCGATTGTAGCAGTGTACTACGTTGTTTCTGACTGACTGAATCAGAAAGTAACAGTGTACCTGCTCACGCTTGACTGACTTTGAAGTGCACAATGTGCAGATTCAAAACGATGTACCAGGAATGGACATTAAAGCTAACCCTGTCAACAGATTTATTTTATATACATAAAATGATCAGAGGTGTAATGGAGTTACACAATGAATGCCCACCAGAGCATGACAACAATCAATGATATGAACACATATTCATATCATAACATTAATGATGCAACGGGTGGTTTCCTTGATAGACTGTAAAATGTTTCCTATGTATCTATGGCTCTGTTGTATGCTTTACAATCAATACAAATGAAATATCTTTTTTTTTTTTTTTTAAATCAATCCATCCATTATCTATACCTGCTTATTCTTATTTAGGGTCCCAGGGATCTTTGGGAAAAAAGTGCACCCTGGACACATTCCAAGTCCAGTGTGATAATTATGTAATTAGAGTTGAATATTCTTAGTACTACTGGTGGGATTATGCAGGCCAAAATCTCACACACAGTTTGATTTATTTGCTGCCATGCTATTATGTGCAGTACTTACATAACAGTTCATCCATTGACAGAACTTTATTGCCAGTTCATGGATCATTTATTTGTGTTTGTGCATGTCTCTTTTCAGTTTTATGGTAATAAAAATGTATGGTGAGGAAGAGACTTTGATAGACTCGATATAAATATTACTGGATTTCTGAAATGTACTTTGTACTAATTATCTACATTTTATATGTCAACTGATGATAGTACATACTTTTTAACACAACAGATCCACAAATGTAACAGTACTTTTGTGCATCGTTATCAATTAAAACCCCAGTTTCTTCGTGGTAATTTCATCATGTGATATTCAGTATGTTTGATGGAAGTTTTAGTTTAAAAAAAACCCCCAACATATCAGTTTTCTAGCTGTAGTACAATACACACTGAGCATATTGAAAACCATTTGGCATCCTCCATCTATTTTCTGGATACTTTAATAGCTCTTTAAAGCAATAATATGGTTTAGAGAGATGTTGAGCAAAGATATCTAGAGTTTGTCTTTTTGTCTGCTGTTGCTTTTTTAGGATCTGCGTGAGGACATGAACAATGAGGGGAAACTTTTTGTGATTTCCTTTTATGAAGGTAAAGTATCAAGACCTTATTCTGTTATTTGTCATCAGAACATTTATGTAGCAAGTTATTTAACTGAGTCAGTAGTTTTCTGAGATCCCAAAGTGGCCGATTTAATTATCTGGCTCAGGTCATAGCTTATACATATTCATGATGAATTAGATAAGAATTTGCTCAATTTCTACCAGCCTTTCTGAATGTCTTCCCAAGTTTTTGGACTTTTTTTTGAAGTGATGAAGTCTTTATTGTTGGATCAAAGGTCTCCAGCGGGTTGTGCTGTTCACTGAGGATCAGCGGGTCTACAAACTCCTGTGTGAGAATGAGAAAGTGCAGCTGGCTGAACAGGAAATCGTCCTAATGCTGCAGAACATGGGCGTGTCTTTGGTCAACAACACCACCAGCCAAGAGATTTCCTTTATTGGCATCACAAGGTGCTGCGCTATTTTATGTGCTTGATAAACAGGAAATTACTGGTTGAATTAGCAACTGAGATTATCGTATAAGAAAATAATCCAACCTTTAACCTTATGAGCCCAGATGAAGTGTAATTGTCTTTCATACCAAAGAGGGTGCAGTTTTAAATTTTGAACTAGTTTTAATGATAAATCATGTTAGAGACTTGACTTTCCTTTTTGTCTCTGCTGCTGTCACAGTTCTGATGTGGTGTGGGAGTTTAAGCCTAAAAAGAAGAATCGCTGGAAGTCTCTGAGTACCAGCGAAACTGACCTGTTGGAAAGCCACTTCAAAGAGTACATTGAATCTGGCCCCATTGATAATTGCATCATCCAATTGGGGAACAACTACCAGGTTACAAACGGTTCTGTTTGTTTAGAAAGTAGAAGATCAAACTTTATAAAATAGTCAAAATTATCATAACCAGTGCCACGTCACTAAACATGTACAATGCAGTCTGGATGCTTCTAGGCCTAATTAGGTCTATTAAGGTGTGTGTGTGTGCTTTTTCTTTTTTTTCTTTTTTTTTTTTTATTGTGACTTAGGTGTCCTTTACACCCAATGGTTTGGATATGCGAATGATGCAGCCATGCGATGCTCCTCTCCGGAGGCATTTCCTGCCTGGAGTGAAGGTGGAGTACAGCATCTCACCACGACAGAGTACCTACCGTGTCCAGATCCACCGCATACAGGTGAAAAGATGTGAAGTTTGAATTAATAACACTCAAAATAGGAGGTGCAGAGAGTTGGCTATCGCAAAAAAAAAACCTCAAATCAATAATAGTTTGAATTTTAGGAACTGAAGTCAAAGCACAATATTGTAATTTGCACATAGTTAACACAACGCTAATTTTTCAACCCAATCCTGATATTTTTCTTTTTAGCTTTGAAAATAATCCTGATTGATAACTGTAGAAAGCATAATGTGCTCCCTTTAAATAATGTAAATCCTTTCTTGTGACTCTGAAAACAGCTATAAATTCGATACGGGCCGACGAAAAAAAACATGATCTACAAATCCACGTGTCATTTAAATTTGCTCCTTGAATATGTTTTGTGTCTGAGCTCCTTTTTAATGTGTTTAACATTAACGCCTCTTCCTCTTGTAGATCCAGAATCAGCTGCCAGGAGCCATCTTCCCCTATGTTTTTTACCCTGTAAAACTGCCAAAGTCAATCACAATGGACTCAGGTCTGTTTATGTACAATCCGTATTGTCCTTCTTTTCCCATAATATAAACTTTTGCGATACAGTTTATTGTTCTTTAAGATTATTATTTTCGTTTTTCTTGTAGAACCCAAACCACTAACTGATATCAGCATTGTTACCAGAGCAGCAGGACACTCTGACATCTCTCGTATCAAGTAACTGTTTCTCACTTCTTCATCATAAAGTGGTTGCCCAAGCAATATTTATTGTTTCCTGTTTAAAAAAAATGCTTATTTATTACATTGCTTATTTTAGCCATTAACTCCATTATCAGTTTTGTGCCTGAGTACCAATTAAAATATCTGCTCATGTCAGATACTTCAAAGTGTTGATTCAAGAGATGGATCTAAAACTTGACCTGGGCTTTCTGTATGCCATCCTGGACTTGTTCACCCCTGAGAATGCTAGCAACATGAGTTCAAAACAGGAGGTCAGCTTGTCACATTTGCACACAATTGCACCATACCTTTTTATCTGCTTCAGAATATAAAATATACATGTCAGATGTAATTCAGTGAAGGTGTAAGTCATGAAGGTGCGCCCATACCTCCTTTGTCACATCTGTCTGTTTGTCTTATTCCTTTAGGTGGAACTCTTTGAGAAGGACATAGAGTATATCAAGACAGAACTTAACCATGTCACTACTGCTGATACATCCCCTATCAGCCTCTACGAGTACTTCCACATTTCTCCCATCAAGGTCTGTCAGTGCAAAAATCATCTAAGAATCAAATGTCTCAAGTAATCAAAGTGTTATTTTCTCTATCAAACACCTTCAGTGTCATAAAAAGTGAAAAAGTACTGCTTGTTGAATTTACCCAATGACCAAAGTAAAGTGTAAATAAAGGTTACAGCACACATTTCTTATAGAAGTCAGTTTTATTAAACAAAAACAAAACAAAAACTACATTAAGAAGTAAAAGCATATCCATAACCACCACCACTGTTTCTCTGTTTGCAGCTGCATTTGAGTTTCTCTCTGAGCACGGGAGGAGAAGACGGCTTGAAGGAGAAGAGAGCGACAGAGCTCATCCCTGTCCAGTCCCTCAACCTGCTGCTCAAAAGTATCGGAGCAACTCTCACTGACGTCCAGGACGTCGTCTTCAAGTATAAACATAATGCATGGTGGCATTCCTAAATGTTTTTGGTTTTTGTTGTTTGAGGAATCCACACCAGTCAACTCCATCTGTTGTTTATTTCAGATTGGCCTTCTTTGAGTTGACCTTCCAGTTCTGTACCACTCAGCAGCTACAGTGGGAGGTGGTCAGACATTATTCGAAGCAGGTAACGCACAGTGGCCGCACATATTTTGAAGTATCACTTCACATAGTAGTTGTAAAATTTGATAATTATTGTTTTCTTTTTGGGACATACTTACTGATCACAACTAATGACAGCGCTACACTAAATCAGGAACAACATGGGTGCCTAATTATGTTGTCTTTTCATGTGATTTCTGGTTCCTCCCTGGCATTAATTATGAAAACACAGGCAGTTGCACTAAAGTTTTTTTCTTTCTTTTTTGTTTGTTTGTTTTTTCCATGTATATTTTAGGCTATTAAGCAGATGTATGTGCTTGTGCTGGGTCTGGATGTTCTTGGAAATCCCTTTGGGCTGATTAGAGGATTGTCAGAGGGTGTGGAGGCTTTCTTCTATGAGCCCTATCAGGTAGGAACTTAATATAAGGAATGGATCGTTTTGCAGATGATACCTTAACATGTCACAATAGGGAAAATACTAATGAGCAAGTTGTTTGTTAGTGTATTTATTCATACTAATAGGGGCTATGTGTCACTTAAGGAAGGTTGAGATGAAACACGTGTTGTAACAGACTGTAATAGGCCAGTAAAACTTAGTCATCATAAATCCAAGCATTATTTTTCAATATGTTAAGACTCCAGTGAATTAAAGAGTTAATTAAAACACAAGAGTTTGGATATCTTATTGACAAAATTGATATTTGAGTGGGTGAAATTTATAGTGGATAGACTGAGCAGCCTCATCTCAGCAAATGTCCTCATATTTTATTGCGTTTATTTATGTTTTCCTACCCAGGGAGCTATCCAGGGTCCTGAAGAGTTTGTTGAAGGAATGGCTCTTGGTGTCAAAGCTTTGGTTGGAGGCGCTGTGGGTAAGCATGAAACGATGTTCAAATTACAGGGAGCAGGCGATGGGGACATAGAAGGATAAATAACACTTTTGAATTTTACAATGAAGACTGAAAGATGTTCATGAATGAATGAATGAATAAATGCTTTATTTCAAACAAGTGTTATCAATAATAATAATTCATCAAATGGTATGTTGTACTGGGGAATGCAAATGTTTCTTTTAGTTCTTTGATCTGTTCTCAGTGATCACATTTGATGCAATACATCAACTTAATATTTGTTATACAGGGGGAATAGCAGGTGCAGCCTCCAGGATAACAGGCGCCATGGCAAAGGGTGTCGCTGCGATAACTATGGATGAGGAATATCAGCAGAAGAGGCGTGAAGCCATGAACAAACAACCCAGTGGTCTGAAAGAGGGACTGGCCAGGGGCGGAAAAGGGCTTGTATCTGTATGTTAGAAACAGTTATTGTTTGTAGAGTTTGTTAGTTTGTTTGTTTTAAATGAAAGATATTAATTATCAATATCAATATTAACTGCTATCTCAGATGGAAAATCAGACATGATGAGGTTTTTTTGGTTTGTTTTAGGGGTTTGTCAGTGGAATCACAGGAATTGTTACTAAACCAATTAAAGGTAAGTTGAGACTGACCCTCTGAAGGTGTAATGGCAAAAAAAAAAGAATAGACAAAGTACAAATGTATAAAATTAAAGAAGTTACACTTTATTCACTTATTGTACATAACTTCTGTCTTATTCACATAAAATAATGCTTGTTATAGAACTGTGTATATGTATGTGTGTATATATAGATAGATAGATAGATAGATAGATGTGTGTGCGTGTGTGTATATATATTAAAAGAGTTTCCATTAAAGTGATGTCATGTTATCGTACAGGAGCCCAGAAGGAGGGTGCAGCAGGCTTCTTTAAAGGTGTTGGCAAAGGCTTGGTGGGGGCTGTAGCTCGACCTACAGGAGGCATTATTGACATGGCCAGCAGTACTTTCCAGGGGATCAAGAGGTGTGTGTGTGTGTGTATATATACATATGGATGAAATGAAATATTATTGCCTTGTAAATCTGCTGATATCAAATATACACTGTGTCACTATACACTACAGTGACAAGGTTTTTATTAGATGTTTTTTATTGATGGTTTGACCACGTTTGTGTGTGTATGTAAATGTAAATGGTAACATTTGAACCCCATTCTCCATTCCATTTTGTTCCAGACAGTTAAAGTCTCTCCTCAGTTTTCACAATCGTCTTCAGTTGTGGGTTCATTGATTAAAACACAATTCATTTCTGTTTCCATTTTTAGGGCAACAGAGACTGCACAGGATATTGAATCTCTGCGTCCTCCTCGCTTCATACATGAGGACGGTGTCATCAGACCATATAAAGAGAGGGAGGGTCTTGGGAGTCAGATGCTCCAGGTGAGACAGAAATCTCTTCATATCATAATCTTTACATTTTGATATATTTTATAGATTTTAATGGCCTTTTCGGGGATCTAAAGAAAGCAAATCAGCTTAATTATCTGCAGATAATTGAAAGAGATTTTTTTCCTTTAAACTTTCTTCAACACATCTACAGTGTAATGCAGCTATTATGCTGATTTTAGGAGCAACTTTTAACAAAAAGTTCACATGTTAAATGTTAAGCACTGGTAAAATAATACTTGAAACCTTTGTTGAGGATTCTGGGTGCATTTTTTTTGTAATTGGTCAAGAATATGAAACTAAAAAGCACTTAATAAATTGTAAAAAAAAAAAAAAAAAAAAAAAAAAAAAGAATTAAATTGCAAATATTTCTACTATTTAATACCAAAGTGTTTGAATCTCAGAATCACCGTAGCATCATTGAGTATCAGTTTTGACAAGCTGTACATGAAAGGTTGAAGTAATAGTTCAGAATTTGAAATCATCTCCAAGAATGAGTGGATTACAGTTCTTAAATCAGCCATCACAAAGATTTCAGTTTCATTGACTTCTCTTGCTTCCAAACTTAGCAGAATGTTCCACATTGCTCAACTTTTGCATGTAACTGCAGCTGTTCATCTTCTCATATTTGTAAGGTTTAGGTAGAATAAGCATTTCACTTCTGCATCACTAAAGTTTTTTTGTGCGATTATTAAGGGGTGGAGCTGGTTGGAATGGCTTGAAGTGTCTGCTTGTGAATATCAGGTCAGAGCTGGAGTAGGTGGCTAATAGTAAAAACCCTGTGTTGGACTTTTCCCTAAAATTTACAGAGGAGTAACAAACTAAAGTATCTCACTAAGGCGTTAAAGTGAAGACAGCTGTGCAGCTCCAAATGCTGCATCCAGTCCCTCATCCTTCATTTCCTATGTGGAAATGTGTTCTTCGTGTTTTGTTTCCTAACTCATCTTCTTCAAACTTTTACTCTATTTTGTTACTCATCTCTGTCTCATGCTTTAGCAGTTGTGGCTTAGGTTTAGTAGAGTTACAGCATGGACACAGTAAAGTCCATGCTCGTTTTTTCTTTTATTATACTTAGAACTGAGAATCTTGTTAATTTCAATTTTGCAACATGAATCTATTCAGATTTCAGATGCTCAATCTGTTATTTGTTGTCTTCTTCATGATGTGCCGTACCCTTTTAGTGCAAGTCCGATCAGGACTGTAGATAGGTCAGTCAAGCGCACACAAAGTGAAATCTGTAAGCTGCGTAGAACGAGATCTGACAATGTTCTGCTCTAATAGCCCAAAGCTTCTCAAGGAAAAAAAAACCGTTGGGGCAGACGTCTCTCTTTGCATCGGTGATATCGTAATAGCAATGCAAGTTACCTATGCCATGGGCACTGATGCATGTCCATATTGTCAAAGACAAATACAGTTTCAGGCTCCATTTCTTGTTGCAGCTGTAAACTGGGCTGAATGACATCACAACCTACAGTCTACTCCCACAGTCTTTTCAGATGATATGATTCAGATTAGGGCTGAACAATTAATCAAACCGATAACAGAACCAATAATTGGTGTAATCTTGCTCATGTCAATCATTTAAATTATTTATTTTCTTTGAAATATTATATATCCTTCCTGCTTATTTTAAAATCAAAGACATGTGCTCTTCTGTAAGAAAAATATCCCACTTTTGATAGTTGATTATATTTGCAGCAAAAACCTTGGCAATGACTAGATTCCTTCGCAATTTTGCATTTTAATAATCGTCACAATCAACTTCCTCAACAATGTTACTTTAATATTTTTATAAGCATTTCTTTCTTTGCTTTTTTGTGTGTGTTGCTAGTGTCAGTTTCTAGATTTAACTATATTTTCATAGCTCAAATGTAATTTCCTTCTTATTTGTGTCTCTTAAATACAGTTTCACATAAATGAGCAAGTTACAGATTCAAGTTTCTGCTGCATTTTAGAAAACTTTCCCCACTGTTCTGGAGGAAAAAAAAGAAAAAGCAGCACCTCGGTAAACAAAATAAATGCCACAGTGAATGCTAAAACGCAGGAAGAAAAAAATGTGACATGAAGAGGAGTAGCAGTCGTGTAATGATTCATACATAAACTGTTGAGCTTTATCCCATTTCTGCTCAAGACTTTGGTATTCTTTATTAAATGGAGCAGTTTCAAGACAGATGAGTGTGAAATGTAAAATTCTTACAGCAAACAAAGGTGTTTGAGAGATTTGAAAGAACGAGCTGTAATGATAAAGCAAACAAGTAACTGACACAGTTGGCTGAAATTAAAATGCTCATTTAATCAACACAGTTAACCTAATCGTAGACTTTTCATAGTTTTTGTAGCTCCTGTGCAGGTAGAAACAAGCTTGGGCTCTCCCATCTTTGATCTTTGATCTTCTCCTTTCTTGTCATGTCCACAGAGGCGATTGGCTTACAGTGAACGGAGTAGAACTGACTCAGAGGATGAGAGCGATGAGTGAAAACAGCTAGAAGTGATGTAGAAGGGTTTTTGTGTAGCACTGGTGCTTTGTTTGTAGTCTGTAATTCTTTATCAGTTAGTTCATGAACGTAGGATTTTGTTATTTTATTTTAAAGGCCTTTTGAGGAACACAAGAATGTGTTTTGTGTGTTTTTAGAATTTTTGTTTCGTAATCTGTTTTTCTTTGGACCTTTTCATCTCCTCTGTTCATTCCTTTCTGTTGACTTGTTTTTTTCCTCACGCAAGAATTTTCTTTTGTCATTGTTGTTCTTTCCTCAAAAAATCAATTATTTACCTTATAAGTGTTTATTTCATAAACCTTTCTTCAACTGTCACCAGTCACTGCCCTTTTGTTCTCAATAAACATTTTACATTTTAAACCTGTCTGTTTCATCCCATCCTTCATAACCACCAAACTTTTCAGTTTTCATTCTGCCTCATGTTTTATTCATACATTCATTCACTCATTTTGCAGAGGACCTTTGAACCTCATGTTAATTCTTTTAAAAAATGTATATATTCTCTTTAATTTTCTACTTTCAGAAAATTGAAAATGGACGTTTTGCCAAGTACAGGTACTTCGCTCATGCCAAGGTGAACGACTCCGACTTCCTCATGATAACCAAGAGGTGAGTGACGGCAACGTATGATTAAGGGAGAAATAAAATCTTTTGACTGCTTGCACATACATATATATATATATATATATGTAAGCTAGAATATCAGAGTTAGCCACATCAAAAAGTGACGTTTTACATTAACATTCCACAGACTAAAGTACCTAAACCTGCTTCACATTCAGATTAAACTGAGTTGCCCTCTGATTTAGTTTTAAACATTTAAACTTATCTTTTTTTTTCCACATATGCTGTAACTTATAATGACAGCGTGACAGCATTTTATTTATTGCATATTTATTAAAAATGGACCACTGAAATTTCACAGTGACATAAGCTTTCAGACCCTTTGCAACAACACTTGAAATTCTGCTCAGGTGCATCACATTTCTTTTGAATAATTTCTGACATGTTTCTACACCTCGATTTGAGTCCACCTGTGGCAAATTAAACTGACTGGTCATGATTTGGAAAGGCACAGACATTCTATAAAAAAGGCCTCACATGTGACGAAGAGCTGCCTGCAGAGTTCAGAGATGGGGGTGTTGCAAAGCATCGATCTGGGGAAGGTAAAAAAAAAAAAAAAAAGAGATGCACTGAACTTTCCCATGAGCACAGTGGTCTCCATAACTCAAATGAAAGACATTTGACTCAACCAAGAGCTGGCAAATCTGAGCAGTCAGATGAGGAGTTTTAATAAGCGATTTGACCAAGAACACGGTGGACGCTGACTGAGCTCCAGGGATCCTGCACAGAGGTGGGACAAAGTTCTAGTCAGACCACCATCACTGCAGCCCTCCACCAATCTGGGCTTTATGGCAGAGTGGCCACACGAAAGCTTCTCCTCTGTACGAAACACATGAAAGCCCACTTGAAGTTGGCTAAGAAGCACCTGAAGGACTCTCAGACTGTGAGAAACAAGATTCTCTGGTTTGGTGGAACCAAGACTGAACTGTTTGGCCTCAATTCTAAATGTTATGTGTTGGGGAAACCAGGCACAGATCATTGCCTGGTAACCTGGTAACCTGGTAACCATCCCAACAGTGAAAAGTGGTGGTGGGAGCATCGTGCTGTGGGAGTGTTTTTGGTTTTTTTTTAGCAGCAGGGACTGGGAGACTGGTCAATGAATCCTAAATGAAGATCAGTTCCACAGTGCTCAGGATATCAGACTGGGTCAAAGGTTCACACAGCCAAGACAGCACAGGAGTAGCCTGTCCAGGGCTCTGACTCAAACCCTTTCGAACATCTTCTGGAGAGACCTGTCCATTGTCAGTTCCCACCCAACCTGACTAAGCTTGAGAGGATTTACAAAGAAAAATAGCAGAAAATCTCCCTATCCTGGACTGTGAAGCTTTCTATGTCATACCCACAAAACGCTTGAGGCTGCCAATTACTTACCAGTTAAATACTGCCAGAGGAGTTTCAACTAAGCACAGAGTAAAGGGTTTGCATACTTGTGTCAGTGTGTGTAAATTAACAAAAAAAAATCTATTTTCACTCTGTTATTATAGGGTACTGAGTGAAGATTATTATGGGAAGAAAGACTGTGAACACTCACTCGTAGCAGCAGGCTGCAACATAGCAAAAGAGGAAAAAAGTGAAGGGGTTTGGATTCTTTCTGACTCCTGGAAGTAAACATCAGCTTCAGCTGTTCTAACATCAGCTCATAGTGGTCCAGAGTCTCACGTCCTGTCCTGTGTTCTTCTATGCTTCTACTTTTCTATTAGTTTACCCTCATCGGTGTGTTTTTCTTCACGTATGGGGACATTCCATGAAATCACTTCGAAGTTTTCTAGCTTTTTTTTTTTTCTTTATGCTTTCCAGGGGAATTTTCTTTGTGACCAAAGGGACATTTGGCCAGCTGACCTGTGAGTGGCAGTACCTTTTTGAAGAATTCACAAAGGACCCAATGATTGTAGAGGGCCGACGACTTCGCATTGAGGCCAAGGTATACAGGCTATTATATTTGATTTAGGTTATGTTTGTTTGTTTTTCAAAACTGTTTAAACATTTTTATTTTTAACTAAATTTCATCTTATTTAAATGCAGGAGAGAGTGAAATCAGTCTTCCATGCCAAAGAGTTTGGGAAGATCATAAACTTTGGAAATCCTGACATAGCCAAGGTGAGCTGACCATTTGGGTCGCCAGTTATTTGTTCAACCTGCGAACACGAAGTATGATTGTTATAAAACTAATTTGCTCAAATCTCCTTTATTTTCAGTGGGTTCTTGCCAAATTGGAGGATGCCAGAGAAAGTTTACCCAAATTCTGAATAATAAAAAGAAAGTGCAAGATGTGCTCAACACACACACACACAAATATATATATATATATAGATATATATATACACACACACACACACAATCTGTGTGTCAGTGCCTTTGTTCTTCCCTGCATGCCTGTTTTGTTTCCCTCCATGTGTGAGCAGTAAACAAACACTGCTGCATGTTGACTGTTAGCGTGTGTTGGGCGTGGATGGATGGCGTTGTTAGCAAAAGTGCTATCAATGAGTCACTGAACTACAGATCACCGAAGCTCAGAATGCATTCTACCAAACTTTCTCACCCTCTAATCTGTTTGCACGATTAAAATAATAATTTTCTATTTATTTTTCATTTTTTGCTTTTGCAAAATAACGTTAAATCTTTATGAACACATTTTTTGATATCTGCTAAAAATCTAAAATGCTGGTGATATTGGAGGATTTTCATTGCCTTTAGTTTTCCAGAGTTATGCTTGCTGTTAAACACATCTAGTTTGGTTTCATCCACGATATTTCAAGTTGTATAAGGGTGTACAAATTTCACTGCAACAGCTGGTAAATCTGTTTGATAACACTTGAGGCCAAACTAACTACAAATGTCGTAGTACATCACTGTTTATTTGAGTATAATGTATAAAAGGGAAACATTCATATAAGTGAAAGTATACATTTATTATTGTCATAATTCAAAGTGTGTCTTTCTTTTCTTTTATCTCTATCCAGTTTTTCCTCTTTTGTATACATTTCTGAAAAATAAAGACTTTTCCGTAAATGATTTAAAGATGCATGCTATTTTTATACTTTGATTATGTGTATCAATTTTCTGTATATTCCTCTAATATAATAATTTATCTGTACATACCCATGGTCACCTCATTCTGTGATGCAAATTGTAAGTTTGTGATTTTCTTTATGTTTTTATAGCTCACATGCACAATGTCAACCATGAGGAAAATGTTTATTTTAAGCTACTCTTGTGTGACAATACCACTTCTGACCACACGTGGGCAACATATCACAAGTTCACGCGTATGAAGTCCATCTCTAGTAGGACAAAGTCAATGTGGACTGTCTCCACATATCAGCAGTGTGGTCAGTAGCAGAGCTTTCTGCCCTCATGTGGTCAGAAGTGGTATTGCTGCACAGGGTGGCTTTAAAACAGAAATCATAGTTGTCATCAGCTGCTGTTTACTCTGATGCACATGTCAAAGACTTGCTTTTGGTTTGAAGTGTGTCAAAGTTTGTTTTTTTGGTTTCATTTATTTATTTTTTTCTTGTTCTGGGTGGTGGTGAGGGTTTTTTTTTTTCATGCCATTTAAAAAAACAAACAAACATGTGCTTCAAGTCTCAGTGCCATCTTTATTCAAAACCTCAAGCACACATGGAGTTGTACACTTTATTAAATAACAGTTTTAATGAAAATGGCCATGAATACAATGTCTCCTTAAATAAACACGTTTGGTTTATCAAAGCATAACTCGGATTATTTACATCTACAAGAGAAAAAAACGGGATAAATAAGGCACTCGAAGGTGGCTCAGTGTTTTAAAAAAAACAAACAACAAAAAAACTAAACAGTCCAAACGAAAACTTTGCAACAGCTAAAGGAGGATATATTTTATTTTGGTATAAGTATTAATAGTTCACACAGTGGGTCAGTCACTCAGTTACTTCTCACTAATTTTCTAACACTACTTTGTTAAAAGTATTACTCGCAGCATATATGTATGCATTAGAAATGAGAATAAAAGCTACATCTATACAGAGTTTCATGTGAACAAAGTAACCTACACATTTAGCAGTCTTGTATTCTCACTGGCTGTGTCTGGTCTGGTTGGTTTGAAATAATAATAATAAAAAAAATGTCTATATGAACCTGAAAAGTTTGAGAATTTTTGTTAAGTTTAACAGATATGTTTTTTTCTGTATAAGTTTTCCTCCTTTTTTCTTTTTAAAATTGTTTTATTTATCTATTTTTACACCAGATTGAAGTCCTTGAGGTTCGCTGTGAGGATGGTGTCTTTGACAGCCACAAAGACAAAGCGGATGTTTTCTGTGTCTGTGGCGCAGGTGAAGTGCGAGTACAGCTTCTTGTCCTTGTTCGGGTTTTGTTCTTGGTACATTTTGAGGATGAAATCTTGAGCTGCACCTTGATCCTGCTGAGGTCCTGCAATTAAGCATGAACATTATTTCAGTGTCTTCATTAGATCTAGTGGTACAGATCACAAATATTCATGTGGATTGATAGTGTATCGATTCAACATTAGTATTCACACGGACTCACCCGTGAATTCGGGGAAGTAGGTGGCTATGTGAGAGTACATGATCTTCTCCTTGAGGATGTCGGTCTTGTTGAGGAAAAGTATGACTGAGGACTTCTCAAACCACGGATAAGTGATGATGGTTTTGAACAGGGCTTTGCTCTCCTCCATACGGTTCTAAGACAGATTTGAAGAACAAAAAGAAGAAATGGACACGTCACTAAAACAGGACTATTTCAGCACCACAGTTACCAATAAAGGGCCATTATTAAAGGGTTATTCTTTACTTTCTAAACCAGCCATGTTTTCAGATTTCCCTCTAGTTCCTGGACTCTGTCATAAAATTAAAAATGAAAAAAAGTGAAAGTTTTGTCATGAAATCTCAAATTTCACAAAATTCACTAATTTTATCATAAAATTGAGGCTTTTGTCTTAAAACCTACAAAAAAAAACTAAAATCACAAATAAAAGAAAACTGATTAATTTTGTTGTAAAATGGCAATTTCGAAATCTCATATTTCACAATATGTGACCTGTATCATAAAATTGAGACTTTTGTATTAAAATCACAAGTTTAAAAGATATTGACTTTTTTTTTTGTCACAAATAAAATTCTTATAAATTGCAAATTTTGTGGTTTCACCACAAATCTTGCAAATTGTGTATAATTTCAACTTTTTGTCCTAAAATCACAGATTTTGTTTGACAAATCAAATAGGCAGTTGCTCTGAAATTTCCTCAGAAATGTTCCAGTTATAAGTTTATGATCGACTTTGCATGCACGCTCTTGTGGGCCAGATAACATGAAGTGGCGGGCCGGATTTGGCCCACAGGCCTTGAGTTTGACACCCCTGCTTGAAGTCATATCTCAAGACCTGACTCTCACCTCATTGTCACACTCGGCCAGGACCTGATCGTACTCGCTGAGGGCCACCAGGAAGATGATGGAGGTGACGTTCTCAAAGCAGTGGATCCACTTCCTCCTCTCTGACCTCTGCCCCCCTACATCTACCATCCTGTTGGGGCGGGGGAGGGGCATCAACAACAGAGGAGACTGTGTGTTATCTACATCTGCAGTGCGACATATTTAACCTATTTCACCATCGTGTCTAGTCTCCCACCTGAAAATGACGTTCTCCATGTCAAAGGGGTACTCGATGATGCCTGTGGTCGGCACGCGGACTCTCAGTATGTCCTGGAGGTCAGGAAGATATGAAGGCTGTGAAATCCGATCCAGGTCGGTGAGATAGCTGAAAATATGTGCAGAAACAAAGTTGAGAGAGTTAAAATGAAGAGATAAAAGTAGAAAATGAAACATGACAGTGTTTGAATGTGAAAGAATATTGATTTACAGCCTGTGTGTACAGCTAAGCCTGAGCTCAGATGGTGCTGAAATCACATCTGTGATTGTCGAACTAATCGTGGAGAATTTCGAGAAATGTTAACTATAATCTAAGACATTTGGTGCAGAAAAGAAATACAAATAAATGTTATTTAAGATAGCGTTTGCATTTCCAAAAGGGAGACTGTGGGCACTTTATTGTGCAAAAATGAAGGTTGTGCATCATTATTCTCACTATTTGGTGGAGTCGGACAGCTGGTACTCTCTGCGGCGGTCGTAGCACTCCTGTATTCCAGCATCATCCCACAGATTCTTGATAGCTAGGGCAAGATTTTGATCTAATTCCTCCACCTTGTCCACTTCCACCTCCAGGACTGAGTCTGCATGAGGCTGTGGACAAGCAAAGAAAGAAGCTCAGATAAGTGTGGTCCATCCCAACACTTTAGAAACAGACAAAGACCAAAAAATGTTTAGGCCATCATGGACAAAAAAACTCATATAAACTCATTCACTACTGATCTAAATTATACAAGAAATCATTCATGAAAGACAAAGTAAGATCATGTTTTCACTGAGGCAAACCCAGTCTGACTTTGAACCTGGTTCTGGGGATCCGAGAAAGATATCCCGAGCACCCCCATGGCTCTGATCATGGTCTGCATTGACGTGTAGATGTTCTGGAAGACTAGCTTAGCATAGCTCCTCTTGTCCTCATCTGTGTATCCTCCTCCGTGGATGATCCTCATCTGTTTGATGAAGGTGCTCTTTCCACTCTCACCTGTGCCTAGAGGACAGGATGGTTACAACCAACATCTTTTTTTATATGAGGAAATGGAGAAAACAGATCACAATTTAGATGTAAGGAATCGCGTTCATGTTCAACTGAAAGGCTTCATGCTTTTAGGGAAATAAGTCAGTTACTGTTGTGAAGCCACGCACAAAGTTCAACATAAACAATTACAGCTTTGGATCTGGGAGTGATCAAATTAAAGCTGAAAACTCACAAGTCAAACATAAAAATCACAAATTCAAACTTAATTAGCTTGCATGTTAAATCTAAAATGTCTGAAGTCAATTACTGCATCAGAAGAGGAATAATTCACCACTATGTTCCTCGGTTAAAACAGAGATCGTCTTAAGCAACCTTTTACTTGAGACTTATGCTGACTTATGTTTTCATGTAGTGAGTGTGAGGCAACTGTTCTTGCCAGCAAATTACACCTGATTATTCGATCTAGTTAACTGCTGAGACTGTTGAGACTCACAGCGCCTTTCTACCAGGCTTTAAGACTCTACGGGGAGGACGGCACAGCAGAAAGACTAAAAAAAGAAAAAAAAAACAGAGGAAATGCAGCACTTGCTGACACCAGATGGTGTAATCCTGGACATGTCACTGTGGAGGAGCGTCTCTGCCCCACTGATATTAAACTAGTAGCTGTGAGTTGTCGTCTACAAGGAGTTCACCTGTGTTGCCAGCCAATGTTGTGTGTGACATCATAACCCAGTTGTTGCCAGGCAAAAACAAAAAAAGTTCTCCGTTCATTTATTCTGACTTTCTACTTCAACAATAAATGAATAAATCATAATTCAATTGAATCTATTGACTTGCATCCAGGGATAGCAGACAACAGATCAGCTTCATGTTATTATGAATTACAGCACATCCACAGTGAACTCATTCTTTAAAGGTTTATTGAGTGTAACAATGAGTAGTAAAAAAAAAGCAACAAAATAAAAATGACAAGTCATCAGAGCTTCAGGTTTAATTTTAGCAGTTTTAAAAAGAAAACACAATGAAAGTTTATTCTGACACAAATCTCTCTTCTTTCTTTTAGGTTTTTGTGCTTCTTCTGTAATTTTCTGTTTTTGATATAATTTTGAATAATTTGATTGTAATAATTTTGAATTAGTAAAACAAACAAACGAAAAAAAAAAAAAACAACTACAGATGTCAGGAAAATGAAGGGGAGGACTATACTTGTCTAGACGGGAGTAAAACTATAGTGTGAATAAAATATAAGTACCTGAGCAGAGTAGTTACCTCAGAGAAGTAACCTACTGAAGTACAACTGCAGGTGTCCTGCAGCTTAATAAAAGGAACATCCTAGAGTTGAAACTACCCCGGAGCTATGGTTTTATTGAAAGGGTTGCGTATTTTCTTTTGTGTCTGTTGTTATGTTGCACCATCAAAAGTCCACTTGAAAGGACTTTAAAAAAAAAAAGACTGAACACTGATCTCTGTCTGCTCACTGCCACCTTGTTTTAATACTCTGCACAGAACGTTAAAAGTACCCCAGTTTTCCCGTGGAGACTCGATCCACACAATCAGTTCAGTGGAAGGACATTAATGAGTCTGAAAACAGCCATCTGATTCGGCGTAGCTACATTGTCCCCGGCGCTAAAATGACTCGCCCCTTTTCTCTTCATGTCATTTGTACCAAGCATTAAGATTACGTAAATAGATAAATAAATAAAATGCACCAAGCAAAAGTAAGTTTTATTCCAACGATTGACTGCGAACGTGTTCAAGCAGAAATGTGCAGGCAACCTGAACAATTTGAATGAGGATTTGACTGTCAAAAGTACACCTGTCTGTCAATATCTGGGTGTGGAAAGTGAATTGCTGATGTTCATTAGGGTATATTCTGTTTAAATGTCCAGTATTCCACCTAATAAATTAACACTGTTTTCTATCAGCTGTTTTGTATCATGAGTTTCCTGTTTTTTTGAGAAGCAAGTTGCTCCCACTCTGACATTAACTACCTCTTTCTAACTTTGATTTCACTTTTGTTTTAATTAAAACGTGGTCATGCCATCATCTCTTTTCGATCACGATCCAATGCAAAACAAGTCCATCTTCTTGTGGAAAACAATGAAGGAAGTAAAGTCCTTTTTTTTTCTTTAGTAATATTTTGCAAAAGGCATTTCATCGCCCCAAGAAGTCTTGTTTTTAAAATCCTCATGTGTGTTTAGATTTCCTACTTACATTTCCTCATTATCCATTTGTTTCCTGCTTTTGGTGGATTCACAGGTATGGATACACTCACTCAAAATGTCTTCTTTCAGACCAAATGATAGCAAATATATTTGTTTAACAAATGCACAAAGCAAGTAAGTCGCTATACGTGTGGGTGGGGGTTGCAGAATGAGTTACAGTGCAGGTGTGTGAGCATTTCTGCAGTGCCATCTGCGTTAAGCCTCAGGGTGCAAGCGGCTTCCTGGCATCCTGACTGCTTTGCATGGCATCATGAGAACTCACGTCTTCACATCTTCGCAAACAAGGTTTACACAAATTTCCTGCATTTGAATGCACCTTCTTTACAAGTCAAGTTTCTTGGAGACAAGAAAGTGAGGTGAAGCGTGAGTGGAAGCAAATGGTGACCCTACGCCTGTGCAGCGTTGTGTTTCAGTGGAGAATCAGGCAGGCACCACCTCACAGCTGAATACAGCACAAATAAAACTCTGCTTTCATTTCTTTGATACAGCATTCACACGCATACAGATGTTCCACAAACACCCACCTTTTACACTCTTCCGTGATGACTTCATCTGCAACAGGATGAATGAATGCGGTGATAAGGCTACTACTACTACTGCTGCCACCTGTCGTCTGTGCTGTATGAAGCTAAAACTTGCTTATCAGGCACGAGACCAAGTGGATAACAGATTGATTTTTCTAAATTATGAATATCAGCAGTGTTTTATGGATTTTAAACCACTTGTTTCTTTGCACAGACTTGCAAAAAGCTTTCAAAGACAAAAGCAAGAAACCCCAACTGACAAAGACAAAAAGTGTTACAAATGACACGTATGAGTTTCAGCTCTCTTTCTTTGCCATTATGAGGTTTGTTTGTTGTTTTTTTTTGGTCCAGTATTTGTCTTAATTCATGCTCTTTCAATTTATTTATTTATTTATTTATTATTTTCTGGTTTTGTTCATTTTACTTTTCAGTTTAGTTGGTTTGTGTTTCGTCCTTGCTTGTTTTTTTTCTTTCTTGTATTTAATTACTCACCACAGTTTTAGTCTCTGTTTATTTTTGAACAAGTATGAGCCTCCCGTGCTCTTTGCAGAAGAAGTGTTAACTGCCATTTTTAAAACTGGATCTGAACCAGGGATGGATCTGCTCCCTCAGTAGGCTGTAGAGTAACTCCTCCATAATCCTCCAGTTTACTTATTTGTTATGGTCTATCGTGGCAGTCTGTGGGTCTTTTAATGTCTAATATCTATGAAAAGAGATGTCATAATTGTCCCTGCAGTAAGGACCAAGAACGATGACAAATCCTGGAGTTGCTTTGCTCCTGAGCTTTAATATTAGCCTCAAGAAGACAAGAAAATGCACTGAAAGGAGCCGGATTTAAATTCAGACTTAAGTTACACCTTTTTCTTTCAGTTGATAAATTTCAAGCTGGACCTTTACTTCATATTCAGGGTCACTAGCAAAAGGTGGGGTACACCCCAGATACGTCGCAAGTGCACATAAAAATAATTGTAAAAAGTCTGGGACCATCCATCCATCCATTTTCTATACCCGCTATTTCCTGTTCAGGGTCACGGGGGTCTGCTGGAGCCTATCCCAGCT
>JBAMYA010000024.1:6610195-6628899 GCA_037176975.1 Arrhamphus sclerolepis | reverse complement strand
AAATCCAACACAGATACTGCCACACAGCCCTATATATATATATATATATATATATATATATATAGATATAGATATAATGTATGGAGAGAGAGAAGTATATACAGTGATTATAGCATTCATAATTGCACTATGCCTCAATAAATGTAAATTACAGGCTTATGTTCAAGGGAACTGTTACAAAAAAACAAAAACAAAACTTAACTTGCAATTTCCAAGTTAATTTAAGAGGTGCCAATTATAAACAGGAAGGGCTTACTTTGGTACAAACAGAACATTAACACTCCACCCTTTTACATAGCAACTAGCTGAATTTATCCTCCACTGCTAATCAACTACATCAGTCAAAGACAGCCAGGCTGTGGACACTTAGAAAGATACGGCTTTACCAGGACTGCAGTCTGCAGGCTGAAGGGAAGGTGAGCTGGGGAGCAGTAGCCATGCACAAGGTCACGGTTGAACAGTTCAAGCAGTTCATTGCGCTGGCGTGGCTGCCTCCTCTCAAACCGCCTGCACACCAAAAGCGTAGCTTCGGTCGGTCTGTGCGCCAGTATGGCGTTACCGAATGCCGCCAACTTTGTCAAAAGTCCTTCAAAACCTTGCACGAAATCAGTTGGTCGATCACCACGTCATGTCCATCACATCGATGTAATGATAGTCCTGCTCTTTCCTTTCCTCAACACCTTTCAGTTCATCGAAGTAGTAAACAGCGCAGCGAGTCTGGTGCGCGAGTTGTTTTGGCATCGGCAATAAACGTACATATAACCATAATACATAATACAAAGCGTTAATGTGGCACAGTTGAACATAATCATTTAAGAACATCAGCTCATAAATTATCATCTCCTCTGCTTTTATTTTATTCAGGCTGTGTAAAGTGACTGCTGCAATCATTATTCCCCTTTGACATGACAGAGCAGCTGTGAGCAGAAAGCATTCTTAACACCAATTTTTCTTGAAGTCCTAAAATTCATGTTTGTTTTGATGGTGGAGATTTATCACTGCTTGGTAAAACATACTAATCAGCCACACCGTGCAGGAAGTACGCTTCCCCAGTCACAAGTGCTCTACTCATTGAATGGTACCAAAGTGAATGCAGTGTAATAATAATAATACTATTAATAATAAAGCAAATGATGATTAAAGTCAATCAATATCAAATCAATCTGAGATCAAAAAAAAGAAGAAAGAAAGAAAGAAATCACAGTTTACGCCTACTTCACAAGAGACTTGCCATATGGACTGTTAAAGGAAAAACAGAGGCTGTGAAATAGTTGTGTTGGATCACCTCCTGTAGGGAGAACGCCTACAGCGTGATGATGCTGCAGAATGAAACGACAGGTGAGGAGGGAGGGTAAAAAGAGGAATGAAAAGATCTTCTTGTTTATAAAAAGGTAGGCAAATGGCAGGAGGGACGGATTACGCTGCATTCATTTCAGCACCTTCCCCAACTCCCACCAACGCCCTGCCCGGCCCCCCTTATTTTCCCATCATCTCCTTAAACACAACAGTTACTTGCAACAAATGGCAAATAAATTAGTATTACGCAACTGCTGAGATTTTGTTTTCCTCGGATATACTTCTAAGCGTGTGTTTATGTGATCTATCGTTTCACAGAATCCGTCAGTCAGTGTGAGTCGAGGCCCTGCAGCTGGAAACCGTGCCACCTTCTACACCAGGTTGTACTCCTTTAGGTTGAGCTGCAGGATGGTGTCTTTGACGGCGGCAAAGACGAAGCGGATGTTTTCTGTGTCAGTGGCACAGGTGAAGTGAGAGTAGATGATCTTATCGCTGTCTGGATTCAGGTCCACGAACATCTTGAGGATAAACTCGCGAGCTGCTTGGGCATCCCTCTGCGGACCTGGAGAGGAGAACAACAACAAATGATTGGTTCTACGATGGTAAGTTATCAGCTGATCAGTTGTAACTCCAAATTCTTCCAAATGTCTTGTGTAATATAGGGTCAGAGGCTGATTTGGCACACAGTTGTGAAGCCGTCAGGTAGAATTCACATGGACGTGATGATCGACTGAGGAATCAGACTCATGATCTACTGGGTGACTTGAGCTGCCAGCAGCTTTGTGGCCATGTGAAAAATTCAGCAGTTCTCAACTTTCAACTGCATTTTATGTCAGCAAAATGAACCAAGAAGGCTTTTTTAAAATGAACAAAATGCAAAGTCTTTGGCACCTGAGACATACTTTTAAATTACAAAAAAAACAAAAAACAAACGACATGAAGCTTTTTTTTTTTAATGTAAATCGTGCTGGGTGGTTTTCTTGTCCAATTTTCTGCTGAAACTCCCAGTCAGTGAGACAAAGCTTGACCTTAATATTCCCATAAAATCAACCAAATGAGTTTCAGCAATAAACTGCAGAGAAGTGATCGTTTCAAAAGCGATTTGTGTCACTACTCACCATCATACTCTGGAAAGTAGTCAACCAGATGTGAGTACATAATCTTCTCCTCCAGCAGGTCTTTCTTGTTGAGGAACAGAATGACTGAGGAGTTCTGGAACCAGGGGTACGTGATTATTGTCCTAAACAGCGCTTTACTCTCTTCCATCCGGTTCTGCACAAAGGATGTGAAAATACAGTGTGAGGAGATATGCCCAGTGACTTAATTAAACCACAGTCTTCCATACTCATTAAGGGCAGACTTTAATAAATGTTTCACTGCACCAGAGGGAGAGCAGAGAGGCTGACAGAAGAAGAGGGCAGCCATGTCATTTATACCTCCTCTGAACTCAGTTTCACTGTTTAACTGAATGAAACAACCGTTCTGAAAGCAGCCAGACATAGTGCAGTGCTGCAGCGTATTAAGAGCTCTTCATAAAATGTCTTCCACATTTTATTAAAACCGTCCAGTGACATGAGAACATACAGCTGGTCAGTCTTGTTGCTGTGTGATAACACGCAGACTTGTTGTAACAAAAGCGGAGAACTGAAACGTGCAGGAAAATAGATGACACACGGGCACATTCATTCATTTGGAGCGAACTGAGACACATATTATATTCTCTTAATGAGCAGACGTGGCCTGAAGCAGCATTCAGAACAGCTGGCTGATCATTTACAATGGATTCCCAAGTGGAGAAAGAAGCGACGCATATCCAAGTAGGGCCAGAATTTCTTTCCCCCCCCCAGAGTTTTCAATAAGCAACGCCGACTCACCTCCTGCTTCACATGAAACAATAAAAAGCTGTTGCATCCCATAAACAACATAATCACTTTCAGGTTCATGCCATTATTCTTTTTTCATTAAACAGGAAAAAAAAAAAAAAAAAAAAAGAAGAACAGAGGATCAAAGCACCTCATTGTCAGATTCCACTAAAACTTGGTCATACTCGCTGAGTGCAACCAGGAACATGATGGATGTCACATTCTCAAAGCAGTGGATCCACTTTCTCCTTTCAGACCTCTGACCACCAACATCCACCATCCTGTCACGGCAGCAGCATCCAGGAGAGAAAGGAGAGTCACTGTTAGCAGAGTCACTGTTTAGGCTGTTGCAAACTTGTCTGGAACTTTTCTTCAGCTACTGAAAGCCTCAGCGCATCTTAAAGGACGGACAAATGTTTTGTACACGAAAGGTCAAACAGGGAATCAAATGTGCTGACGCTGCAGACCATTTCTGGATAGTGAAACTGTGACTGAAGACACGGGGAATTTGCAAGAGAATGTACATAAGAACAGAAAACAAAACTAATTTAAGTGTACTTAAAAAAAGAAACAACTTTATTAAGCCATAACTGTCTAATTTCAAGTTTAGATTTTAAGAAAAAAAATCTCCATAAGCCAACTATAAACGTTTTTACTATTTTGAAAATATGCCCATTATTACAACACTGTCATCACTGCAACGACTAATGAAACTTTACTGAAGGTTTACACCTTGATCGTTTTATTTCAGATTCAAAACCATATAAACCTTCCCAGTTCAAATGCTTCTACACTGGACTGTATAGTATCCTCAGTTCCTCTATATAATATCTGATCTCACCTGAAAATGACACTCTGAAGATCAAAAGGGTATTCAATAATGCCAGTGGTAGGGACTCGAACCCTCAACACATCCTGCTGGGTGGGAAGGTAGGACATGCCGGCGATCCGGTCCAGCGCGTTGAGGTAACTGCAGAGGACAGAGTGAAAACAATCCCGAGATGCGTTAACACGAACACCACATTCAACAACAAGCATCAGGTCAATATCTAAGTCACGGACTTGTGGATTTTCTTTTTCTGTTCCACTCACTATTTCGTAGAGTCTGAGAGCTGGTACTCCCTCCTTCGATCGTAACATTCCTGGATGCCTGGGTCGTTCCACAAGCTCTTGATTGCATCGACGTGAGGATTCGCGAACATGGTGACCTTTTCTACATCCACGTCCCTCACGATGTTGGCATTAGCCTGGTGGGAAACAGACCAAAAAGAACTGCCGTGATTTACAGTCAGACGCTTCTTTACACGGCAGGTCTCGAACAGGAATTAAAAAACATAAACAAATCCTTTAATCATAAAACCTTCAAATGTTTTCAATAACCTAAAAAGAAATCGTTGTGGGTTGTGCAGTCCTAATTATCAACGGTTCATTTTCTCACTCATTCAGTCGGCTTCCAGAAATGTCTTTGCAGCCCCAGGCTCAGCATGGGCCTATCTGAATCACCAACCCCACTGGGGATTTTAAGCATATCAAGGGGAAACTTTTGCCACCCCAGATTCCCATTAAGAGTCCCCCGAGCCCCACAGACAAGAGATCAACACATGCCTGAATGCTGAAACTGTTTCAGATACATGCTAGGGAGTTAACACTTCTTTGCCACGCAGCAAGAAGTTAAAATAACTCCATGAAGTAACTCGTCAAGTTAAAATGAAGCTCCCACACCTGAATAACTGTGGAACTGGCATGACTTCTGAAAAGTTACTTTCATGATCTCCGATGAAATCTCTTCCAGAAATAACTGTCTGCATGCAGGTCAGTAGTGAGAATGCATGATCGCGTCCATCACCTATTGATACAGACTTTCTTTAAGCACCAGCAAAGGAGCACAGAGCATCATGTGGTCTGTGGGCTCTGCATGATCTGTGCTGAGAGGAGAGATTCATGTCCTGAGCTTGACTGAAACATGCAGGAGTATGACATGGTGGGATGGTGATGAGGTCATCTTTCATGGATGGGTGTAGAAGCCAATGACGCCACCATTTACTATAAAAGACCATCAAGATCATCAATAAAAACATGACTGGCATGTGTTCACTTGCTTTTGTGACGTCGGTGGTTTCAGTCTAAGACACTCATTTCCTGTTTTAACATTATGGATATATGAGATCTCAAGCATGTTGAAGTGATAGTCATTCAGCACTTCTGCTGTATGGTTTCATTTTACACATAATTCTGAACTGATTTGACAGGGTCAGAAATGACCACATGTCAAGCACCAGATTATCCTGGCAGCCTGTGCACACACTTTTCTTTGTGTGTGTGTGGCATCTATGTTCTGATTAAACTGACCAATGACTATGATTCGCCCAAGCCCTGATAACAGCCAATCAGGGGACAGACTAGGGGAAAGACTTTCTGGCTTGTGGAAAAAATAAATAATAAAAAAGAAGTCAAATAAGGTTGAGCTTTTGACAGACTAAAAGTAGTTTTAACAGCAAATCAAATAATCGATTAAAATAAGTTTGCTTCCAAATTTGTTATGACCTTGTGTTGAATATATTTGTATTGAACGTAATACAAAAAACAAAATGTCCTGTGATGCCTCTATGACAGACAGTTTGACTGGAAAGTTAGTCTGCTTGGGCGTTAGCGGACTGGTGAAGTTAAATTTGGACACTGTTCAGAGCACTGAATGTCTGATACAAAAACTTTACACACACTCATGGAACAGGAAACGAAAGCAACAGCAGAGGATGAGGATGGTCCACAAGAACACAAACTGAAACTCAGGTTTAAAATGAAACCACAAGCTGAACTGAACTAACTGCTTGCTGTTTGGGTTATGAAAACTTGTTGGATAGATGTTAGTGATTTGTTTTCCTGTTTGACTGGTTCTTACGGTCTGCTTTTTGGTTTTTTTTAGCAAAAAAGTGAGTGTGATTTTATGATTTTGATACTTAAAAGTGCAGTGAGAATTTCAGCCTCTCTTTTCTTCAGATTCTCACCGTTTAAAATATATGGCTGTTGACTGAAAGCTGAGCTGTTTACAAACTGTCGATATAAAATCCAACAAAGGGAAGTTGACATTGAGCCAATATTTAGTGGTATTTGCTTTGTGGCACCCTACAACAGCCTTCAGGAACCTGCTCTAAGAGTTTCCCTGGATACTCAGAGCACACTCAAATACTGAACACCCACTTTTAAAAAAAATAAAATACCATGCTGTCATCTACGATCAGCATTAGTAGAAAAACAAATGATAAAACAGTGAATCGACCCTCCAAAAACCCTTGGGAAAACACCATCTGACAAGTCTAAGGCTGGCATGTAGAAACCAAGCATGTGATCAGTGAAATGATCGTATTAATAAAATTGTTGATGAGGTAATGACTCCTACGCTCCTTTTCCTGTCATTTTGTGCCCCGCATTGGGAATAAACTGCAGGTAAGAGGTCAGTGCAGCGGGTTCCAAAGCTCTGACAACAAGGGTAAAAGAAAGGTGGAAAAATGGACTCCAGGATCAAATTTGGGTGAGCACTGTTAGACAGATCCCTCTTGCATATTTGCTTATTTGTCCTTGTGTGCTTTAACTTCACAGGAACATGCTAGCAAACACAAATATACAAAGGATATGATGGAGCACTGGAGTGCTCTAAGGACACAGGAAGTGTAAGAAAAGGAAAGGAAATGATTATGGATGGCTGTTCCAAATGAGATAGACGGTGCTCGTAAAATATGCAAGCGTGCTCTGGCCACTTAATAGAGGCTGACTCACTTTCTCCCAAACTATCTGTCAACCCTTCAGTTGTCATTGCTGCTGAGAAATATAAATGGTTTCAATGACAGGGTCTCAATTACCTTGTTGTGCTCATATTTGTAGGGGATCTTGAGTGTCTCCATGGCTCGGATCATAGCCTGCATGGATGTGAAGATGTTCTGAAAAACCAGTTTGGTGAAGCCCCTTTTGTCTTCATCTGAGTAACCGGTGCCATGGATAATCCTCATCTGTTTGATGAATGTGCTCTTCCCACTTTCTCCAGTGCCTGAGAAAGCAGACAGGGGAAAAAAAAAGAAAAAAGAAAAAAAGAGTTTATTCATTTAGTGGGTTTGTGCTGGGTCCAGCCATACAACACAAGTAGTATACTGTGTCAGCACTCATGCTCCTGAGATGGACTGACAGTAATGTAAACATTTTCTGGACCTCTATGGGAAGGAACACAGGAAACATTGTAATTTTGCAATTCTTTATCATGAGATTCTGTCGGTTACGCAGACATGCAACCCTGCTGCAGCTCTCAAGTTCATCCACAGCCATGTCTTGTTTATATTAAGATTAAATGTATGTGTGGGTTAGGTATATATGAGTTATATTACAGACAAATTAAACAGGAATATCTGTCCTGAAGGTAAAAAAAAAAAAAAGAAAAGGAAAGGAAATCTTCTCAATTTTGCACTCACTCACTCAGTCTGGCGGGTCTGGTGACAGACCAAGAACAACAACTCTCTCCTCTCCCTCAGAGATGACAGGAACTATTTGAGTGTGAAGAACCGGGGGTGCGGTTTCTGTCTGGTTCACTGAGAATCTCGCCCGGCCAACTGCACCGTCAAACTTTACCTAAAATCTTACTTCTGAATGATTTCGGTAAAAACAAGAGTGCGCGGCGTGTATGTCAGGAGTCAGGAGATGTGTGCTGCACTTCAGCGTAATAAACAGTTTCTGGGACAGAGAGGTTGTGAACGTTGCACTCCTTTGAACTGTATCCATTTCATCCAACATAGCTGCTTCTGCTGCAAGACCATTACGAAGATCATGCACTTCACGAAGCTTACCAACAGTCCAAACTGGTGCTCGGCTACACTTGTAAGCATGATAACTTGGAAGGCTGACATAAGCAGAGAAAGTTGGAATGATGAAACTGGAGTTAGCACAATAACTCATGAAGTCACTTCACCCTTAAGGTCAAAATAAACTGCCAAACGCCGCTCATCAAAACAAAGTATGACACCCACACACACCACTGTCAGCAGATGAGCACACACTACTACTCTGATGTTCAGATTGTCATGTTCCACACCTTTTTCCACTTTTTTGGGGGGGCTTGTAGCATTTAGTGCAACCTTTGAGGCACAAAGAAGCAACCAAAAAGTTTGAAACAACAAAATTAGATTCAGCGTTTCTGAACATACACCAGTACTTTACACCAGTGTTGAACATCTTCTGTTAAAAAGTAAAATGCAACAAAATGCTACTGAAAAACATTTAACTTCTATTCAAGATAACTATTTAATTCCTAACAAAGATATTTAAGTTAACCCCCCCATGAAAATAGCCCTTCCACACCGTGAAAAATCATTTAGATGCACAAACGTCTATGAATATGCACAGTGGCTCCACTTTTATCTACATCCCCAGCCTGCCTACGCGAGCATACTGATGTCAGATAAACCTGTCCCCTACTGTCACCACTGACAAGTTCCACATCGAAAGATGATGCAATTTGGTCCTTAAGTTCAACGCTTGAGGATTCCTGTCTGAATTCGTGTTCTTTGGGTTGTGGTTAGGATGGAAGATGGAGATACTCAGACACTGCTTAACTGTTTTTTCCTTGGCTCGCCTTCTAACTCAACACCCACAATACTGAGATGCTAAGAAGGCTAAAAACATCCTTGGAGAGGGTCTCTCAAATACACTGTACCACTGGAGTTGGGACTGGTAACTGTATTCTGATCTCCCTCTGAATGTCCAACCGCAGAACAGAGTAAGAGACTCGTCTGAGACTGTGGCATTTCATACAGGAAACCTTAAGGCGACAGAAAAATCTGATGGTTTTACAGAATTGCTTCAGAGTTTCCCAGAAGTAATTCAGGATTTCTTGACCACATCTGCGTCTAAGTGGATCTTTTCTGTTATAGCAAAAGCACCACTTAAAAAGCCTGAATACTGTAAATGCGAGTCCGCGCTGGCCATTAGGAGTCTGCTGAGTCACCGTTAAAACCAGTGCAGCAACCCAAGTCTATAGCGTCTATGGGCTTGAACATTTCAGAAAAGATATGCATCTAAGATGACAATCGAGCAAATCAACACCTTCTAAATCCACCAAAGCACGAGTTATGATGCACAGAGATGTCTGGGGAAAGACTGATTTATGAATGAGGAAGAAACAAGACTACTTAGTTACTCCATAGGGAGAGAATTAACAGAACTATAACAGGTTTCCTAGTCTGCAGATTAATTACTCATCAGCATTCATTACAGGCTGATTTCAGCTCAAATCCTGACTACAGCTTAAAAATGTGCAAATATTTCAGGATTCTTTTTTTTGACAGGGAGAACTACATGCTTACTGTACAATTACTAAAATAGTATTGGAGTATTGAGAGGCACCAACAAAGCACAACAGTAAACTCTGCCCTTCTCCACCTCAGTTAAATGAAAAGATGTCGCATTATATTTCACACCTCTGTGATTTTGGATCTACACTCTCAGACTGGGGATTTAACACTTAAAATTTTCATTTGACTAACAACAACTCTGATCTTACATAATGAACTTAATATTTTAGTAAGCAGTTGAAACTGCTGGGTTTTTGTTTTTTCCTGTCATAAATAAAGTCACTCCTGTCGGTGTTAAATCTGCTCCATGTGTGAACTTCAGGCAGCTTTAATCAGTAACGACATATTTCAAGGTAAATGACATATGTTAAGCATTAACTGCATTAGGCCTGCAAAGTATTGTGACTCCTCGAGATTCTGCATCTTCTGCTGTTAACTTAGCTGCATTTGCTAAAGGCTTTAAATAGTTCAGGTGGACTTTGCTCAGAAGTGGCCTTGACAAAGTTCTCACAGCTTTCATTTTTGTCTGATAAAAGCAGCCGACAGAGATTATGCAGATCAACACTTACAAGAGCTTGTGACAAAGTGCGCAGTATGAGTCTAAACTTAAAAAGGGGCACACTAAAGTGACAATGTAATGCATTTCAGCTATAAAACATTTAGCACAGTTTAGAGGGTATTTTATTTTAATCACCGTTGAAGCAGTTGCACGATACAAGTTTCTAGAAGTTTTGTGGCCTCGACTGAAGTTTTGAATCCGACATGTCCTCACATCTAGTCATCCCGTTTATCTAATTTTGTCTGGATGTGTCTGAGCATGCAAAAGGGGACAGGCTTCAAAAACTAGGACCAATGGTCTCTAAAGGATTGGAGCTGAGCCACTTTTGTAATTGAACAATTATAAAAGGAATTCATCAGATGCAGACAAGCCTGATAATTGTTTCAGACCTCAATGATAACTGAGTCAGTCACAAGTAATTCTGGTTGTGGTAACGGGGGTGGGGGGGTGTTCCAACATGTAAAAGATACAATAAAATATGTTTTGTTGGTAAAGAGATAAGACAAAAATAAACAGGTTGGACCTCTGTGAGCATAACAATCTCTCACCGCTGCCAAAGATAAACTAGAAAGCTCTGCAATGTGAACGTACCCTTTCACGCACGCTCAGCACGCACATTTATGTCACACATACATTACACTTCTGAATGTGACAAAAGAACCCTGAAAGTCTGCTGAGCTGATTATAGCAACTTCAGTTACTATCCAGCATCTGACTTCTGATTCTCCGATGTCCAAGCATCTGTCGACACAAAGGGAGTTCTTATTAAATCTGTCCCCACAGCTGCATTAACCTGATCCAAGATCCAAAGTCAGTTTCGACTGTTCAGTCTGCAGCGCTGTGGACATAAGGGAGTTCAAATATCTGCTGTGTTTTAAGGTTTGTTAGCCATCAACACAAAGTCCTCGATTTTCACACTGCACTGAAATCAAACTGAAAACACTGGCTGCTCAGAAGGTCGAAATCTGTCGCACTCAATAAAAGACTGTAAGGAAATGTCAGCAGCAAAATATGCACAATTTGTAGCCAATATACTAAAACGTGTAATATGACTGTTGTTCTTTACATCCGAGGAGGTAAAAGCCACTGCCCCCATTGTGCAGTATAAATATTCACTTTTAACATCCCATAAATGTTGTATAAACTCAGTTTCAGCCTGTTGTATTAAATCTCTCCTAAAATAACATCAGTGGGACATAACTCTTGGGTGTTTTCTATCAAGAGAGGAATAAGTACAGGGCATTCAACTTGATTCTATTCTTTAAAACCAGCGTGTAAACTCTTCAGCACAGAACCTCTTAATCAAAACAATGAAAGATGCAATTTGAAGACAATGAGAGGCAGAAGGGCATCATGGGAGCTGTTGTGTTCACCAAGACCATCAACAAAAATCCACCTGATTTGAAGCAGTCACATTAAAATAACTCTTAGCTCTTCCTTGTTCATAATGACCTGAAAAAGAAAATGTTTATGGCGCACTTTGAAATAGCAGGAAGCCTTTACGCTTTGGATGCTTGACATCCAATCAGAGACGGATCAATTTTGACCCCACCCTGTGTCTTGCCACTTGGGTGACGATGTGCAACAAGCGTGCACCAGTCCCACATCGAATGGGCGATATGAAAAGGGTGATTTATTTTTTCAAAAACGAGCACAAAATTAAATCTCAATAACCCCCCTCCCCACTGTTGCTAGTAATGTGTTTTTGTTCATCGGTCCCAGTTAGTGTTGGTCTTGATGCATTTCTGTCATTAATTTCCAGCCTTTTAACAGGTGTTAGATACACAAGGCAGATGCATACTGCACAGATCAGTTATTGTTTTCTTCCCATTTTGACATACGCAGCTCCTGTGGACATAAAGCAATTAGTGGCTTTGAAAGATCAGAAGTGAAAGTCAAGACAATTGAAGAGAAACTTTGTGTTAGATAATCAGAAGAAAACTTCTAAACCTGACTGGATTTGTGTCCTCACGTCCCACAGGAGAGAAGGCAATTAACGAGCTTAAAAACCCACAATGCACTTATGGAATATGGGTTATTGAAACCAAATAGGGCACGCGCACACACAACTTCCTTTGGTTAACTTAACCTCTTTAAGTAGAGGTGGTGCTGCGTAAAGTTACACAAGAACAGAGATACATAATTTGACCAAGTCAGCTTGGTCCTGATTGCTTTGGCAAGTCAGACCTGTCTGCCTGTTGCAGACATGAAGGCTCATTGTTCAGATTTAGCTATCACCATATTACATTTTCCCCATTTGTAATCCTATGAGCCTCTCTATACAACCCCTTAAATATTACGCACAGCCCATCACAACACCACACGGCAGATATCGACTGGCCAAACTCTAAATAAGTGAGAAACAAAGTATGATGTACTTTGTCTTCCATTCTTAATATTATAATGTGTTTTTGTGATCAAGGTTCATTTAGCTGAAAATGTATTCTAGTGCTCATAAGATCTGTTTTCCAAGACTGCATACTTAAAGGCATTTGTCGTAAACATCCTGTCATTAGTGGCATGCTGCTAAATCAAGATGAAATATAATAGCCTATACTTACAGCACCTACTGATAAGCTGATACTACACAAAATCAGACATTAAATATGAAAGAGTTGTGAATTATTCAGTATTGAGTGAAGGGTGCGTATAGAAAGAAATAAGAGACCAAATGTTTCATATTTGGCTTCTAAGAAATGCTTTTAAATCATCCATTGCTATTCTTTTTTTTTTTTTCCTTTCTCCGCATTTGACCCATCTGGGCTGCTGGACCCAGAGTGATGGGCTGCCGTTGTGTGGGGGTTTCAGGTGCCTGGCTAAGGGGCACCTTATCCCACCCCCCCACCCCACATCATTGGTACTTGGCGGGGAATGAACCGGCAACCCTTTGGTTGCCCAGTTCTCTAGCCAGTACCCCACGGAACCCCAATTCAAGTTAATACTTAACATTTTGCTGAAACTTAAGTGGGGACAAAAACAATTATTTGTTTACAGTTTCGTTGTCTTTGTACAAGAGCTTGGCAATTAGTCGAATGAACCATAACTTATAATTCACAGAATTTTGCCCCAGTCAGTTATTTCATTTGCTTGAAATATTTAATAAATGGCCATAAACCGTTTCAATTTTTCCCTTCAATTATTTTAAAATCACAAACATATGTAGATTTTCATTAGAAGTTGTCATTGTTGAACACATCTGCAACATAAAAAACAAAACAAAACAAAAACTTATGAAATTGTAGTTGAGGGAAAATGTCCAATGAATCATGGTATTGATTTTAGGTCATGTTGCCCAGCCCTACTTTTTGTGTTGAGAGAATTGGTTCTGGAAGAGAGGTTTCTGGTACAACTCTGCAGGGTGGCAATCCACATACCTAACTGGCATCTGCTGAAAATCTGATTTAAAAAGTACAGGACCTGTTTCCCCACATTTTGCTGGCGTGACTAGTAGGACTACTCTCCCTTTTCCTGGCATCACAGTGAAAATCCACACATGTCAAGATTAGAATTGAAGTTTTACCTACTGAAACTATGATCAAGTTACCAGACAGGAAAGTAGGTCAAAAGAAATTATTCAACTTAGTGCACCTGTCTACATAACATACTGCTGCCATGCTATAATTCAATAAGTTTGAGAATTATCAATATGGATGATCCCTTACACACACAGGACAGCTAACCCTGGAGCTTTTTCTAAAGCTGTGATATAATCATTGCCAGGGTTTGGAGTTGAGCTACAAAACCGTCTTAATTAGGCCCAATAAAGCGCAGACTTTGGCCCAGCCAGCACTCACAGGCTCCCCACCTGTTAGGGGCCCTGCTGCACAGTTTGTTGGCAGGCCAGTAACAGCATGGAGAGTGAAAAAGACAGCGCCTATGATGTTTCTTCGACAGTAACAGGACACAGTTATTCAAATTAAACAACAACAACAAACGCTGGGAGCCATTTACGCCTCAGTATCTCCTCCCTCTGCTCAGCTGCCAATCTGTGCACTCGACTCACAAAACCGAGACATGTCAGCCACCCACTCCCCAACTTCACCCAGGTGGGAGGCCCCATTAGTAGATACCCCACCACCACCTCCCGCCAAGGGATTTTTTTTTTTGATGAAAGTAGGAATTTGGGCTTTACACCCCTCCTCCTCCTCCTCGAGCTTACCGAGAAGCAACAGCTTCAGCTCCCGGCGTGCGTCCCTCTTATCCCGGCGGAGCTGCCTTTCGATCTCATCGTTGATCCTCCTGGCTTCCTTTGCCTCCTCGCTGAGGCAGCATGCCATTACGGATTCCAGGGTCATTTTCGCCCCTTTAAAGAAAAAAAAGAAAAGAAAAAAGAACAAAACAAAACACGCACTTTCCCGCTGTTCCCCTTCCCCCCCGCGCCCCCTCTCTTATCGAGTCATTCAGATTTCACATTCGCCGCGGGGGGGAAACGTGAGGTCCGTAAAAGCCAAATAACGTCCTCATATAAACCTGCTTTGTGACGAAATGAGCGACTGGGGCGTCCTTATAACGAGTCCGGAGAGTGTTGGGTTGTGGCAGAGCAAGCAAGTCAAGATATTTGAGAAATGACTGTAACCCCCCACCCCACCCCCTCCCTCTCGTTTCGGTTCTCTTTCTGGTCCGCTTCAAACCAGTGTCCAAAGCGCTTCCAAGTTGAATATCTGCGCCGTCTTAATTGGAGTAATCTGCTTTTCCGTCTCAATATGATCAACAGATCCCTTTAAGACACATCCTCCGTACTGCTCTGTGTGATCTCGTTAAGCATTATCATCCCTGCCCCGCCGGGCTCTCTCTAAAGTCCTCAAGATTTGTTTGTTTGTTTGTTTGTTTGTTTTCAACCACCAGAAGATCCCTCGATTCCAAGTTACCGTCAGCGGATGAGGGCGGCGAGAGGAATCACATGAATAAAAGCCGTCCGTTTATTTTCCAGCGGCTCGACTCCCGGGCGTGGTAAGGCAGAATATGGCGGACTTTCACTCCAATCCACTATGCTGGGATACGGTACAGTTATCTCCGTCTGTCTGGACCAAAAAAACAAAGAATCCCCCTCGCAGCTCCGCATTTCGGTCCGGAGCTTTCGTCGCCGTGGGGGGAAAAATGTGTCCCGGCGTTGACTTTAAAAGGCGCCCGTGTCCGTGGCTCCGAGGCGGGATGAGGAGAGAGGAATAACCGCCGTGCTGCTTCCTCTCCCCCGGTCAATCTTCTCGCCTTTCCTCAATTCTCTTCATGTGTTTTTATTAAGACAGTCCGTCCACTCCTCCGCTGGCAGGGTGACGTCGACCTCCCATCGGATGGTGGTGGTGGGGGGGAGTGTCACGTCAAAAGAAACGAGTCACTAGTATTTAAACCCCCAACCTGTGGAAGAGAATCTGCGTGTGAATGGGGGAGTGGAAGCCACAGAGGACCGGGGGGGGCTCCTGTGGGGTGACGCTCCTCACGGTCAACGTCAGTAACTGTGAAGTGGATAAGTGGAAAACAAATTTCACTTTTCACATTTTTAGTGATTGCATGGTGACGGTCAAGTGGAGGTTAAGTCTGGGCAGCCTGTGCAAGCGGAAACAATAACAAGTACAGCAGTCTGCTGCAGTAAACTGTGAAGGTCATTATGTGCTATTTTTATTGAGACAGAGCTTTTCGTCCAAGTCCACAGCCAGCACACGCTGTTATAGCACCTTTATTTGGGTTGTGACTTTTGAGTTTTTGTTGTTGCTCCTGTAGACATTGAACTTTAAGGTCATTTTGGAGGCTGTAGTTTGTGTTGGAAGGACCATTCATTTCCAGCCTGCGTAACTTCCAAGTTATCTTGGATGTTTCCTATAAGGAAAGCCCTCTGTATGTTTTAAATTTTACTGCTCAACAACACTACCACCTCCTTCCCGTACCACCCGTTTCCAAAAAACAAAACACAACCAAACGAAGTTGTGTAAAATGGCAATAAAAATAGAATGCATTGACTTTCAAAGCATTTAAACCCTACAATAAGCTGAAAGTGGTACAAAGACAACAAATTTTTTCTCCTTTTGAGAAGTAATTTTGAGAATGTGGTCAGTAATACTGGCGCGACACTCAGACTTTTGGTGGAATAGCTCATAACCATCAACAAGTTAGTAAAACTTCTGGTTATAAGCAGGATTGAAGAAAGCTGCTTTAAACTGTTTAACTTGGCTCAAATGTCTTGCTTCTTACAATATCTTGCTGGAATTTTGGGCCATTTCCTCTGACCGAACTGGTAGAGCTGAGTCAAGCTTGTGGGCATAATTGTGAGTGCACACGCCTTTTCAGTGCTGCCCACAAACGTTCTGTAGGACTGAGGTCTGGTCTTTGTGATAGCCACTCTAGGATCCGCAGGACCTGCATTTTTATTGCCTTTATGTTTGCAACTAATTTGGACGTGTGCTTGGCGTCATTCCCCATTAGAAGACCCACCTATTCAGGCTTTAACTTTCTGACTGATGTCTTGACATGTTGCTTCAGTTTTTCAAACGCACTGCTCTGCATTTCTTTTTCTATTTTTTTTTTAGATTTTTCCCTGCTCCACCACATCATCTTCTAATTAACGAGTCATTAAGAGACTAGTTCAGATATTGACGACAAGCTGAAGAAGTGATCAGTTAATTTAAATCAAATGTTTAAGGAGCAGGGAAACATCTAAAATATGCTGGGAAGTCAGTCCTGAGAAACACTTCATTTTACTGTCTATCATGTGTAACGAAGCAGCCCCCCCCACCCCCACCCCCACACACACACCCCCCCACCCCCCACAAAATGATGCTGCCACTGCGGCCGTGCAACACAGCCTGGATGCTGTTCTGAATCCTGCAAGTATGCTCCTTTACCTTTAAACATAACAATGGCCAGACAGATACATTTTAGTTCCATAAGATTAAATTTTATTCTGCTAAGACTAAACATTTGTTCCCGTGCACAGCTGCAAACTGTAAACTGACTTTGAAGCATAAAATTAAGTCAAGTCTATTTCTAAAGCACATTTTAACAAAAAAAAAACAACCTCAGTTGACCAAAGTGCTAAACAGGCTAAAACAAATAAAATTCCAAAGTCAACGATAAAAATAAACAAATATATCCATCCATCCATTATCTATACCCGCTATGTCCTGTGCAGGGTCACGGGGGTCTGCTGGAGCCTATCCCAGCTCACTTCAGGCGAAAGGCAGGGGTCCACCCTGGACAGGTTGCCAGTCCATCGCAGACAAATATATCTAGTAAAACAAAATTCAATATTAAAATAGCATTAAAATAAAATAGATGAAATAAAATAATATAGATAAAACAAACTAGAGGAAAAGCCAGTGAGAAAAGGTGTGTTTTTAATAATGATTTTAAATGATTGGTGCTCTGAGCAGATCTGATATTAAAAAAGCAGCAACAGAAAAAACTCAATCACTTCTGCCCTTTAATTTAGATCTTGGAACTGTCAAGAGCAGCAACTGATCAATCCCAAAATAGAGAGAGACAGTAATCCAAATGACAGGTGATAAAAGCATGAATAACTCTCTAGATCTTTGAAGGGGAGGTATGATTTAAAAGCCGTGAATGAAAGAAACTAGATGTAATAACAGAGCTAATGTGTTTATCAAAATTAAAATCAAAAATCACGCAAAGGTTTCTCACAAAATGTTTACAGCACTGAGATAATGGGCCAGTTATACTGACATCCCATCCAATAAGTCTGTCTGACCAAAAACAATAATTTCTAACTTGTCCTTATTTAGAAAGAGCAAGTTTTTTGCCCCAACCATGAGCGAACTGCCTCAAGACAGTTCAGCGATGTTTCTATAGACCCAGTAGACTTGGACTGTATGGCCAGATAGATTTGTAGGTCCTTAACGAAACAGTGGAAGGCGATGTCATACTTTCTAAAAATGGAACCCAGTGGAAGCATGTAAAGAAAAAAAAAAGAGAAGTGGACCCAGAATGGAGCCTTTTGGGACCCCACAACTAAGTGGGTATAGAATACTGGCCCAGACAAAGAAACACCTGTCTGCCAGATGTTACTGGAAATACCTTTATGAAAAAG
Source organism: Arrhamphus sclerolepis (assembly GCA_037176975.1). Lineage (NCBI taxonomy): Eukaryota > Metazoa > Chordata > Actinopteri > Beloniformes > Hemiramphidae > Arrhamphus > Arrhamphus sclerolepis. The sequence goes on along the minus strand of JBAMYA010000024.1, from coordinate 6,610,812 downwards.
AAATTCTCATCATTCAGACATGTACCCTTCAAAACATAAATGGAAAATAAAAAAAGATGGAAAAAAAATGAAAAGAAATATCAGCAAAAAAAATCTGGATTTTAACTTAGGAAAGGAGAAAAAGTGGCGTCATCTTTCCTGTGCAGACAGTGATAGGTACATAAATAAATGATGGATAGGTTTGCACATACTTTTTATGCATCTGGCATACCTGATATCTTGGCCTATCTTACACTGAACACATTTGTCATGAAAAATGCAATGAAGACAATCCTGAACAGGTGAGCAGCTGAAATCCTATAATGTAAGAAGGTCATGTACCGGATTACTGGGATTACAGTTTTTTTTTGTTTTTTTTTTTTGCTTTCAAATATTCCTGGGCTTCTTTCACATTGTGTTTTAAGTATTTGTCTATCTGTGCCACAAAGTACGATCCAATCAACTTTGCAGTGTGTGCACTTTTCTTTCCAAACTCATTTACTGTATAACCTGAGAAATGCTTAAAGATTTATCTTTCCTGTGCATCACTGAACTAATATTTAATTGTATAACCACCATTTCTGAGAACTGCTTCACGTCTGTGTTCATGGACTCGACTAACTTCTGACACCTGTGAA
>JBAMYA010000024.1:6571081-6589772 GCA_037176975.1 Arrhamphus sclerolepis | reverse complement strand
TATATATGTTGTTCTTTTTTTCTTCATATTCGTCTCTCCTCTAACCTCTCAGCCACATTTATCATATTCTGGCCTCTTGCCTGGTGACAGATGGATTCATGGTGGCATCATTCAGGTAAAGATGACTTGGACTGACAGGCCTGCTGAGGACACACTGGGCCAGTACAGAGTACCGACCCAGTCTCAGATACCGTCCAACTGCCCCCCTCGCTCTTTTGAGCTTATTGTTCTCTGTATGCAGTCCCTATAAAGTAAAGATTTAAATTAAGGTAAAAACAAAACATACATTCTATCCAAAAGGGACCCAGATTCGATGTTAAAGCTGTCCTATAAGACAAGGTCAGTGACTAGACCTAGCTTGGAGCTGGTCTAGAATGGAGAAGTAGGATTCCTCCTTCCCTCCTTTAGTCTGAGTGTATGCCTTGGACAAGCGCTAGCACACTCTTTGGCTCCACTGGCCAGCGATATGGCTACACCAGGTCGGGCTCAGCAGCCTTGTTAGGCTACCCATCTAGTAGAGGGAAACTCTGATGTGAAACCTACGACCTGAGGGCCTTGCTGTCACCATCCCAGCATGCAAGGCCATGGCAGATGAACCCCGTATTTAAAAGGTGGGGCTAGTTTTGTGCGTACTACACTTCACCTTAAAACTCTGCAGCACAGGCCGAAGGACAACTTCATGTTCGTCAGACTTATAGTCATCATGTGTGTCCTTCCTACATCTTTGTCTGCAAAGCCAAGCCAAGAGAAACGTCATAAGCAAGATGTATGCAAAATAACTCAAGCAGTAATTTCCTTACAGATATGATTCATTTATTTGCAAAAATTATTTAACTGGATATGGATTGAGAACACACACACACACACACACAATGTTAGTCTTATTTTAATTTCAACCCACAATATGAAGAAAATGTCAGGAATTTGTACATGCTGTGCGAGCATCTAGTGCTATAGTAAGTAGCTCCATGCAAGTAAGCAGCAGGTCCTTGGAAATGGTTTTCAGTTGTTTAACTATGTAATTAAAGTGTATGCTACAAATGTGGGTTGTTAAATTAATAGTTTCTTTCTCGTGGCAGCAACAAGTTGGGATTAGCAACATTAGCATAGTTAGCATTAGCATGGAGACAACTCAGTCATAAAGATAGACGCTATCTTGGATACCATATTGGGGTCATGATCAGGATTTCATACAGACCGAAGGTTGACAAGTGGAAATGAGGTGTTAGTGGGAAAACATATCGAGCGTTCCTGCATCTATGTTCAGCTGTGACTGTGTTAATGTTGAGAATGATGTGTAGTTCATTAGTTCGTGTTTATGCGGGGTTATGTTGAGTGCATTTGGGGTTGAAGCGGGTGTTTGAGTGGATGAGAGTGGCAAGGGGCGGGACAAGGACGTGTGAGTGACAGGAACCTGAGTGTGGTGGTGTTGCTGTGGAGTGTGAGGGACTCACTGAAAGTGGTTGCTGTGCTTTTTGTTTTTGTTTTTGTTTTTTGGTTTTTTTCTGAGTTGTTGTAGGCTTTGTCAAGATTATGGCCGACAGTAACTGGTTCTGTTTACTAAAGCAGCTATTGGCTGATATCCTCTTGGTCCATCCTTTAAACACATCCGCCTGGACGCTACAATATACCAAGATCTGGGTTTTGGAAGAAAAAATAATTAATAACATTTGTAGCAATTTATGGTCTCATTTAGCTTTAGAAGAGGACTGTCCAGTACTCATGACCTAAGAGGAAAGCAACCAAGTAAGGACAAGTTGAATCCCCACAGTTACTTTAATGAAAGAGAGAATGAGAAAAACTATCTTTATCTTCTTTAACTCCTTCTTCTGGATTTATACATTTGTTCCTCATAAATACTTCATATTTCCAAAATGTTTAAACAAATATTTTCATAAAACATTATTCACACACTCTGTGAATAGTGAAATATGAAAGTAGCACTTAAATTAATTTCCAGTTGAGGCTAAACTAAATTTGTGGATTTTCGTTTTCTTTTACAGTAAATAAATAAATAAATAAATAAATAAATAAATATCATGTTTGCATGACCCGGTTCAAATTCTTACTTTTTTTCTTTTTACTGTGTATCTAAAAAATATTCTGATACACTGCATCTTTATGCAGCTCTGCCTTGATATTTCACAGCTTTGGAGTATGAAATTGAATAAATAAATATAAACAAAAACTTGACAAATATACTTGCACAATCAAACTAACTAAAACAAAAATAATATTTTTTAGTCAGACTTTTTTGGTAAATGTGATTTTCTTTTTCCTCCTGGTATTTGAGTCACCTCTCACATGATGGCTCAGACATGATGGTGTATTGATGGCACAGTATCAGCAAAGGGTGACCATTGCAAACTGGAAAATGTCAAATGTCTTGCAGGGTTAATGTGCCCGGTTGTTTATTATCACAATTGTTTTTTATTGTTTCTTTTAAAATGTCAAGTTGATTTTTGCTTTAAAAGTCATGTGAGTTAGGTAATTATTTCCACACATACTTTTTTTCCATTCTGCTTTTGTTGTGATGGATTACAGGGGATGGCAGTTATCACCCCCTGTTGCTGCCCCATCTGGCCTGCTCAGTGTAGCTTTTGACCACAGTTGCTACGAATACTGCAACCCAATCACCTCTGTCCAGGGTTCTCATAACAGCCATGGCAACCAATTTGTCAGCTGCCCAATCAGCCATCCGTTAGAGCCCACTGAGTGTGTCTATATATGCTGATTTCATTTTCTTGGTCATGGAAACTGTCTCAGACTTCTACATTTGTCACTTTACTGTTGTCATCAGCAACTGGTTTACTCAAGACATCTTTTGTTTTGGCCAGTAAATGACACGAACAAGAGATTCCAGCTCAGTGCCAGGCACCTGTGTAGGCATTCCACTTGAGCGGATTTAATTGTTAATACAACAGTCTTTTCTCTGTTGAGTCAGATTACTGTGCTATCATCAGAGTTTCATGAGGAGAGGCCATCTGCTCAGACAGATCTTACAAGATGGCTGTTGGATGATGCTGAGGCCTCTCTGGGGAGGGCACAGTCACAGGATTCTGTTAAACTGCAGATCTCAAAATTTAGAGATGATGGTGTCTTACAATCATGTCCAGAGGTATTTATACAATGGCAGAGGGTCGAATGATATTGTTTATATACACTACCATAGTAGATATGAAATAGAGTAATAGCAAAATCCATAGGTGTAGCCAAATGAACAGTTTGATACATTCTTAAAAAATATATTTTTTTATGTATAAAATGTAACAGTGGGGAGAGAAATATATGTTGAAAGAAAGGAGCATCTCATGACCCAAAACGTACCACACGTGTCAAGCATGATTTTGGCAGAATTATGATCTGGGTTTGTATGGCTGCCAGTAGGAGGGGCTCTATGATGTTTATTCATGATGTGACAGTTGACACATCATGGATAGTAGCAGGATGAAGTCTGATGTGTGAAGGGTTGTGCTCTCTGCTAATATTCAGCCAAATGCTGCAAAACCGATAGGACACTGAGTAGATAGATATTTACCTTAAACATACTGCTAAAGCACCCCTGCCTTTCACCCGGAGAGAGCTGGGATAGGCTCCAGCAGACATCCATGACCCTGTACAGGAATAAGAGAGTCTAGATAATGGATGGATGGATACTGCTAAAGCAATTGGAGACTTTTTGAAAGCAACAAAATTGAATACTCTTCAGTTGCCTGATCTCATCCCGCTGAAACATGTCCTTTTAGTTAAGACAAACTGAAAGCAAACAGTCTGCAGTGATGGCCTAGCAGAGCATCTTCAGGAAGAAAACACAAAGTTTGGCAATTTACATTTGTTCCATGTAGTCATTAAAAGAACTTTTTTTCGATCAACGAATTAAAACGTATGGATTTACAGTTATATCACTTTTTAGCCTTTAGAATGGCAGTAATTCCTGAATGATAATGTTTTATATTTTTGCGAAAGCTCTTAAGTTGAAGCTGAGACTGTCACACTGCCCTGTTTGGCTCATGCTGTCTGAGCAGGCTCACTCACCTCTCTGCCATGCCTCCTCATCACCTCTGCTTCCACAACTCTTTTGCCTCAGCTCCAGCTGATCACTGCTCATCAGCTGAGGAGATACTGGTGAGCCCAACTGTTGTTCTCTCTCCTCAACCTCAGAGGCCTCAGTTTCAAGCCCAGTTACTCCTGTCTGGTGGATTCCAGTCCCTGCCTGCTCTCATAGACTCTGGTGCTGATGCCTGTATTATGGACGAGGGGTTGGTTCAACAATTAGGACTCGAGCAGGTTCCTTTGCACTGTCCAATTCCTGCTCGGGCTCTCCACGGACATATTCTGGGAATAGTCACCCATAAGACCCCATGCTTCTTTCCAGTAACCACCACAAGAAGATCCAGTCTCATGTCCTGAGAACTCCCCGTCAGCGTCTCATCCTGGGTTACCCTTGGCTCCGTCAGCACAACCCCAACATTAAGTGGGAGACTGGGACCATCCATGAGTGAGGTTCCTGCTGTCATCTCTGCTGTTTGAAGCAAGCTGCTTCTCCTGTCCACTCACATAGCTCCAGTCCTCCACCTGATCTCTCCAGGGAGCCCTCCAAATATCAAGATCTCAGTGCTGTTTTTAGTAAAGCCAGGGCCTTATCTCTGCCCCCTCATCGGCTCTATGATTGCACCATTGAACTCCTGCCGGGCACATTTCCACCTAAGGGCCGCCTGTACTACCTGTCTGCCCCCGAACGAAAGGCCATGAACGCATACATCAAGGACTCCCTGGCAGCAGGCATTATCTGGCCCTCTTCCTCTTTGGCTAGAGCTGGCTTCTTCTTTGTTGAGAAGAAGGATAAGACTCTGAGACCTTGCATAGACTACCACAGTCTTAATGACACTACCATTAAGAACCACTACCCTTTGCATCTCCTCTCTTCTGCATTTGAACTGCTTCAGGGGGCCACGGTCTTCACTAAGTTAGACTTTCGCAATGCCTACCATCTGGTCCGTATAAGAGAGGGGGACAAATGGAAAACAGCCTTTAACACCCCTTCCGGGCATTACGAATACTTTGTTATGCCCTTCAGCCTCACCAACGCCCCAGCTGTTTTCCAAGTGCTCGTCAATGACATGCTCTGAGACATGCTCAACCAGTTCGTCTTTATCTACCTTGATGACATCCTGATCTTTTCGAAAACTCTACGTGAGCATGTTCATCATGTCAGGACTGTGCTCCAGTGTCTTCTGGAAAACTCTTTTTATGTTAAGGCAGAGAAATGTTACTTTCATGCCCTGTCTGTTTCCTTTCTGGGATATATTGTAGCCGCCTACAAATGGACCCGGCTAAAGTCTCAGCTGTCATCTCGTGGCCTACTCCAGACTCCCACAAGAAGCTCCAACGTTTTCTGGGGTTTGCCAACTTTTACCGTCGCTTCATCCGTAACTACAGTTCTGTGGCTGCTCCACTTACCACCCTAACCAGTTCCAAGGTGCCTTTCCAATGGACCTCTGTTGCTGATTCTGCCTTCAAGGACCTCAAGTCTAGATTCACCTCTGCACCCATCCTCCAAGTACGAGATCCCAATTGGCAATTTGTTGTTGAAGTGGATGCCTTGGATGTGGGGGTAGGAGCTGTATTGTCCTGAAGATCAGCAGCCGACAAGAAGCTCCACCCCTGTGCCTTTTTCTCTCGTCGTCTATCTTTGGCTGAGAGAAGTTATGATATCAGCAACAGAGAACTGCTGGCGGTGAAAGAGGCTCTTGAGGAGTGGCGGCATTGGTTGGAAGGCACCAAAGAGCCGTTTCTTATTTGGACTGACCATAAAAACCTCAAATACCTCTGATCTGCCAAAAGACTCAATTCTCGTCAGGCCTGTTGGTCTTTGTTTTTCACGAGGTTAAACTTCATCCTCTCCTACCGCCCAGGTTCTCGCAACATTAAAGCAGATGCCTTGTCAGTTCCAGAAAGAATGGGGTGGCAACGAGGTATCCATCCTTCCTCCTTCCTGTGTTGCTGCCACTCTGACCTGGGACATCGAGGAGAAGGTGAGACCCGCCACTGAGGGACAACCTGGACCTAGCGCCTGTCCTCTCAATTGCCTCTACGTTCCTGAAGCCTTGAGGTCTGATGTTCTGCAGTGGGCCCACTCCTCCAAGCTCACCTGTCACCCAGGTTCCCAGTGTACGCAAGATGTTCTGCTCCAACAATTCTGGTGGCCCATCTTGGAAGCGGACACTCGCAGTTTTGTCAATGCTTGTCACAGCTGCAATCAGCAGAAACCCTCTCATCAGACCCCTGCTGGACTCCTTCAGCCACTCTCGATACCATATCGACTCTGGTCCCACATGTCCCTGGAATTTGTAACCGGACGTCGGCGTCTATGGTTACCAGCCTCCTCTATTGCCGGCTCAGGAGGGAGAGGCCTCCTGCCCATTGGTCCAGGCATTTGTTCGCCACTGATGTAGGACCTGGGACCGGGCTCGCTCCACCCTCCAGTGCTCGGTGGATCGCTACGCTGCCTCTGCTAACTGGCACCGCACCCCTGCGCCCAATTGCCAGGTGGGACAGAAGGTGTGACTGTCAGCTGGGGATCTGCCTCTCCAGGTGGAGTCGAAAAATTGGCCCCTTTCCTATCCAGCGGATTATCAGTCCAACGGCTGTGAGGCTACGACTTCCCCGCACCATGCGTGTCCATCCGACTTTCCATGTCTCCAGGATCAAGCCTGTCCACGAATGCCCGCTGTCTTCTGAGGTCCCGCCTCCTCCTCCTCCTCCTCCTTTATTGATGGGCATCCTACCTTTTCCATTCAACACCTTGTTCGGTCCCGTTGGCGGGTCCAGGGCATCCAGTACCTGGTGGATTGGGAAGGCTATGGGCCGGAGGACAGATCCTGGGTTCCCTCTCGCCATGTCCTTGATGCGGACCTTATTGCCGAGCTTCATCGGCTTCACCCTTCTCAACCTTCCCCTGCTTTGCCCAAGGGACTGCTCCACCTCCTGTGGCCCACGCTTCAGTTCTTCCAGCCACTTCCGAGGAGGTTCTGTCCGATGATGAGGACTCAGTTCTCCATGGTGCTGCTGTGCCACAAATCCTCCTGACTACCAGGGAAAAAATATTGTTCAATCACATTGTTTTTCAACTTCTCCAGTCTTTGGCATGTAATGGTTACACTATGCCCTGTCTGGCTCATGCTGTGTGAGCAGGCTCACTCACCTCTCTGCCACGCCTCATCAGCTCTCCTTCCACACCTGTTTTGCCTCAGCTGCAGCTCATCATTGCTCATCAGCCAGCCTGCAAAAAAGCAGCTCTGCTCCTTCAGTCAGTGCCAGCTTGTCGTTGCATCATGCACCACTTTCCAACGTTCTTTCTCGGATTGTCTTCATGGTTTCGACCCCTGCTTGTCTCTGACCTCGTCTCTTCGTTCCTGCCTCGAACTCCTGCCCGGCCTCAACAACTCTCTCGTCTGCCCTTCCTGGATTTTGTGCTTCCTGTTGACCGACCCTCTGCCCGTCCACGACCATTTTCCTGTCTGCTCCTTCTAGACTCTGTTTGCCCCGTGGATTGTCTGCCAGGCTTCAACCCTTCTTTCGTCTCGACCACGATTCTGGCTAGATCCTCCCCAGAGTTGCCATCCTCCTTGAAGGCTTTTTGGATTAGTGCTTCTCTTCCTGAGCACTCGTTATCCTGCCGGACAGCGCCGCCTGCCGCTGCCTTCTGGAGTTCCCCAAAGACTGCTTCCTGGTGCCTGCTGGATTATTTGTCTGCTAAGAACTTTGTAAATAAAGCTCATTCAAATCACTTTCAGGTGTTGTACTGCATTTGGGTCCAAATCCCAGCCCGTAACAGAGACTACATTTTGATCATTTTATTGATGATTTCAAAACCATTGTGACAGCATGTAAAGATAAAATCATTCGGGAAAAAAAAGTCCTCATCCACAAAGTTACAAAGTTGCCTGGTGTGTTTCTTCATTTATTTATACAAACACTCATACATCATTCATTATTTTATATACTGGCACTCAGTATTCAGCTCTTTTTCCTCGCTTTAAGGTTAGAGGGAAACATATGATCTTTTTTTTTTGTGTCGTGCCCTTCCTCTGCTTGTGTACAGGATGAAGATGTCGCAGATCTTGGAGTCTACGTACATTGCAGAGCAAGCTGGGAGAATATAAATCTGTTGTATGAGACATGATTGCTAATACATGTGAACTTGACTTGAATTTAAGAAATTTTCAAAGCTGAAGTAAAAAAAAAAAAATCTCTTTATTGACATGGCTAGTAAATAAAGTGTTAAAACGATATTAAGCATATTTACAGCCTTCAGCAAGAACACCTTCATCAGCATTTCACACAAGAAACCATCTGCTCAGATCTTTCAGAATTGACGGGGCGATACAAATACTGATGACTTCTGTACAGTAAAGAGAGTTCACCATATGCCAACAGAAAACAGAGCTTTGTGAAATACTTTATCATCACTGTAAGATAATAATGAGGAGAGCGTGATTGAAAAAGGGCGGCGGGCGGCTGACAAATGGGAAAGGAGAAAACGCTGACATACATTGTTGAGGAAAAAAAAAGACAAATGTGGATAGTGTAGGAAAGAGGAAAGAATTGCTTATTGATGGAGGGAAGTTACAAGAAGGGACAAGATGGTGTGATATGACAGGATGAGAGAGAGCTGAAGAAAACATCCTACAAATGAAACCGGTGGACGATAAATTAATAACAGTGAACAACACGAAAGTTTAGAAAAAATAAAGTGTGAAGAAGAAAATTACGTTAACACACACACACAAAAAAGAAAAACACATACTAAGCTCATCTGAAACAAAAACACAGAAGAAAGCAACAGATAATGAGATCTCGGAAGAAAAGCTTTGTATTCACATTACTTGTCTAAGATGAATCGTAGTCCATTTAATTATGCGATTTGCCAATACACAAGCCAAGCATGCAGAGTTTCTAATGATAGCATTGTGGCCAGTTATTAGGCTTCACCACAGACTAATAGAATTTCCCATTAAAGCCAGATCCTTTTTTACAATACAGTTCCTACAGTTAATTACTCAAAGATTTCCGCTAAATATATGTTACCTGTCAGAATCCCTAATGACATGTGACTGGAACATTACAGGGATCCATTAAGAAAAATGTTTCATCTCCACTCACTGAAAATGCAACGCTTGTGTGAGGGGAAACAAATTTATCCCATCATATGTATAATTTGTAATTCTAACATATACAACAGTCTGGCAGGGTGTGTAACCATGTAAGAATTATGCAAACACAAGCATATGGGCTGAAAAAAATATGTTTAATTTGTTCTTTATATTCATTTTGTGTGCATCTGTTTCCACCCATGAGCGCACACATCAGGCAGGCAACTCATTTGGACAGTACTGGTATTATTACATTGCAAATAGGTTACCAGTGTTTTGCATTTGATTATAGTTTAGAAATACTTCAGCCATCTCCTGGTTGTTAAGTGCATTTTTTATTAAATATCTTTTCATTAAATTTACTTTACAGAACATCTGCTGCACTTTTTCCATTAAACAGAAAATGAGACACTGACTGACCATGGTTTGTCTGGTTACCATCCAGGTGGAAAGTCTTGCCTCCAGCTTCAATGTAAATCTTCTAATTGTGTTATATTCGGTCCTATTTGTGGGCAAAGGGGGCGGGACTCCATCCCAGCAGCTTTTGGAGGAAAGGAGGGTACACCCTGGACAGGTCACCAGTCTGGTCAGTTGCTCTACATTAACACCAATATATATGTTGTATGTTTCAAAAGTTTGTTTCACAAGAAACAGTTCTCTTTTTAGTTAATCTTGTGTAGAGAGAACTAACACAATTTGCAGTCTAGCCCTTTTAGAAATTGAATAAATATCACTTCTATGGCGTATAATGCATTTAGATTAGTTGCTGAATTGTTTAGACAGTTTTCATAAAATTAACAACATTGTGGTAATTTCAGCATGTTGTGGCATCAGCACAAGTATTGATTATCTTCTTATTTGTCCCATCTATTGTGCAGTGTCACATGCAGCGATAACAGCGGGCAGCAGACGCAGGTGCTCTGACTGGAGTCTGACCATTTTGCCTCATTAAGTCTCTCGCTGCTTTGTGTTTCTGTCAGTGTCCATTGTGATTTTTCCCAGGCACTACATAGCCATTATGGTCGTAAGAGAATTGACTTTTTTATTCATGCCAACCATCTTCTTCCTTTCTCTCTGACAGTGGCCTAGAAATTCTTAAATTGATTTTAGTTTTCAAAGATGTCATGAATTCTACTCTTTCAGGGTGTAGGCCGACGTTAGGTCTTTCTCTTTGTTGGGAATCTTAAGTATTCAGGCAGCACAGGATTTGAAAAAAAACAAACAAAATAAAACCTCTTGACTTCAATGTGTTTCTTTTGCTAGACTTATAAATCAGTCCTGGAATCTTTTTTGTCCTTGTTTCCTATTTTGTCTGAAATTGTGATCTGCAGTGCTGCTCCTTTGTTTAGATGTCCTCATGTCCTCTTCCATCTGTAGGTGAAAGTGTGGATGGGATTTTAACATGGTGTTTTTATAAGCTCTGAGGTGGGACATTATGTGCTCTACAAAAATGCTGAAAATTAAATGGCCAAATGTCCTTGTATAAGCGAACCAATGTCATGACTTAATACACTGGCAGGAAGCAAAACTAAAATATATGTTTTTTTTATTACACTGACTTCCACATTGCATCTATGAGTACAAGCATTTTACATTAATTTAATACACATGCAACACAGGTAACCCAGTGAACATATTATATATCTAGAGATGGTCAAGTCAGATAATCATGCTTCCTTTAAAGGTAAGTATACATCCATTTTCAGTTTTTGTACCCATGTTTATATATTTTTGTGTCTCCTCTCTCTTTCCTTCATCCTCACGGTCCTGTCTCCTTCCGCATTTCTTCCTTTACCCATCTGGCTTTCGCAGGAGGGTCCTCCAGGAGCAGGATCCTGCTCAGGGTGTCTTCCCAAGAAGTAGTTTTTTTTTCTTGCCACTGTTCAACTTGCCATGAGCTCGGGGGTCATCTGGGTTTCTGTGAAGTGTTTAGAGACAACTTATGTTATAATAGATGCTATATAAATAAAATTGAATTGAATTTGAGGGCTTTAAAGTTCTTTAAAAAGTAAAAAAAAAAAAGAATTATCCAAACCTTACCAAGTCTTGAAAACAAATTAATGGAACCTGTGAATTGTGAAATGAAACATAAAACACGTTACACTGTCATTATTTGTTTTAAAAAATCTCAGCAGTGTGTGAAAAACAAAGTACATCCACTGATTCTTGAACCAGTTTCATTAACATCACTTGAAGTAATTGTTTTCTTAATAATGGTTTCAATCTCACATCATTTTTTTTTTTAAAAAGTGAAATTTTTATTTGAAACGTCACTGTAGTTCCCTGAGATCTATGATTTGTTAATCTATTAAATTTAGACTTTAGGTCGTTATTCTTTTTTTTTCGTCCACCGTTCTGTTTTAGATTTGTTGGTGTTAACAGGATCATTATCCCACAGATTGACCCAGGTATGGTAAAAAAAAAAACCCTGTTGAAAGATAAACACATTAAATTGTACAGTGGTGTGGAATTTATAGTCGACTCAATGACTCAGTATGTCAAAACATATCATCAACCCTCTGTGAAAGGAGATGTTTGTGTTGTTTATTTTTTGTCAAATATGCATTGTTCACTGTGCGTTATAGCAAAGTATCTCTAGTTCACCTTCAACTTTTCTAATGATATTCATCCAGACATGTGGAGGTCTTATAGTTTCTTCATATGCAACTTTGCAAACTTAAGCTGACCTGCCATGTTCATTAAGATGGAAGAGCCTGTTACTGACTGTACTGTTGTGAACATTAACATTTAGACTGCATATGGCCTTATATATGTAATTTGACTGCCTCTGAAACAAACAAAAAAAATACTGTGTGGCTGTTCGTGGCTGATTGTGTGTGTAAGCAAGTGGAGGGGTTGGGTGGGAGAGTGAATAGTGGTAGAGGGGTTGGCATGAAGAGGAAGTGGGAGTGTCACAGAAGACAGAGGTCTGGAATACCTTCTGCTAATATTTTGTCTGCCAAGACCTTCTCCTTAGGGGACCTCGCACAGCATGAGGCTTTTTGGCACCACTTTATACACCAGACTGATTACAAATCAAGACACACTGTTTTGTTCTAGTTGTTCATATGTGCATTTGTGTAAAATCTTTTTCAAAATGATGCTCATGTTAACATGAGCATCATATTAACATGTTTTTTTTTTTTTCTAACGTTTTTTTTTTTTTTTAATTCTGCCTTGTTCTGCATTGTATAATTTTCTTTGAGAGAAATCCCTGGTAGCGGTCTTTGAAGACGCTTGGTGATATGAAGTGCACCACTACATTTAAGGAGCTTTATCCTGCTCAGGGTCATGGGAGGCTCGTGTCTATCCCAGCTAGCTGTGATTACCAGACAGCAGTCCATCACAGGTTCACACAAAAAATAACACAGACAAACAACCATGTTCACTCACTCTTACTCCTTGTTTCCACTTGTCCTCCATCAGTCAGGAGGAGCTATGGTCTTCAACACAATAGAGCACGGTTCAGTATGAGGTTAGCCTAATGCTAATGATGTTAAGATGGGAGAGAAACATATTTTCTAGTATCTAACGATTAGCCATAGCAATTACTTTATTTATTTATTTTCATTTACTTATACTAACTGGACAAAAATACTTTTTAGGTCTTTTGTTTGTATGGTGAACTGAGCAGAGGAATGACACCAAGGCTAACTTTGATTCTGACATGCAAACTCTCATAGAAAGGAGGCTCCGCTAAAACGTTGTAAGATGACAGTGAGGACCACCACAGCACTGTGCTACATATTACAAAAATAAATGGCACATCAATTTTAGCATTACTTAAGGAATACATATTTCTCTTTTGAAAAACCTAATTAAAACAAAAATAAAGTAATTCATGTATCTATTTTTTTAAATTTAATTTCTGCAATTTGCTTTAGTCAAAATTTATAAGGGTATATAAGCTCTCTTTTCAGCCTGGTCTTTACGACTCGATTCATAGCAGCTAAAATGCTGAATGTGTCTTCCAATAAGCATGGTTGTCTTAATACTTGAGTTAATACGGTGATAAAAAAAAAAAGTTGGAAGTTTTCAATACGACTGAAAAACAAAGGAACAAAAAATAAATATAAAAAGAAATGTATCTAAGAAAAGGAAGATGACTTGTTGGGGGCCACAGAATCATCTTTTTCAGAGTGCGGTTCAAAATATGGGGTGTAAAACAACTGCCTTTCCCTGCTGGCTGCAATCTCCATCAGGGAAGGTCGACAAGCAAAGACAGGGCTGCAAGGTATTCAGCCAGCAACAGACCTTTGTGCCTCGGGAAACCTCCAACGCTCCCTACTGAGAACCTTTTATACATTTCTCTGAAAGAAGACCAGCTGAGTGATTCAGGGCAATTGTAAGATGTAGGAGAGCAGACCTCCGTAACCAGTCCTTCCACACATTCATCTTGGGTAAGCTCAACTTTTAGTTTTTTTTCTTTACAGACAGTAAATTTTGGCTAGAAGCTCTCTTCCTATCAGCTTGATGCCGGATTAATTAAAAAGGAAGGAAGAAAGACTTTTTTTGTTACACAAGACAAAAGGAAGCATATAGTGAAACAATACAGCACAGTAACCTGTTTTTTTTTTTTTATTCAATTGTCATACTTTCACAACTGTTGGAAGCTAAAGTGGTAACAGAAAAGCTGAACCCTCTCTTTAACTTCCAAACCCCACCTGAATCATGCCTAGCTGCATTTACTTGTATGATGGACTCACCTGAAGGTTGATTTAACTTTAACTTTAACTTTATTATGTTGCTGTGCCTTGATTGTATTTCCTCTGTTGGAAGTTGGTTTGGATTAAAGTGTCTTCTAAATATAATGCAACGTAACAGAGCTGATATACGATGACTCAATTTGATCTTTGCTGTATTTTCCTCAGCTTCATGAACGAGTTCTCATTCCTTATCATATTTACATTGCTGGAGATGGAATCTCTTTGAACAAGGCGTTATTTTGATTTGAGGGACTATGAGATGGGAAGCTCTCTCCACAACATTTTAGCAAAATTATGATAATGTGCCCTTGTATCAGCAAGCCATTGTTCAAGTTCAAGCACTGCTAAGATGCATACCTAAGTATACCAGAGTCAGTGTCATCAAAATCCCAGTCTGTAAACAGCTCAGAAAAACCTTGACTAGCAGGTTTGAGCGACCAATATTTAACCCGAGAGACTAAAGCCCAGGGCCAGTCAAGACCTTTAAGCTCTTGTTTACTATTGCAATTTCAGCACAAACTGACTGAGCAAGACTGACATGGCAGTATAAAGATTTTTTTATCTCCTTCTTCTTCTTTTTCTTTTTTATTTATTTATTTTTTGTTAAACAAAAGGGACAAAAATAAGATTCTGAAATGCGAAGGGGGACATTTGCAGAGAATAGTTTTCAAAGTGCTGACCCTGCCAGCTGGGACCCTCTGTGTGAACAAATGTGTTTGAGTCTGCTTGCGGTGCAGGTTGGCCGAGTTCAGAGTCTATTCATACCTCACAGTATAAAAATGTGCTTCTGTTCCTGTTTATTCAACTTTTTAAAAGTTCCACCAAAGCTCATTTATAATGTTGCGGTTGCTTTTCTTTCCTACTCTTCTCCTCTGTACATCAGAGTTATTATCTGAGCCAAATGTGATGACGAAAAAACACATGCACTGAAACGCCTTGTCAATTCACCTCTGTGTTTATGTGATGTGAAACAAATGTCAGCAGCACCAGGGAGAGATAGTTTTTATAGAAGTGTTTATGGCTCATTGACATCCTGTCGCTGTGTTTATGACTCAGTGTGCCCATCACACCACTAAACAGCCTGCTTCCCTCAAGGGCATCTGTACCAATCAATATAGACAGAACCAGAATTTAATAATCCAACAAGACATATTTTCAGAGACTTATTGCTGCCCACAGCTCACTCTACTGTACATGTTTTGTATAGTCTTTGTACAGATTTCTTTACAGTCATCTGAAGAGGGAGCATCATCAGAGCCAGTGACTCCAAAGAGACGAGGCGTGCTAGATCTTTGTAGGCACTGCTCTGGAGCTCATTGAGCAGGTTTTATAAAGACCAAGATTGCATTCATTCATTCATCCATTCATTCATTATCTATACCCACTATTTCCAGTGCAGGGTCACGGGGGTCTGCTGGAGCCTATCCTAGCTCACTTTGGGTGAAAGGCAGGGGTACACCCTGGACAGGTTTTGCAACTTGTGCAATCTTGGTCTATGAAACCAAGATTGCACAAGTTGCAAAACATAACAGACAACTCAACACACTTTTTTACAAAATTGATCCTCCAGCTCTGTTGCACAACAAACCAGATTCAGTTAGGGGTAATCAAAAGTTTTACACCATTACACAAAATGTAATTAGAACACCAAAGTTATTTTTCAACCACTGTATCTTGATGTATTTTTCCATCATCACATATCAGTGGTGTTTAAAAACTGTATTGTCAGTATCTCTGAATCAGATGGAGCCCTGACTTTGTTTTACCCAAAGTAGATAGTCCAGCAGATAATATGCGACAGTGATGCATGTGTGTCATGTTCCAGTGAAGCAGGTGACACCAGACCAGATAAGGACGTCCTAACAGGAACACTCAGTAGTCTAGCTTGGGGTTGGAACAAGACAAATATGTCTCTTTGCAGGTTCAGTGAGGAAAGGTGGAGCAAGCAGAATATGCAATTATGCCCTCAATTATTAAACAATGGGCTGTGTTCAGTCAGATGCTTCTTCAGCTTCCCTGTAAAAAACACCAATTCAGGAGTCCATTCCCACCCTCAGGAAATTTCTGACAGAATGATTCTTTATCGTGACAATTTAAAAAAAAAAAGTTTGATTCCATATATCCATTTTATGTACCCTCTTCATACTTTAATGTTTTCGAGAGGCTGGTGGAACCTATCTAAGCTATCATTGTGCAAGAGATAGGCAAGCTACATCCAGGCCAGCTGACAGTCATGCCCGGGTCATGACTGTGCCCCCCCCCCCGGGAAATAATTCCAGAAATTAAATAACAGTTAGTTTTGCCTTAGTTTCATTCATAACATTTCTGGATGTCATTATTTTATTGCAGCAGATAATAAGAACACCAACAGATCACTGGATGGATTTTAAATGTCACCAGGAATCAATAAATATAATCATAGAAGACTTTGTTCATCGTCGGTCTTACAAGACAGTAGAACAGTGGAAAATAAATGTATGATATGAACTCTATGATAGCCATGGCTATTACTGTTTTTCTGGCATTCTGTGGTATGGCCTCTCTCTCTCTCTCTCTCTCTCTCTCTCTCTCTCTCTCTCTCTCCTTCTCACACATGATAGGGAAAAAAAGTCTGTCTGACCTGCGTGCACGTTTGTGTGTCCTCTTGGCCGCTCGCTCCAGATTCCGGGCAATTTTATTGAACTTGCAGATATCGCTGTCTGAATGTGGGAGACTTGGGATGTCTGCTAATGGACGTTAACATTAGAGCTGGCCAGTTAGGTTCCATTACAAGGCTGAGAAAACATTAGCTGCACTGTTTCTTATCTTGCTCTATGTTAGTTCCAGCTTCTCCATCACCATCACCATCATCTTTTATTTTCTTTTTTTTCTTTTTTTTTTAAATATTTGTTTAGAAAATCTCTACGGCCTCTATTTTCTTCTTCTCTTTACTTTTCGGAGCTCTGGACTTGTGCTGACCGAACATGTTGAGCGTACTGAACTACATATCAAATGACAATGACAGACCCCCTCCATCGGTGGGCCTGGGTACATCGGTCTATCATAACTATCTAAAATCACACTCACTACAACACTCAATTTGGAGTCACCAATTAACCTATGAATGTTTCTGTGAAGAAGCCGGAGTACGTGGAGAAAATCAGATTTTCTTTTTTTTTTTTTTTTGCACAATAACTGCAACAGCATAATTTCCCTTAGGATATTATTAGAGTATTATTCAACACAATTAAATGCAGTTTAATCCAGTATAATTAATAGCTACCAACAACTGTTTCCAGAATGTGAGGTTTTATTCAAAGCATTAGTTTTCTGCTCCTTCTGTTAAAATAAATGCTGGCATATCCCAAATGATGCATTCTTTGCACGGTAACGTACGCAGACACAATATATGCCTTGTAGTAATATGATTTTATATCCCTGGGGAATTTTTAATGCTAATGAAATATATTAAGATTGAACCAAAACTCTCTAATAAGTGAAATACGTCAGAGATCCAAAAGTGCAGGATAAGCATGACAAAACAGGATGAAAGTGGTTTCATTGTAGCTAATTACTTTGTGTAATAGAGGATTTCCTGACAATTTAAAGAACACAAGTACAAGTTGCCTTTTTTATTATTGCACTTCAATTACTATTTCATTTCATTTTGATGATTGCAAGCATTCACCTGTTTTCATTGACAAAGCAGCGACTGTTGGATCTGGTGACATGCTATGCTAATACACAGTGAAATGGCAGCATGACAACTGTGATCTCGCTTTGATTCCAGTAACTGCTTTCTCAGCTGGGTGAAAATGGGCTCAGCTTTGCCTTGTCATACAACAAAAAGCACTTAGTGGGAATGCTTATGAATAAAAATGCCAATGCTGCTCTACAACAAGCTTTTGACAAGCTGGCAAGCCGCCATTTTGATTATCTAAATTCACTGCTAAAGAGCTATAAAATATAATGGAAAACTATCAAGCGACATCACTTTGGCAGTCACAGGAGATGTAACAGTTGTGTATTTGTCCAGTAATGACTTCTCTTTTTCCCGTCGATACCACCTTATCTAAACCTTGGTACAAAAATGTGAGCGAAGTTGCGATTTCTTTTCATGCTGTAGATATTCTGAATACCTCCTCAACAGCCTGAAGGAACTTGTATGGTGTTGCTAGTTGCTTTTCCTTCAGGAAAAATTTCCTCTAGAAATTCAAAACACAATCTGTCTGATTGTGGTTCAGAGGATCGAAAGGTGATGCTTTTATAGGAGTGCTTTTATAATCTTTTTCAATCGGAGCTCCGACCTCTCATCAGCCAATCAGAATCTCTGTTAATCCAGCCATGACAAACTTTCAAAAAGGTTTCGAAAGCTTTTACCTAGATTTGATCTTTTTGAATAAATTGGTACTCAGTGACACCTGATCATACTTTTGATTAAAAATAAAACAACAAACAAACAAAGCAACCCCCGTCCCAACTTTTATGCACTTTTATGTTTTTATCCATGTAAGCCAGAGAAACACAAAAATATATTCAATGTATCTCATACAAAAAGCAAACAATTTCACTGATTATTACATATATATATGTATGTGTGTGTGTGTGTGTCATGCCTCCTCTTCATCCACTTCCATGTTCAACCTCACCAACCTAAAGATCAGCGGTCACAACTCCAAGGATTCCTTCTGTTCTCATCAACATGGACTGCACCTGTTCCTCATCATAACTCTCATGTGTTCCATCTGTGTCCCTGACTATTTATACTCATTTTCATCACCACTTCCTCTTGTACTCTTGTTTGGTTCATGGTCTTTGTTAATTACGTCAATACCAACCTTATGTTGTGTC
>JBAMYA010000024.1:6534711-6546311 GCA_037176975.1 Arrhamphus sclerolepis | reverse complement strand
GATCTGACAGAAGCTTCAAGATAAATTCTGATGTGTATGACACTATAGCTGAATGCTATAAAAATGGAAAGGGTGGTAATTCACAGTACAGATGGGTAAAGACCTTAAACATATGTACATTGGACTATTCTACTATGATCAAATCAGTAAATTGATCTCAACCCAATGGAATTTTGTTTTAGTTACTAAAGACAAAGCATCTCCAGGGGGAAACTCAAGGTTTGGAAATGTCCAGAGGTGCTAGACTTGAGGTAGTCACTGAGTGTGAGGGAGTTTCATCCAAGTGTTAAAAAAATATGAATATATTTGCAATTATGCCACTTTTTCTAATTGGTTTGAGGTACTTTGCTTAAAATGGCTGTAATTCCTATATAGTACAGTACATGCCATGTTTTGACAAAACCTCTTAAAATAAATTCTGCACTTTAAATCTTCATTATTTCAAAGCTACTGTGATGGTGAGGAGTCCAAATCACAAACACTATTTATAAAAACAATTAGTAAATATTTGTATTAGTAGTAATAATGGTAATAGCTGAGCAAATACTCCTCACTGAACGTTAAATGCTGTAGAGTTGGTTCCCAAATTTAGAAAGAAAAAAAAAAGTGGAGGAAAAAAGCAAGAGAAAGGAGGAGCCCCTCTGGGCCTCTTATCGAGGGACCATAATTATTGCTCACATGCACAGGATAAGGAAGCAGGCACTCCTTTAGCTTGCATGTAGAAAATCAATCGGGGCAGATGTACCATTTCTGACGTCGGCTACATAAAATTGGACACACAGAGAAATGCACAATCACAGATCTCTGAGGTCTTCTTCAGTGGACACTCAATCATCATAGACCTTTTCCTGCTGGCTGCGCCACTGACTGTGACAAACACACATGGTCCCAGGTTGTTACAAGCACACACTCTATCATGTGGCGCAGTATTGATTCTAAGTACTGTTCTTGTGCTATTGTTTAAACAAGACAGTAATAATGGAACAAAATTGTTTAGACTGCTTATTGAACTGTGACTGGCTGACATTGATTGTCGTCTTCCGCTTTGGGAATGCATTTGTATCTGTGTGCGTGTGTGTGTGTGTGTGTGTGTGTGTGTGTGTGTGTGTATGCAACTGCTCTGTACAAAGTGAGGCTTATTGCGCCCAACAAAGATTTCTTACTTATGTTTCTTACATTACTGTCATATATTTTCTCAGCAGCCCAGAGAATGAGGCTCAGCCGAGGATCCAAAGTGTATGAAGACCACATAATTATATATCAAGAAATAAACATTCACTGAGGTGTGTAAACCCCGACTAGAGGCAGAACTTGGGAGAAAGATGAAGGATGAAAAGAACGAGAACAAAGGTGACACAGTTGCTAAAAGAAGGTTAGGGAAGAAGAGAGGAACAGATAAAAAGCAAGTAAAACTCAGGAGAGAAGGGGGAGGGCAACATGTTCAGTGCTTTTTTTCCAACTTTATGACCACTATTTCGGTCATATTTCACTTCTGTGCTACGTATAAAGATCCACAGAAATGTTTCATATGTCTGATTCTAAAATTGGAATAATATTGAGGAGCGAAGGGGCCTTGCACATCAGTGTCGTTTCAGCAGTGACGTTCACATTTTCAAACTAACACAGCTATGCCTCAAAGACCAGTTTCTCAAACTGAGTGAAATCTGAATGTATTGACAATATTCTTCTAAAAAAGTAACTGAAAACAAATCATTTGGTTTTCACTTTTCATCTGGACTTACCATACAGTTTAGTGCTGTCAAGTATTAAAAAACAAATCAAAAACACCACCAAGAAAAAAAGCTTAACAGCTATATCCTTGCATTGTAGTCTACTGGAAGCTCTGTGTGGAGGTAAACCCAGGCAGAAACTGCTCCAGTGACATGCACAACATGTGCTTTGTCCTACTCGAGTGCAGGAAAAGTTGATTACGTCTTCATAAATATACCAGAATGGAGTGTATACTTAGGTCTTGTTATTAAGTTTTGTAGTGCTATCCTCAAGGCTTCAAAATAATTCATAGAGCTCTTTGTATTTTCATTCTTCACAAGATGCTTTGATATTACACAAGGTTATGGTGTCGAAAAATTTCCATGCCTAAAGCCTTACAAGCGAGCATGAATAATTTATGTAAGTTCAATATTGAAATTGGTCATTTGTTTCTGTGCCAAGGCTCTGCGAAAGAAGAATTACAAAATGCTTTGGCACTCAAGAATAAATTATCAAGATATTCTGATTTGATAGTGAGAAGAAACAGGTTTGAATTTCTTTTAAAGTACCCGAAACTCTAAAGCACCTCAGACGGTGCAGCACTCTTCACCACTCTGCCTCAGCAGATAAACTGGTAGCTCCGAGACTCAAAGGGAGATGCCCCGTCTGCACTTTTTGGCCTATCATTAAAGCTCATCCTTTATTCACACGCATGCTCATATATAATACACAGCAATCAAACAGCCTTTACAGGGAGTCTTGACTGGTCACTTGGTGGTCTTTTAAATGTAAATAAGTAGTTTGTAGCTTTCTTTTCAAGACTGCAAGATGAACCAATAGCAAATGGTTGAACAGGAATAAAAAAGTTCTTTGCATATTCAGATTTAAAATCTTAAAATCAAAAGCATTTAACTGGGGCCTGAACTGACTTTTGTTGGTTCATTTTGAGCTCTTTTGGGATGCTGCTCCACTCTCTTTTCTTTCTCACTTATTCATTCTATGTCTTGTTCTTACTTTCCTTCTTTATTTTCACTATTTCAGCATTTTTTTTCCTCCAGCCATAAAGGCCAGAGGCACCACTGTCCCTGGGGTGAGCAGGGTGTGTTGTGTGTGTTTGTGCATGTGTGTCTGGGAGAGAGTTCAAGAGACTGAATATGCAGAAGTGTCTGAGAGAGAAAGATAGTGAGACGTAGAGATTGTATGAGAAGGGGATTGTGTGTCTCCCTGTGTGTATGTGTGATTGTGAGTGCGCTGCCGTTTCTCAGGCTCTCTAATTGGGACAAGGGTTCTGTCTGTGCTTTGCACCAGCCATTTTGATGTAAGTCCCACATGAGCATCGCTGTAAATCTTGATAATGGTATTAAGCTTGTCGAGCCATTCTGGGACTTTAGCCTGCAGTTCATGCAAGCATGCAGGCACACACAGACACACACACACTCTAGCAGAGGGTGGTGTGGATAATGCTCGGTAGAAAAGACCCACATGTGTATAGGCGCTGTAGCCCAAATGCTGCCCATTACTGTGGCACAGATAGACCATTGTGTCACTTAAAGCAGCTTACTACCTGCTGTAAATGTATTTCAGGGTGCAAAATGCAAACGTGCCACTCATTAAACTCAGTTCAAAAACAAAGACTAGGCAGAATCAGAAAGCTGAGGATGGTGCAGACATATGTATTTGAGGTCAGAGGATGTACTCCGACAACAGCCTCTTGTCAGAAATACGATTTGGCTGACAGATATTCTATGAAAGTGTTTTATTGCTTTATACTACAGTTGTTGGTGCGACTTTTAATGAGCAGAAAAAAGGGCGACATCACAGCTTGGCTTCACTTGTTTTAGTGGCTTTTAGCGTAGTGAAAGCACTGAAATCATTGTACTGAAACGGCAAGACTTTCAGACACCTTGAGGAGGCCAGGAGACACCATTTTATTTGAAGGCTGCCTTACAGCTCAGCATGGCTTTTTTTTTTATGCGTGCTTTTTTTGGGGGACAGTTTGTCTATAATAAGATAATACCAAGGCCTCGTTTCAGTGCCCTATAGAAAAGAGGAGAGGTTGCCTGAAATGGTATCAAAACAAAACCCAAAGTTGCCTTGAAATGAGGTTAAATGATACAATTGATGCAGCTGTCTATGTCACTTGTTTTCTTGATGAGTTTTTCCTTGTCATGAGGTGAAAGCATTTTTCAGGACTCTGACAAATGAACTTGGAGAAAAATATTTTGTGTTCAAAGCTTTTTCTGCCCTGCCGTAACATACGTCCGCTATAGCGTCCAATGTTTTTAATCTCCACGCAGCCTGACGCGAACCTCTCCAGAAATATAACTACACTTCAGGTTGACATGGACTGCAACAAATGAGATTGGCTCACCGGGCAGAGCTGTCTTTCCTTCTATGTATGCTGCTTCTTCTTTATTGTTTTCCGACTGGATCAAAACACAGTCAGTAAAAGTTACTTTTTCTCAACATTTATCAGCTCCAACTGACATATGCTTCATTTGCTCTGTTACCATGTCTGAGCTCCATAAAGGAAGTATTCAGAAGGAAACTCAGCACTGCAAGCTGAAGTGCTGCAGAGACAAACTCCCACCAGCATGTAGCGCTCAGTGGTGTAATTAGAGAGTGAGACAACAACAGAGGATTACACGCAGCGACTATGAGATAGATCCTGTATTTGTATAAAGTAGCAGCTAAATGTTGTCAGAGTTGATCCAACTCTTCAAAACAGGGATGTTAATATCAAACTACAATATTTTCCTAGTCCAAACCAACATGAGAGTGTGTTGTCTAGTTTTAACTAAGTAGTTAAGATGCAATATTAATATGTTAAAAAAAGGAAGGTAAAAAAAATCAGCTTTCTTTTTCTTTTTTTTATAAATAAACTCTTCATGATGATAAACATTGTTGGCTGCTAATATCACAGCACATACTAACACCGCTGTTACATGAATGCCAAAGGACACCTTCCATCCAGCCAGAAATGCCAAGTGTTTCTGATAAACAGGGAGCTGATGATGTCGTGAGATGAAAAGAGACTGGCATGAACATCTGTGGTGAAAGAAATTAAGCTTTAATCAAGATGTTTTGGAGACAGAATTGGAAGGTACCTCCCTTTGACTTCAATGCATGTCATCACAATGTCTATAAGACAGTGAAACTATCTCACTCAAGCTCCTAGATTTGTCTGTTTGATTTGTTTTACTGATTTGAAGCAAGATGTCCCATGATAAGTGGTTTAATCTGCCATCCCAGCAATATAATTAGTTTTAATAGTGTTAGATGCATCACTGTGTTTTGCCGCACTTTCGGATGGCATTTAGGCTAAATAGCTAAAACTATATCAGCAGGTTCATCTTCTTGTCTCCCTGCAAATGGAAAAATGAAATGTTATACCAGCCAAATGGTGTAAAAGCTAATGAGAGTAATGGGTCTGGTGTATTCTGTCAGACTCAACATAAAGGGAATATGTGAGTTAGGCGTACTATAATATATGGGAATAGATGCCTGCAGCTGTTCTTGCTGGCTCAGACATTGGGTTTGTCTCCATTTCTCAAAGCAGATGGAAAATATTATGATGCTGATGATGAGAGAGAGAAAGAAGATAGTCATTTAGAGTACGAGTCAGTATTCCTCTCATTCACAAGTAGTAAATGAGAGGAATACTGACAGAAAAAACAGTGAAAAGGTTTAGATTACATATCTTTAAGAGATTTTTTTGTAGGGAGTCAATATTTCACGTAACTGTCAAACAAAATATCTGTTGACTTTATCTAGTGTATATTGACATAAATACTGGGCACACAAAATGCTGCACTTTTATGCCCCATATTAGCCTATAGACAGATTTCCCTGGATTTTAAATACAGTAACACGGCTGTAATAATGCCTCATTAGTGTCAACAATGCTCTTCATCAAACGTGCAATTTTACTGCATAAATACACAATGTGTATCCTCAAAGTGAATCTTGGAGTGTTATGAGAGCATTAAAAACAGCTTAAGTGGACATACATTTGTATACACTCACACACACACTCTAAATACCTGTTGCAATTCCCTGTAATCCCTCTGCTTAACAAATTGTCCATGAGTTTAGAGTTTGTTAGAAGAAACAAGGGGGAATTTAATCGGCACGACACCAGCAGGGGGATCTAATAAGAGAGACACCAGTGGGGCTTGTTTAATGATTTTCTCCTTTTGCCTTTTTCAATTAGGGTACCTAGCTGTGATCACTGCTGAGTGTGTCTGTCATTGTGCGTTGCTCTCTCAATCTGTCTCAGTCCATTTTTCTTTCTCAGTTCCAGTGTCTCTCTGACACTGTTGGACTTGCTTGCATTTAGACGTCTCTTAGGTTTTCCTCCCAATGCAACAAATATGGACCGAGAATTTATATATAACTATGTTTACACTGCATATGCGGATTTAAAAAAAGAAAAAAAAAGTTTGCATGCTTACTTTACTGAGTTTGTAAAGCTCACAGTGAAGTTTTGATAAGGTGAGGGTCAATGCCTTTATTAGAATTCAGAACAAAAACCTAGACACCTACCAATGCATCTCTTCATTAAAAAAATGAAGCGGTACATTGGCAGAGGTGTGGCTTCAGTTCAGGTCATTACCCCTCTTATGTTGAATGTTTATCTGATGTTCCTCTGACATCAATTCTGGATCGGCAGCAGTGTCAGTGCTCACTTTAAAAAGCAGATTGAGTGTTAACTGTCATAGTATGACTGATGTGCATTAGATTCAAATGTTTTTTCCTTGTAATTTGAAAACTACTAGTGATGTCAGTTCAATTCCTTTGATTACATTAGGCTGCTAGGTCAGTTCTGTTGTTGAATGCAGCCCTAAGTGTACAAATTTCATTTTTCAGAAAGGGGATTTAAAAAAAAATAAGAATTGAGGCAATAAGAATCTGTCATTTTGATGACAGAAGCACAACTGTGCATTTGTCTGATTAGTAAATGGAGTGCATGTGAACAGTGTTGACTGTCTGGGAAAGCAAGTGACTCTAATCATAGCATTTCTTTCATGATCAAGGTCTTGTTGCCCTTGGTGTTGTGAAGGTCTTGTGAAGCCTGATGTAGATTGAAATGTAGAGCAGAAGAGGCAGACAGCTTAAGAAGTAGTCTTTAATAAAAGTTACAAAACAAACACAAAAAAAGAGCTTGGAGGACTGCAGGGCAGACAATTCAAAAAGACAGTCCAAACAAAACAAACAAATGCAAAAAAGAAACAAAGAAAGAAAGTGAAAGGGAGAAACACTGGAACAACATTGAGGATCTGGCAGAGAACAAAGAAAACCAAGTACTGTGTGTAGAGGGAAAAGCAATGACTAACAAGATGCAGGCATGGCAATCAGTAACAGAACCCAGGTGTAAAACACAGTGAGGAAGTAAGACTGAAAACAGAATGCAGCAGGAAAACACAGCTAGTCCACATCTATGTTTTAGGATTAAATTTCAGGCCAGTGAAATGACTTATCGGTTGTTTTGTTTTGTTTTTTCAACCGTGGATGGATGCAGAGACACCGCTCATTAACTATTACAGGTGCATTATGTCTTCAAAATCTCCACATGCAATACTCCCACACAATACACAAAAACTTATTCAAATGGCCAGATTTATGAGTTCATCTCGAAGAAAATGAGCTCATAAACTGAGCTTCTCTGTCCTTCTGACAGTCAGTAGGTCACATTACTTCTGACCCATTAGCTAACTGGTTCTCCTGCTCTGATCTACCCTAGCAACATGCAGCCTCCTCCAACCCCCCCAGTTCCTCAAACCTTTCACAATCTCTCTCTGTCATTTTCTTTCCCTCCATATGTACCTCATGCCCTCAGAATGTGTCATACCTCCATGTCTGGACTGTCTGGGGAGGTTTATGTCTTCATTCTGTTACCGTGGGTGACAAGGCATTCCGTTTCCTCCGGTGGCAGGGCACTCCGTTTCCCCTGGTGACAGGGCATTCCATTGCCCATGGTGACAGGGCTGGGAATCATTGGGCTTTAAGCAGGAGCCCAGAGCTGCTCTGCGTATGTGCAAAGCAGAGACATGGGCATGCCAGTGGTAACTTTCTGTGTGTTTGTATGCGATAATGCTTCCATGCAAACGCATGTCAGTGCGAGATTTCTTTTTCCCTGCATAAATATGAACTGCCATGGGTCCAGACAAGTGTAACGGAAAAGAATTAAAAAGTTTGGTGGTGAGAATAAAAGTTCAAATCAGAAAGCAAGAAATCAATAGAAGTCACCTGGTGTCTGTGTGTGTATTCTAGTGGGTGTGTTTATTTCTACAATCAGGGCGCAAAGGGCAATGGAGAATAGTAGCTCTGGGAAACGAAGAGTAACAGGACAGCAAAAGATGAGGAGTCATGTACTCTGCAGGCGAGAATTGAGCAGCATAATCATGCACCGTCCTGAATCTCAACTCATTTCTTCAACTTACATGTCTACACTTGATGTTTTTATTCTTTCTCAGAGTCCATGAACATGCATGGATGTTTGTCTCAGTGTGACTTTCAGTCCATGCAGGGTGTAGCACGCCGCATGCCCTACGACAGAGCAGACTAAGACACAAAACAGAAGTCTAGAAGAGCGCAAGAGAACCAGCAGTCAATGAAAGACAGACTCCTGGGTGCAAGATGTTCAGATACGTTCATTGACGGTGCTCTACAACAGGAAATGCAATTGCTCCCAAAGAAAAGATTCCAGTGCATTTTTAAGAAATAATTTTTCCCAATTTCATTTCTTTTGAAGAAAAAATAATATAAAGGCATACCGGTGAATCACTTTTTCATTATGTCTACACTCGCCAGCTGTACATTCACAGTGACCCCACCACAGTGAGCTTTCACAAAGCATTAGCGTCTTCCATGATCTAAAAAACATTCCCTTTGTCTTTCTTGGCAATTTACAGTCAGCGACAAGTCCCGAATGTTTCTGGTCACTGACTGCCGTATTCAGTCAGTGCCAAATAAATACATAGCTGGAAAAAAGAAAAAAAAAAGACAATACTAAAACAACATCGGTATCTGGCTGCTGCCATAGGAACACACATATCGCTGGGCTGGCATTAGTTTCCCCATCTTTGATAGAGTTTGTGATGTTACCACAGCTGGAGGAGGGAGCTTCAGCGGGAAGACAACATGGGTCTGGCTTCAGCTGGTGAGGGCTCCTACGCATTACTAAGCACAGTAGCAGAGTTCGAAATACGGCCTGTCCAGCTGGTTTCCGACCTCTCCGACCACAGTGGTTGAAATCCGGAGCCCTAGGAAGGCCTGCTTTGATGTTCTGCGTGGAGTTTGCAGCCTTAATCGTGCCACCTTTCAACAATGCCAATTCACACATTTCACACTTCATTATGGCCCTCTTATGACCTCCCAAAGCCACGGAACAAAATGCGATACCATTGCACCTCCTGTGATGTTCACTCTCTGAACCTCTTTTGTGTTCATTTTTGAAATGGCTGTATTATATGAATGCTGTATCATTCACTTAATCCTGTATGCTCAGTTATAGACATTTCTAATGACAAAGGGACTCTTAACATCTCCTGGAATGTGTTTTCAAAGATGCATCTTCATGTAAAGATAAGTCATATAAAAGACAAAGGCATTGGGTGACAAAAAACAGACAACTCTCCAGTGTGAATGGGAAAGAAATGTAATAAGAGTGCAATAAGAAACTGCTCATTGCATCCCACATTTTCAGTTGAAGAGGAAAGGCATCATAAAACTAGAAACCATTAGCAGCCATTAGGCTGGTGTCAGTCAGTAGCAAAAATAACAGCCCAGCAGTTAGCAGGCAAATGGTCCACAGAGCGGAGGCTGCTTGGGTGGAAGAAATTTAACTTTCAGCTGGCTGGGCTACAGTGCTTCAAAATATATCACCTTTCCTTTGTTACACAGAAACAAATGCATTCTGTCCATTCCACACTCTCCTGCTTTTCCTATTAATTTGTACTTTTCTTGGTCTGACATTAAATGTATAAAAGGCATTTCTTTTTTGTTTTTAAATCACATTATAGATTACATTATGCATCTGTCATTTTAGTAAAGGGAATACACTTTAAGAACAGAAAACATGTTTATAAAATATTTGACTAAAGCACAAGTTTGATTTTTTCAAAAACAGGATTCATTTTGTTTTTAGTTCAGCTGAAAATGGGTATTTTGTTTCCTGCATGCATGTCATGCATTAAGCAGTGGGGAAAAAGGTATCAGCTTACAAAAGACACAGTTGCACATGCTTTAACACACACACACACACATTCTCACTGTCAATCCCCTAACTGGTTAGTATTACCCGGTTTGGAAATAAATTGACTATGTGAGCTTACACTCCAAGTATTTAGTTTTAAGTACAGTCTCTACTTGTAATTTATTCTCCACACAGAACAAAAGGTTCTATTCATTTGAGTGTCTGCAATGGATTCTTATGGAAAAATGACACCCCAACTGAGAGGGGGAATACTCTTGGCCCTCTTAATCAATCCCCCTTCACAGACATATTTTCTCTTGTTTTTATACCTCTTCTTCGTCTGCTTCCTGAAGAATAAAACAATTTGGTAAAACAGTCGTTAGAGACGCTGTTTCTTTCATCTTTGTCTCCTGTTTTTCCACCAGGCAGCTCCTTCTGCCGTTTTTGTTCTGTGCCTCCCTTCATGTAAAGGAAACAGTTTAGGCAGCAGTTAGTCAATCGGACCACTCCGTCCCGCAGAGGGAGTGCAGAATAACGAGCACTGCTGCTGGATAATGGCCATGATTTAGCTCTCCAGTCAAAAGGTTACACTGCTCTAGCACCAGAATGAATGAACGTAATAAGACATACGTTGGATAAGTAAGCCTCCCGTGAACTGCAGTGCTGTATAACCCCCCAAAGCCTAGTTACTACAGTTATTTTCCATTTTAAAGGGGAAGTTTAGTTAATTTAAATGTGGAATATGTTCTATTGAGAGATAGTACAAGGGCCAAGACTGGGTGATGGATGCAGAAATTAAGGACAAAATCACAAGTGCTGTTCCCACTATCTTGACACACCAAGGAGATAGGGAATCGTTGGCCTGATGTGATGTGTGGCCCGGTAAGCACAGAGGAGGTCAGTGGAAGATAATGGATTGATTTCTATCTCACAGATGCTCTTAAAAATTCCATATGTCATGCCACTTCTTCAGTCATGTATCGAATCAGTAAATCTAAAACTTGGATGAAAAGAGAAAGGTCTTAGGCTATATGGGCTATTGCCTCAACAAAACACAATCTCACAAATATGTGCAGGCATACAAATTCACACTCCAATAGCACCTTTAAACAGGGATTTACTCTATATAAACCTTGAACTCTTAGCTACATTTTACAAGGATCTGCAAATGTCTGTTGTCCACATATTGATTTGATTTCTTGTGCATGTTCCTGCCTTTGCATTTTAGTGCACGTGAGCTTACACGTTGTGTGTTTCCATGCACTGTGTGAGACTGAAGCTGTGACATGCGGTAGTGATTACACATGTAATTCCAATGCTTGAGTGCTGGAGTTGACTATTTAAAACACATGTTTTCTTTGTTCCTCTTTTGGCTACTGTGGAAGCTGAAAGGGTGGTAAACACCCACATACACAAACACGGAGACTGGGTGGTAACTTGCTACTGAGTCAACACTAATTAATGCCATATTGTATGTTTACAAGCCAACATTTTCCATTCTTCCATTTTTTTTTTCCTCCAGTTTTCTCCAGTGATTTTTGTGCCATATAGAATTTAATTTCAGTTGATCAGATTTTGGCACAATTTGTTTCAAAATAAATGCCGTGTTCGAACCATTTGATGATATAAGGGGAATCAGAGCAGGGCGTACATTTTTATTTTAATGTTGTTGTTGTTGTTGCAGAATATCAAC